>CM070016.1:5290244-5890244 GCA_036247105.1 Cirrhinus mrigala | reverse complement strand
AGTTTTCATCCATAGTCTCTCCATTTCAATGTGTACGTTTAACTTCAAATTCTCTAAAAATGATTTGCATTCCAATTCTGGCATAATAGGCACAATTTTTTTTTTCTCTTATTCCATGGATTTTACCCATTTTCCTCCACTTGTTACCAGTGTTTTTCTGCCTCCACAGTGCGCACGCAGCTGCAAGTGACGTAACTGTGACGTCTACTACTAATTGACTTTAGATGCCATATTGAATTTAACATGGAAGAAAATGAGGCTTAGTCTTTACAATCAGTTTTGGGGAAAGTTACTTTTAAAAAGTAATGCATTACAATATTGCGTTACTCCATAAAAACGTAACTAGTTGTTACTAGTAGTTACTTTTTATGGAAAGCAATACATTATATGTTGCTTGTCATCCAAGCTGCGCTTGCTTATTAATTCTTAATAACAAAAAACCCAAAAGTTATATTTTTGTCAACTATCAAGGCCCTTTCACACTAAAAGTGAAATTAATAAGCCTCAGGCGGAAGGAAGTGTCTCTGCACTTACTCCGGATTTCTCTCAACATAGGGACATGAGAAGAAAAGTAACTCAGATATTTTCTTGTAAATTTAATAGTAATGCGTTACTTTATTAGTTACTTCAAAAATAATCTGATTACGTAATTCGCGTTACTTGTAATGTGTTACCCCCAACACTGTTTACAACGGCACAAACGGTATAAAGATCCTAGTTCATGAAGAATTTCAACTCACAACTAATGGACTTTTTGTCTACTGAAAGTTTTCTTTTCTTTCTCTCAGAAAGACGATTTCATCAGCCAAACAGTCGGTATCCACAATCCACTGAACGCACTGTGCTTCAGTCGCTCACAGCCTCGTTTTCATTCCTGTCAAAAATTAAATATGCTGCAAACCTTACTAAGGTCTATTCTAGTTGGGATTTTAGTCTGTGCAAATAGTTTCCTTCCGGTTGCCCTCCATCCAACCTGAACGACCTAAACCTGCGCTATATGTGCAATTACATCCCGGCCCAGGGTGCGCTCATTAGATGAATCCTATTGAACAGAAACGTCTTTGAGTTTGAAGTGGTTAAACTGTCATTTCAAATCGTCTGGACCTTGTGATTACCGGCACGGGAGGAATTATATATTTAGCTTTAAGTCCGTAGCGATTTCCTGCCCCTGTCTTGATCCTAAGTGACTGGAGCTCTAGATACCCCCATCTCCGCGGAGTCTCGATATCCCCGCGGGAGGACTGTAATCAACGGCTCAAAGCACGGAGAGACGCGAGATGAGGCGAGTGGGGGTCACCGCATACATGCGCGCAGGCACAAAGCTGTCTGTTGCTAAGCGTATTTTATTCATAAGTCTTTACTGCACAAACGAGAAGGGAGGCACCTGCCATGCAAGTTAGTTAAAGGGACACGCGACTGGGGTGAGAGGCCTCTCACTGAGCCCGTGATCACTAGTGACAGTGCAGCTAATGCTGAGGGGAATGAAAGTGAACTGTAGACAGATTTAAAGATTGGGTAGCGATATGACTCCCATTTAAGGCCACCAAGATTTCTCAGCCAGTAGCATCTAAAAATACAGTTTACTTCAAGAATTTGAGGTGGTAGGAGTCTTACAGGTAGACTAAAAATAAGGGGTTTTTGTATAATAGTAGAATGATTTTTTGTTCCGAAAAAACCTTTAAGTGGACAGTTCTTAAAAGAACCATGTTTTTCCTTAGGGTGAAGAATATTTTATTAATCTAAAGAACCTTTTGTCCATTGGAAAGGTTCCACTGATGTTAAAGCTCCTACACTGAACTACTAATGCCAATACATAATCTTTATTTTTAGTGGCCTAAAGTCTGGTCAACTTTGTAGCTTATACAAGATCGTCTCCTACAAGATCGACATGTAAAGTGATCACAGTTTTGAATAAATTTGAAACTATAACACCAAAACTGTACTAAAATTAAGAAAAGTTTCAATTTAATGACTAAAAATGTCATGTGGTGTAATACCATATTTTCATTGCACTGTAAGTGTACACAGGTAAATACAAAGGTAAAAAGGTATTTTTTTAATATCATTAATTATTCTTAATTACTATTACATGTTAAGGAATCACATCATATGACATTTTAAAAACTGAACTAATCTTGTCTATGCATAAAAAATTCAAATTATGTCATATTTTAGGTGATTTTTTGATCTTGACAAACAGTCATAATAAAGGTCTGCGGGGCCTTGTCTATGATATCATTTCCTGTTTTTATGCTTTTTTTATGAGTCATTTTTTGTTTTTTAATTTTGTTAAAATACTTAAGGAATTTCATTTTTAATCAAGTTTTTCTTCATTATGATATCAGGGTAGATTACCAAACTACATGACAAAAATTTTAGTTAGTAACATAATCCATAAATCCATTACATTACACATTTTAGGTGATGTAATCAGACTACTTTTTAATTACTTTTAGATTACTTTTTGACCTAACTCGTTCAGCCACCTGACTGGCCTTTGTGTGAATCTCCACAAAACTGGAAAACATTTTGAAAGGAACTTTTAACAGATGAAAAAGAGGAATTAGGAAGAATTAATCCATTTTGAATAATTTACTTATATCGTGTGAATTATATGTAATCATGTAATCTGTAAAAAAAATTAACTAGTATGAGTATTTTAAAATGTAATTTACAAGTACTTGTACCTGATTACATAATCCAGATTACATGTGATCAGTTACTACCCAGCTCTTATTAAGTTTTGATGCTCATCGTAGTTAGTGATGTCAAACGATTAATCGCGATTAATCGCATCCAAAATAAAAGTTTTTGTTTATATATGTGTGTGTACTGTGTTTATTTATTATGTATATATAAATGCACACACATACAGTTTATATTTTAAAATTATTTACGTTAACATGCATAAATTTATACTCATACCATTTATACTATATAAAAATATATTTAATATATAAACATAACATGTTTCTTAAATATATACATGCATGTGAGTGTATATATATATATACACATAATAAACACACACAGTACACCCACATATATTACGTAAATAAAAACTTTTATTTTGGATGCGATTAATCGAGATTAATCGTTTGACAGCACTAAATAAATGAATGGACAGGACAAAAAAAAGCCGTATGCTAATTAGTTATAATGCAAAATTAGTCGTCGGCTAAAGCCCCCCAGAGTTCAATGTCACCAGAGAGCGGACTCATGATGCCTTGCAGAGCCCCTCTTATCAAACGCTAAGTCACAAAGAAGAAGGATTAATGCATGCGAGTCCAATACATGATAAGCTTCATTAAAAAGAATTGTCTTTTCGAGGGTAAATGCATGGAGTGGACAGGAAGTCTACTAATCTGTAACCTGATGCGCAAGGAAGGAAGGACTCAGGAACCAGCCTTCAGAGCTTTCACCAATCATATTCATCACAGAACCCAGTCCAGCCTCATTAGACCACAGCGCTGCACTTAACTAAACATCTTTTCCATAAAATAAATGCTTCCAGGTTACCCTCCGAGCAGGTCGCGCTCGCATCTGATCTCAATTATCGTCGTGCAGCGGTCGAGGCTCGAGCCCAGCCAACGGCGCTGATGGTGGACCTCTGAATTCACCGGCTGAAAGCGTCAACTACAGCGTACATACGTCCTGTATGTCACATTAAACAATGGGGGCTGGGGGTCTTATTGAATAATTGGTTCCTTATGGCTTCTTTCTCAAGGAATATTAATTACGAGATGATTAAAACCTTTTTGGGGTCTTCGGGTGAGGGAAGTAAGGCCTAGAGCGGGGACGGTGCGCCGTTTGATGGGTTTAACTGTCATTTCGGCAGGAGATCGGACATTTGGTTTGTAGCTCAAGAGGAGGCATTTCTCGTCGAGGGTAGAGAATTTCATGTGGACTGAGGCTTTGGCAGCGTTTCCCGAATTAATAGGGTCTTTCAGCATCTAATTTTTCTTACGGTCGCTGGAAATGAAGAAAAGAAAAGAACAACGAAGAGCTGCGGCGCATATGCTTCCTGCTGGCACAGAAAAAAATACTTGTTTTTTTCTCTCAAACAGGACGCCAAAATACAAAAAAAAAAAAAAAAAAAAAACGGCAGAGAGAGTTTGTTTGTCTATCTCTCCTGTGGTCCTTGGATCCTTAAAGACACATATCAATCTTTCGTCTTTTTAGTCTCGCTGTGGTTAGTCTTAAAGGCAGCAAAGGCTTCATTTAACGTGTTTGTTAAAAATGAGCATGTATATGCAATTTCAGCCAATCCACATTCTCCTGATTTAGACAAGACTCCACATTGTGGCAGCAGACAGAATTACAGCCTCTCAGCTGGTCATCTGTTCTTTTGGGAAACGAGCAATTATTTTACACCATATCTGCCGCAGTTTTAAGTTCTGATGTCAAGATGACATCCTGTGCTATTATAATAATAAATAATGTTTGAGGGTTTGCATTGGACAACGTTTTCTTTTTTCTAAATTTGCTCACATTTGTGACTTTTATGTAATGGTTAACAGTACCTATGTGAGACTAGTTGTCACACTTTGTAGCTACCTCATTTTTCCCTTAAGAGCGGACGCGTTTGTAAGTTTTATGGGTGTGGCTTCCGGTCTCATCCGCATTCAGTTATTTTTAGCTGTACAAAATGTTTGTTTTGCAGCTTGATAGTGCAAATTGGTGTGTCTTATTTATTATTTTAATGTATTTTCTTAATTACGAACACACTGGTTTGTAGTGCAAGCAGTTTTACCGTTTACTGCACGTTGTTATTCTTCTCGCTATTTTCATATAGCGGCTAATGAACCGGAAGTCTCGCCCATAGGCTTGTTTCCCGTTGAAGAATAAGGTGGTATTTTTTTTTCTCTAAGTGCATGCAAAATTGCTAATGAATTTTTTTTTTTTTTTTTTTTAGCATTAAAAAAAATAACACAGTTTAATACATGGTATAGTGTTGTGTCACAAAATAATAATAAACGGTTTTGAAACACAAAACAATACATTAAACAGCAAATAAATAAATAAATAAAAGTACATATAAAAACAATTGTTTAAGCATTAAAATATATTTAATACATTTAAAACAAAGTTCATTTAGGCTATTATTATATATCAAAATGATTTCACTTTTATTCAAATAAACGTATATCATTTAAAACGTTTGTCAACTTGCAACTGACAACAACTATCCTACTCTTGTCCTGAGAATGCAGGTCATCCTTCAGTTAAAATCATCATTATATTTGACTGTTTTCTGAATGTCTGCTAGTGTGGTTTTATTTTTTCACTAGTAACCCAGCAGCTTTAGCAAAGTTTTGTTTTTAATTAAAAATAAATAAATTAATTGTTGTATACATTTAAGTACATTTTGCCCATGAATAAAGTAGTAAATTATTATTATTATTTAATAGTAAATATTATTTTGTAATGTGGGAAACTTCAGGCAAAGTTTGGCTTGTGTATGTTTGGTGGAAGTTGTTTGTGAATTTTTGTGAAAACACTCATTCTTACTAAATACAGACACTGCTAATTATGCATTTATTTAAAATCATCTTTTATGAACATATTTTTAACTAAATCAATCAATAAACTATTATATCAGAGGATGTAAAAAAAAAAATAAAAAAATAGCCCAAAACTAAAATATCTGACCCTGGACCACAAAACCAGTCATAAGGGTAATTTTTCTTAAATTGAGACTTATACATAATCTGAAAGCTGAATTATAAATAAGCTTTCCATTGATGAATGATTTGTTATGATAGAACAATATTTGGTACAAATAGATGCAACTATCTGAAAATCTGGAATCCGAGGGTGCAAAAAAAAAAAAAAAACTAAATATTGAGAAAATCGCCTTTAAAGTTGTCCAGATGAAGTTCTCAGCAATGCATATTACTAATCAAAGATTACGTTTTTATATATTTACGGTGTGAAATGTACAAAATATCTTCATGGAACATGATCTTTCCTTAATATCCTAATGATTTTTGGCATAAAAGAAAAATCTATAACTTTGACCCAACTATTGTTGGCTATTGCTACATATATACTCGTGCTACTTCTGTTTTTGTGGTCCAGGGTCACATACTGTATGATAAATATGATACAGTAAATGGTTTTGCCTTTAGTGGCTTACCTTTTCAGTATATACAGCAAATATAAATATACAAATATATTTTAACATAATTTTGTATGTTACAAACATAATGCCATGAAAATACCCAGGTAAGTCATTTTATATCTAATTTATAATTTTTTTTTAATATTCCCAAATATTGCATTGTTCTCACTTCATCCAGAAAAAAGTAAATTTTATGTATCATATTTTGTAAATAAAAAGTAATTGATTCTGGATTTAAGCAGATGTGTATAGTGCAGCACAATCTTGTGCAAGCACACACAGCTCTTGTGGGCTCTCTGGGAACGACTTGGTATCCCACAGCGTTCTGGATCAATCTGCACTTAAGACGTTATTCTGACTTGGATCGTCGGCTGCTTCCTTCAACCCACAATTTCCTCAAGGGTGCTGCACTGGAGATTGGACTATAGATAAAAGAGGACTGGTGTTTTACATACACTCAGCTGGCCTCTCGTGAAATTGAAATATTAATGTATCTACAGCAGTGGTGTGAAGAACAGGTGATTTAGCCAGGCTGTAAACCTCAACAGCTCTTGACAAATGAGAGCTGAATCAGAGAAACTAGACTTTCATCAAGCTCTTTGCTTCTCACACTTTCTCACAACCGTCTCTCGTTTCTCAGAAATCTCCACGAGGTCAGGGCTTTGGGAAAATAGAGCTAATGCTGTATTTTGCACAGTAATGACCAGCAGAGGGAGACAGCAGACAGTGTAACATGCTAAAATACGCTTCAGGGGTGACCGGGTCATAGAAAAAAGCTTCAATTAAAAATACAATTACTTTTTTTTTTTTTTTTTTTAATCTAGCAGTGGTTTTGTATGTTAGTTTCAAACATCTAGTTGATTTAATCCCTCTTGAATTTGTGTAATTTTTGTGAACTATGTCCTAAGCTAAAATTAAGGTATTTTTTTAAAATTAGGTTAAACTATTTTATGTAAAAAAGATTTATGTTAAATGTCAGGTTGAGTTAAGTTGTCTTACATAACTAAGTTGTTTTACATATTTACATTTATGCATTTGCCATATGCTTTTATCCAAAGTAACCTACATTGCATTCAAGACATATGTATAAGATCCGTATTTATTAATACATATTTATGAATTCCTTGTGATTATTTTTTAAACAAACAACAACAACAACAACAATAATTATAATAATAATTTTATTATTATATTATTATTATTATTATTATTAATTAGTATTATTATTAATTTTTAAACATACCATAATAAGAGTAATAATCATTATCATTAATATTATTATTAATTTGTTAAAATTAATTAACAAACATTAAAATTAAAAAAATAATACATTAATTACAATAACAGCTTACAAAGTAACCTACATTGCATTTACATATTCCTTATTTATTAATGCATATTTATTCCTTGTGATTTTTAAACAAATAATAATAATAATAATAATAATTATTATTATTATTATTATTATTATTATTATTATTCAATTGTTAAAATCAATTAGCAAAAATTAACATTTTTGTTAATATTTAACATTAACATTTTAAACAAATTAATAATAATAATAATAATAATAATAATAACAATAATAATAATAATAATAATACATTTAAAAATAATAATAATACATTTTTAAAAATAAAATTATTTAACAAAAATTAAAAATAATACATTTATTACAATAACAGCTTATTAACAAAGTAACCTACACTGCATCCAAGGAAGATATTTATAAGTATTAATTCCTTTTGTTTTGTTTTTTAAACAAATAATAATAATAATAATAAAAATAATAATAATAATATATAAATAAATATTTAAAAATAATTAAATAAATAATTAAAATTATAAATTTATTACAATTTATTAATAATAAACATATTAATTCCTTGTGATTTTTAAACAAATAATAATAATAATAATTATTATTATTATTATTATTACTATTATTATTATTAATATATTTAAAAAATGAAAATTAATTAACAAAAAATTAAACATTTAAAATAATACATTTAGCGCAATAACAGCTTATTAACAAAGTAACCTACATCGCATTCAAGGTAGACAACATATAAGTTTCTTATTTATTAATACATCTTTATTAATTCGTTGTGTATGTATTAATAAATGTATTGATGTATTAATAAATAATTCGTATTATTTATTAATACATCTTTATTAATTCACCAACTAAGATTAATAATAATAATAATAATAATAATAATAATAATAATAATAATAATAATAATAATTTTTATTACTACAATTAATTCACAAAAATGTACATTTTAAAATAATAAATTCATTACAATAACAGCTTATTACAATTCCAATGTTGCCATTACAATTACTTTTGTTTTTTAATAACTGTTTTAAGGTTTGTATTTTATATTATATATTTTTACATTTTTCATTTTCATTTCAGCATTTTTTTACTGAAACACCATTAAATAGCCTACACTACAAAAAATGGTTTTACTTTGAAACTATTTTCATTCAGAAATTGCTAGTAAATATCATAAATTAATTAAAAATTTTGCAAAACAAGAATTATTTACAATTTCATTTTATATTCAAAATTATCATTTTATACTCAAAATTATTTGAGTATAAATAATGTTCGGGATGTTGTGCAATACAACTTTTTTTTTACTTTTTTTCTTGTTTAATGTTTCAGAAAATGTATTCTTCTTAAATGAGTGTCAAAAAACATTGTGACAACCCCACAGTTTTCCAACATGCCCTGCTATGGTTGACATGTGTTTGATGAACTATATCATTTTCCTGAGCAATAATTGCAAATACTCAAGCTTTTTGCAGCTAAGATGCCATTATTTGGATGCCACTATGTTGCAGCTGTACTGTTATGCAAGTGTATAATTTCCTGTGTATATTCCTTATACACGCTCCACATAAATAATAATATAACGGTTTGTGTTTGTTAAGACATTTTTATTACTCCCTCATATTCTTCCATGACGTCAAAGTGATATTTGTAACCCCGCTATCAGATACCTCACTCTCATGTCTGCTTTTTGTCCTAAAGTAAGGATGCAGATGGAGCCTGTTGGTAACCTGTTGTTGTTTGTTCTGTATGGGACGGTCATATGGTCAGTGGTTTCTGTCTATTTTCTAATCTGTGTCTACCTGCTCTGCACTTTATGCTGTAGGATTCAAAAAGAAGAGAGTCACATGGAAAACAACGACTTTGGAGACATTTTATAATGAGCTTGATCTGTCTTTGGTGAGTATTGCGAAATGCAAAATGTTAATTATTTTACCAAAATAAGAGGAATCGTACAAAATGCATGTTATTTTTTATTTAGCGCTGACCTGAATAAGATATTTCACATAAACGACATTTACATATAGTCCACAAGAGAAAATTACAGTTTAGTTTACAAAAATGAGCCTGTTCAAAAGTTTACATACACTTGATTCTTAATACTGTGTTGTTACCTCAATGATCCTCAGATTCTTTGGTTTTCAGCATTTTTGTGTATTTGAGCCCTTTCCAGCAATGACTGTATGATTCTGAGATGCATCTTTTCACACTGAGGACAACTGAGGGACTCATATGCAACTATTACAGAAGGTTCAAACTCTCACTGATGCTCCAGAAGGAAACACGATGCATTAAGAGCCAGGGGGTGAAAACTTTTGAACAGAATGAGGACATTCATTCTTTTGCCTACAGAAGATACTTACATGTTTCCCAGAAGACAAAATAAGTTAAATTCACCCTGATCTTCAAATTCAAAAAGTTTTCACCCCCCGGCTCCTGATGCATCGTGTTTCCTTCTGGAGCATCAGTGAGTGTTTAAACCTTCTCAAATACACAAAAATGCCGAAAAACCAAAACATTTGTGGGACCTGAAGGATTTTTCTTAAGGAACAGCAGGCCGTTTAACTGTTCAGGACAAACAAGGGACTCATGAACAACTATCACTAAACAAAAAAAAAAAAAAAAAAAAAAACAGCTGTGGATCATTCAGGTAACAGCACTAAGAATCAAGTGTATGTGAACTTTGAACAGGATCATTTTTATAAATTCAACTATTATTTTCTCTTGTGGACTATATGTAGACATCTTTTATGTGAAATATCTTATTCAGGTCAGTACTAAATAAAAAAACAACATCCATTTTGTATGATCCCTGTTATTTTGGTAAAATAATCAACATTTTGCAGATTCTGCAAAGTGTATGTAAACTTTTGACTTAAACTGTGTTTACATTTGAGGTTTCACTTTATAGTTTTATGACTGTGCTAACAGCTGCTAGTCCTGGCAGAAGTCCCAAAGTTAATAATACAATCGGTCAACGTCCATATTTGCACAGGAAATTATGAAATGTTGTTTAATTTTAGTTAGGGTCACTTTCCGGATATGAGGTTTCTTGCTCATTTTGGCATCAATCTGAAATATTTGGACCTCACTGCACATTGTAACTCGTTCATCACCACATTCATCATACAGGCTATGTGATTTTTTTGCTCTCAGGTGTTGTAGCCACGTACAGTATGTAAAACTGGCGTGATATACGAGCTAATGATCTCATTTTGATCTCATATCCTCTGATGTGTTTGGGTGTAGTCCCAGAGACCCGTAAAAGGTGTGGCTTATAGTGGACGGAGACGCTTTAGCAAAGGTAACGTTGAAAGTTTTGCTCCTCTGTCTACAGAAATAAGCGTTAAAACCAATCGAGCACTTAGCAGCATAGTCGAGTTTGATGTTTTGTTTGTTTGCGATATGTGTTGCCAAGTATTCATGTGTAAAAGACGCGAGATTTTCACGTTACTTTATGTTTACGCTCTCAGTGAGCACTTACAGTGATGTTAGCGGACTTTATCATGCTGTCGTAAATCGCATATAAAATTGCACAGAGAATAAACTTTGCAATGTGATGTGGCGTATGTAATCGGTATCCAATCCTCCATTTTGACCACATATTTCATTAATGCGTAAAAAATGCGCAGCGAACTAATGCTGCTTTTGAATGCATCCTTTTTTGTTAGTGACTAAAAGTATGTAACTAAAGAACTTAAAGCATATAATTTACATTTTTGTTCAATATAACGAACTAATATCTGGTTACAGAATTGAAACCCACCCACAACAGCAGAAATGTCTAATGTATGGGTGAGTACACTTGTTTATTGCAGTTTACCTTAATCATTTCAGTGACTGTGCATTTACATTACATTTAGTACTGAAGAAAATAATAATTTTTCAGAAGATTTAGTGCTTTCTATTTCATTTTCAGGATGATTTGGATCTTCTCCTGGAGTCCCCCTCCTCTCTGACTGTAAATGTAAGATTGCCACTGCAGTTTATGTGGTTTTAAACACTTATATATTATATATAGTAGGTTAAACAGGTTGATGTATCAATATGATCCATGTTTTACTAAGTCAACAGCACGTGGCACCATTAAGGAGAAGCCAGGCTTTAATCCAGCAGAGGATGCTGCTGCTTTAAGGAAAGCCATGGAAGGGATTGGTAAGTGACTAACCTGGGTGTGGACTTTTACTCTGCATACATCCAGCTGAGATGTTGAAATCCTGTTCCTTTCTGTTTGCTGGCTGTTGACCTTATGTCACAATAAGGAACTGTGTGTTTGCGTCTGTACTTCCTCAGGCACTACTGAAAAGACTCTTGTTGACATTCTGACTCAAAGAAGCAACGCACAGCGCCAGCTGATCTGTAAAGCATATCACGACGCCACTGGGAGGGTAAAACACCATATTACGTGTACACATGTTGAATTAAAGGAGAACTCCACTTGCAGAACAACAATTCACAAATAATTTACTGACCCCCTTGTCATCGAAGATGTTCATGTCTTTCTGTCTTCAGTCATAAAGAAATTATGGTTTGTGGGAAAAACATTTCAGGATTTTTCTTAATATAATGGACTTCATTGGTGCCCCGATTTTGAACTTCCAAAATGTAGTTTAAATTCAGCTTCAAAGTGCTCTAAATGATCCCAATCGAGAAAGAATGGACTTATCTAGCGAAACGATCGGCCATTTTTTTCGAAAAATAAAAATTTCTATACTTTTTAAGCACAAAAGCTTGTGTAGCACAGGCTCTGGGATGCGCGTCAACGATGCTACGAATTAGTAATGGGTCGTTCTTGAACGATTCTTTCATTTTGAACAAATCTTTAATGCGGCTCGGAAAGAACGAGTCGTCTCGGGGAGTGATTCGTTCAGTCGCGCATGCGCAACATCCTATTAGGTTCTGTACTGGAATTAGTTCACCTGTTTTGAGTCATTCGTTCATCTTATGGGGCTGTCACGTGATGAACGAATGATTCAAACCCAAAAACTTGTCAGATAAGAGGTGAGGTGAGCTAATCATAGACTAAAGACCCAGGTAAACAATGAATTAATCTTATCTGTTTCTTATAGAATTATAGTTTTGTCTTGTTTGTAGTGTGATCAATGTTTGTGTAAGCAGTAGATGTGTTAGGGAAGTAACACGTAAATGAACGAAATGACTCAAATTTGTTTCGTTCATTTTGCTGAACGAGACTTAAAGGTCCGAGTCGGTAAAATGATCCGAACTTCCCATCACTACTATGAATCACGTGTAAGTTCATTGTCTGTGTACTGAGTATGGTGAAAAACTCCATCTTATTTTATCCTACAACTTGAGAGGAGGACACTGTTGTACCTTTTTGTTTGTAAACAGCGTTTACAAACTTACTTGCACCTTCTTAGCCTTTGCGCGTTTGCTTTGCCTGCGTTCCATGTGACCTTTCGACATGATTCAATAGTACGTAGCGTCCTGAACGGGCATTCCAGAGCCTGTGCTACATGAGCTTTTGTGCTTAAAAAGTATAAAAAAATGTATTTTCCGAAAAAAATGACCGATCATTTCGCTAGATAAGTCCCTTCCTCGGCTGGGATCGTTTAGAGCCCTTTGAAGCTGCATTTAAACTACATTTCGGAAGTTCAAAATCGGGGCACCAATGAAGTCCATGATATGGAGAAAAATCCTGAAATGCTTTCCTCAAAAACCATAATTTCTTCACGACTGTAGACAGAAAGACATGAACATCTTGGATGACAAGGGGGTGAGTAAATTATTTGTGAACTGTTGTTCTGGAAGTGGAGTTCCCCTTTAAGAGTTGAATGTTGTCTGATATTTAACAACATGTGTATGTTTTTTCATCTTAGACTCTTTGCGATGACTTGGAAGGTGATACACATGGAGATTTTGAGGATATTTTGGTGGCCCTGGTCACTCCTCCTGCTAAGTTTGACTGCCAAGAGTTCATACGGGCTATAAAAGTACACAATGCCTATTTCTTTTCAAATTTAACCAAGATTACATCATGGAAGTTGTTAACACATTTAGTTTCATCACAGGGTGCCGGCACAAATGAACGCATTTTGATAGAACTTTTTGCATCACGCTCCAACCACCAGATCAAGGCTATGTGTGATGCATATTTGGCTGGTTTGTCTTTTAATGTTTCTTATTTCATATTTTTCCATCATAGAAATATTTCTACAATATTGTTAAGGTACTTGGATGCCATTTAAGTGTTGTCTGTTTTCCAGAAACCGGAAGAGCTCTAATTCACGACCTGAAATCTGAGGTGTCAGGGGATTTTGAAAAGACCTTGTTGATCCTCGCTGAGGTTCAGTCAAATCATTTTTTTCTGGTTCTGAATCATATTTAAATTAATTCAAATGAGCAATGCAGCTGTCTGCCTTAAAATTCGTTTGTCTTTCTAACTAAAAGGGCAAGAGGGACGAAAGTGCCAACGTGGACGTGGCAAAAGCTAAACAGGATGCCAAGGTGAATTGCTGATGTTTTATCAGGCGTATACATACAGTGCCCTCCACTAATATTGGCACCCTTGGTAAATATGAGCAAAGGTGGCTGTGAAAATAAATCTGCTTTGTTTATCCTTTTAATCTTTCATTCAAAAAATTCACAAAATTCTAACCTATCATTGAAGTAAGACAAAGGAAAGTAGGGGGAAAATCTCATTATGAAATAAATGTTTTTCTCTAGTTCATGCTGACCACAATTATTGGCACCCAGCTATTGCAACGTCCTTTATTCAAGATAACAGCTCTGAGTTTTCTTCTTTAATGCCTGAAGAGTTTGGAGAACACCTGACAAGCGATCAGAGACCATTCCTTCATACAGAAACATTCCCGATGTTTCAGATTCACAGCTCCATGCTGGTGCTTCTTCTTTTCAGTTCACCTCACGCATTTTCTGCAGGGTTTAGGTCAGGCAACTGGGACGGCCATGGCAGAAGCTTCATTTTATGCTCAGTGACACATTTTTGTGTTGATTTTGATGTTTGATTTAGATCATTGTCCTGATGGAAGATCCAACCACAGCTCAATATAGAACTTCTAACAGATGCAGTCAGATTTAGATTTTTTATCTGCCGGTATTTGATAGAATCCATGATGCCATGTATCTGAACAAGACGTCCAGGACCTCTGGCAGGAAAATAAGCCCACAACATTAAAGATCCAGCAGTATATTTAACCGTGGACATGGGGTACTTTTTGTACCAAACCCATCTGGTGGGTTTGTTGCCAGAAAGCTCTTTTTTTAGTTTCATCTGACCACAGAAGCCAGTCCCATTTGAAATTCAAGTCGTGTTTGACAATTGAATATGCTGAAGTTTGTTTCTGGATGATTAAGGAGAATTTTTCTTAAAACCCTCCTGAACAACATGTGTTGATGTAGGGGCTGTTTGAATTTTTTTTTTAGTCTTTTGACCCCAAGACTCAACTAATCTCTGCAATTCTCCTGCTGTGATCCTTGGAGAGTCTTTGGACACTTAAACTCTCCTCCTCACCATACATTAGGATGATATAGACACGCATCCTTTTCCAGGCAGATTTGTAACATCTTTATAGTTGATTGGAATTCTTAATTATTGTTCTAATGATGGAAATGGGGATTTCCAATTCTTTAGCTCTTTTCTTACAGTCACTTTCTATTTTGTGAAGCTCAACAATCTTGTTCTGCACATCAGAACTATATTATTTGGTTTTATTCCTTGTGATGGATGATTAAGGGAATTTGGCCTTTGTGCTCTTCATATTTAACATCCTGTGAAACAGGAAGTCATGGCTGGACAATATCATACTGTTAGTCATTCTAGTGTGCTAAATAATTGCAAATATGAATGGGAATATACTTCAGGGATATTTTACTCATTATAATTTTTAAGGGTGCCAATAATTGTGGTCAGCATGAACTAGAGAAAAACATTTATTTCATAATGAGATTTTCCCCCTACTTTCCATTGTTTTACTTTTTCCATTGTGGAGGGCACTGTAAGTACAACCAAATTCAGCTAAGAATCAAATGAAAAAAAAAATCAATATACATCCACAGACATGATACTGTTAGCATGTAGGAAATACTGCTGCTGCACATATAACATATATTTTATACTTGAAATCACCACGTGGCAGATTTATACAGATGGAGCTGGGGAAGTGGAGGGTTTCTGAAGTGCTGCAACTGTTACAGCAAGCACTAGCCGAGTATTTGAATGTTGAGCAGCAAGCTCATTGGCTGCTGATATGAAAAGAACCAATCAGCTGCGCCATGTGATAATGATGTAATTGAGACTGAGTTAGAACCTATGGGTCTGCGCCATCTACAGTGGGGGGAAAAATTATTTGATCCCCTGCTGATTTTGTATGATTTTTGTTTGCCCACTTACAAAGAAATTATCAGTCTATAATTTTAATGGTAGGTTTATCTGAATAGTGAGAGACAGAATAACAACAAAAAAAAACACATAAATGCATTTCAAAAAAGTTATAAATTGATTTGAATTTTAATGAGTGAAATAAGAGTTTGATCCCCTATCGATCAGCAAGATTTCTGGCTTCCTGGTGTCTTTTATACAGGTACTGAGCTGAGATTAGGAGCACTCTCTTAAAGGGAGTGCTCCTAATCACAGCTTGTTACCTATATAAAAGACACCTGTCCACAGAAGCAATCAGTCAGATTCCAAACTCTCCAACATGGCCAAGACCAAAGAGCTGTCCAAGGACGTCAGGGACAAGATTGTAGACCTACACAAGGCTGTAATGGGCTACAAGACCATCGCCAAGCAACTTGGTGAGAAGGTGACAGTTGGTGCGATTATTCGCAGAATGGAAGAAACACAAAATAACTGTCATAACAGTCAAAATTACCCTCAAAATCTCCCTCGGTCTGGGGCTCCACGCAAGATCTCACCTCATGGAGTTACAATGATCATCAGAAGGGTGAGGAATCAGCCCAGAACTACACAGGAGGATCTTGTCAATGATCTCAAGGCAGCTGGGACCATAGTCACCAAGAAAACGATTGGTAACACACTACGCCATGAAGGACTGAAATCCTGCAGTGCCCACATGGTCCCCCTGCTCAAGAAAGCACATGTACAGGCCCGTCTGAAGTTTGCCAATGAACATCTGAATGATTCAGAGGAGAACTGGGTGAATTTGTTGGGGTCAGATGAGACCAAAATCAAGCTCTTTGGCATAAGCTCAACTCACCGTGTTTGGAGGAGGAGGAATGCTGCCTATGACCCCAAGAACACCATCCCCACCATCAAACATGGAGGTGGAAACATTATGCTTTGGGGGTGTTTTTCCACTAAGGGGACAGGACAACTGCACCGCATCAAAGGGACGATGGACGGGGCCATGTACCGTCAAATCTTGAGTGAGAAGCTCCTTCCCTCATTGAAAATGGGCCATAGATGGGTATTCCAGCATGACAATGACCCAATACACACGGCCAAGGCAACAAAGGAGTGGTTCAGGAAGCACTTTAATGTTCTGGAGTGGCCTAGCCAGTCTCCAGACTTTAATCCCATAGAAAATCTGTGGAGGGAGCTGAAGGTTGGAGTTGCCAAACGTCAGCCTTAAAACCTTAATGACTTGGAGAGGATGTGCAAAGAGGAGTGGGACAAAATCCCTCCTGAGATGTGTGCAAACCTGCTGGCCAACTACAAGAAACGTCTGACCTCTGTGATTTCCAACAAGGGTTTTGCAACACCAAGTCAACTTTTTTGAAATACGTTTTCTGGATTTTTTGTCGTTGTTGTTGTTGTTGTTATTCTGTCTCTCACTGTTCAAATAAACCTACCATTAAAATTATAGACTGATCATTTCTTTGTCAGTAGGAAAACATACAAAATCAGCAGAGGAGCAAATAATTTTTTCCCCCACTTTAGTTTCATGACAGAACTTTGGATTTCTTCAGCAGAACATGAAAGAAGATCCCACTGACTTCCATTGTATTTTCATTCACATAGTTGAAGTCAGTGGGAACCAAAATGGTTTGGTTACCAACATTCTTCAAAACATCTATTTTTCCCACTCTGCAGATATTGTATGAGGCAGGAGAGAAAAAGTGGGGAACAGACGAGAGCAAGTTTATCGACATCCTCTGCCACAGGAGCATTCCTCAGCTCAGACAGAGTACGACCTCTTGGCTTATTTTCATATCTTTCATTTTATATACTGTTTTGTAATAATTCTGAAAGAACTGTAAGCTTAATATGAAAGAGTCATACATAAGAACTGTATGGAACTGTATTTTAGAATCCACTCACTGATCAGCAAAGTTTTAGTTTACTTTCAGCTGTGTGAAATGTGTTTCAATCTTTATCTCTCAGCTCTGGTTGAGTATAAGAGTCTGAGCGGAAAGACCCTTCAGGAAAGCGTTGAACGAGAGATGTCGGGAACACTGGAGGAGATTCTGGTGGCGATAGGTGATTATAAATTTGTTTTTTTAGTGGTATTTATTAAAGGGATAGTTGAGCCAAAAATGAAAATTCTGTCATTAATTACTCACCCTCATGTCGTTCCAAACCAGCAAGACCTTTGTTCATATTTTGAACACAAATCAAGATATTTTGATGAAATCCAAGAGCTTTCTGAACCTTTTATTTTATTTTGGTTGTTTTATATGTTTTCATATTTTAATTTTAATTGTGTGCTTCTAAATCTGATTGAAAATGTCTCTGCCTTAGTGAAATGTGTGAAGAGCACCCCAGCTTATCTTGCGGAGCGTCTGTATAAAAGCATGAAGGTTAGGACTGTCTTTCTGAATTCGCTTCGCCTATTTTGTCACATTATGTACAGTGAAATGTCTAAAACTGTGAAACATGATACTGTAATATCTCTTTAAGCAGACTGCTTTTGAATAAAAAACATTTGTATTTTCCCAGGGTGCTGGTACCACTGAATCTACCTTAACTAGAATCATAGTGAGCCGTTCAGAGTTGGACCTGCAGGACATCAAGACAGAATATAAGAAGCTCTTTGGCACTTCTTTATATGCTGACATTGAGGTAAGAAGCATTAAATAAGAATTTGTACACTGAAAAAATACGCTGTAGATACATTTGCCAAAAATTGTTAGTGCTTCACAAATAATCACAAAGAACTGGGAGGTAACACATTAAATTGCATGTGAAATTTTGAAATAGACTAAAATAGTATTTTATTGTAAAACATTCTCCATAAACCATAATGTTTTTACAATGTAAGTCTAGAATGTCTTGAATGTCCAAAATCCTTTCCTGCTCCTATTAATATGATTGTAACAAAACCTTATTCCATTTTCTGATGTACACCTTCAGTAAAATCTCAACAGCTATGGTTAAAATGTGAGGTAGAGGAAATGATTGACATCTTCAGTGGGTGGAACTGCTAATTAGCCCCGCCCTCTTGGAAGGACCTTGTGCCTTCAAGTCATGTGTTTATTATCATATTTTTCAAAGGGAGTGCACATGAACACCAATGTAATGTTGTCATTACCGGAGGGAGACTGGATTTTCTTTAACTGTTGGGGTGTGTTAGTGAAACAGTTATGATGACGATAACTCTATTTGTCATAATTAAGTTTTAATTGTGTTGACTGCTTGTTTACATGCATTTTGTGCACTGTTAATGAAGAAAAATGATAAAACTTATCAGAAAACACTGCTCACGTAACATGTTTTTGTGGTTTTGGATTTAAAAAAGGCCAAAAAGCATCCCATCTTTGTCAAAAAATGAAAAAAAGAAGAATTAAATATGAAATTGTCAAGCAAGTCCATTATTTTCTGACCAAAAACTGAACACGTACATTGGGCTCTTTTAGGCAGCATGTGGTTGATGCATCTTGAAGAGGTTCATAAATTAAATTTTGTTAATTCAATTGACTGCATGAAAACAACCAAAGTCATGCTGACTTCTCTGAGGTTCAGAGTAAAACCAAAACACATGAGAGTTTAACATTGTATTACAGCATTCTTTTGACCGCCATGTGTGCCTCTACATGCTAAAGCATTCTCATGTTTCTTTGTTTGTTCCCTTTCCATACTGTACTGTTCCTGTTTTACTATTAAGCTGTTGTTGCCCTCCAGCCCCTTCATTTCTGACACACTAAAACCACTGTTTTCAAAAGAAAATACATATATTTCTAAATAATAAATAAAATATAGCTGCAAGCAGTAATTACCGGGGTTCAAGCGCTTTAAGGCATTTAAGCACATATTAAAAAAGACATTAGATATGTGACCCTGGACCACAAAACCAGTCTTAAGTCGCTGGGGTATATTTGTAGCAAACGAACACGTTATAGCTTCCCAAAAGGTACATTTCAACATTTTTTTTTTCATAAATATTGACTTAGAGCATTGGTCTCAAACTCAATTCCTGGAGGGCCACAGCTCTGCACAGTTTAACTCCAACCCTAATCAAACACACCTGGTCCAGCTAATCAAGGTCTTCAGGATTAGTAGAAACTTCCAAGCAGGTGTGAGTTGGAGCTGGTTGGAGCTAAACTCTGCAGAGCTGCGGCCCTCCAGGAATTGAGTTTCAGACCTCTGACCTAGAGAGTCTACAGAATTGTACTGCAGTGGTTATTTCCAGATTGAGCGAAAAAATCTAGGACTAGTTCGCAAAAGTAGGTTTTACATTTACAAGTTTCGTTCCGATCGGCCTCCGGTGAGCTTGTCTAATAGGTGCTCAAAGTTCATCGGCCTATGGCACCCATGAGATGCGCAAATGTCCTTATAGACGCTTGTGACATTTTGGACCAAGGCCGTGCATACAGATTTTCACATTGATATGACAAACGATTGCATAGTTATGGACGTTTTTATGGTTTTTCCCTCTTATAGCACCACCAAGTGGCCAAGCTCTGTGACTTTATTTATGTGACCTCAGATTCAGCTTTTACATACAGGTTGTGAGTTTGGTGAAGATTTCTCATTCCGTTTAAAAGATATAGCCATTTTAGTACAGGCATCCCTGCCCCTTTCGAACGTTTTGGCGTCCCTTTGCGACAGAGAGTCAAAAGTTCGACTTTTTTTGATATTGACATTCACTCTCCAGAGAATCTTCTTGAACAGGTTTGATTCCAATTGGGCGAAAAACCTAGGACTAGTTTGCAAAAGTTGTTTTTTCAAAAAATGCTAAATACCTTAAAGGGGTCATCGGATGCTAAGTTCACTTTTTCATGTTGTTTGAACATTAATGTGTGTTGGCAGTGTATGTACAAATCTACCCTATAATAATAAAAATCCATGCAGTGGTTTTTAATTAATCTGTAAAAATAATATCCCTTTTTTCAAATCGAGCCGTTCTCAGATGCCTGTCGGTGTGGCGTCACACCAACAGAGGCCGCTCCCACGATAGTTGATTGACATGAGCTCTTACCTTAGATCAGCTGTCACAGTCCAGTAACTTTCCATGTTTTGATGCCAGAGCAGGGATGTAAGTTAGTAGGAAGTTTAGCAGCTAAGGCGGCTAAATGCGGCTAATGTAAACAAGATCGTCTTTCTATGAGAGAAGAGAGGGGCGGGGCGAGCAGAGCTCATTTGCATTTAAAGGAACAACCCCTTAGAATGAGATGATTTTTGCAGAGCTCATTTTGACAAGGTAAAAAGGATGTTGTTTTACAAAACCATTGAGAATTTTTAATCAAAGTATATTAGAGACTTTTCATTAAGACCCTAAAGAATCATATCAACTTGTGGAAAATGGGCATCCGATGACCCCTTTAAAATTTAAAATTGGTGACGTTATAGACGGTGTGAGTAATACCATCCCTCCAAGTTTCAAGTCGCTACGACTTACAGTTTGGTCTGCCCAATCAGTTTTACGTGGAGATTGCTGATCCTTGGTCATTTCAACAATTACAATAGGGTTTCAGTGCTATGCGCTTGAACCCCTAACAAATAGGTTCTAAATATTCAGCAAGGGCAGTATGAGGTTTAATGTCAGTAGTCACATTAATGATGTCCTTTTCATATCTTTATTGTAGTCTGAAACGCGAGGGGATTTTCGTCAAACCCTGCTGAAGATCTGTGGTGAAGATGGAAAATGAATGTAACCGCTGCCAAAGAAGAATACATCACCGCTGAAGTACTTTAATGTGAAAGATTGTCCAAGTATAACTTGATTATAATTAAAATCCTACCAATAAATCAGAAGAGCTTTATTAAATGTATTCTTGAACTAGCTTGATTGTTTATAATCATAGATAACTTTTATACTTGCCTTTAGAATAACGCTAATATAACACAAATTATTTTAGTATCAGAACCTGCATTTTGGTTTGTCTAACTTACATAATGAATGAATATCTGAAGAATAAACTTTTGAGATTGTTTTCAGTGTGTAGTTTTGTCCCTGATCCAGCAGGTGGCAGTACAAGTACATGTATTTGGTAACAAAGTGGCTCTCTCGGAATTTCTGTGGGACAAGTATTTAAGTGACTGCTCATTTTGTCTTCTCGCTCATAAGTACATAAAACCAGAATTAAGATGACGTTTGCTCCTAATTCTGCTGCTGAAATTAGATTTTCATCCTCATTTGGCGATTACTAATATATAATCTCCTACAACAATGCAGATTGTCAATTGAAAGTGATGTTAGCAGATGCTGCTGAAAACCCCCAAAAGATTCTTAGCTCCTTTCACGAATAAGGAGATCACTGATAAGACTTGAAACAGGTTTTAATTTGCTTTGGAGCATGTGTGAGGTCAGAACGGCAGATTGTAAAATGACTGGAGGCCCATAAGTATGATTTTGTATGAGGGAAAATCATTCTCATGAGATACGGCTTGCGTCAGTGCTAATATTGCACTTGGCAGTAAAGCAAGACACAATATTATGAGCAGTAAAGAAGTGTTTATGCAATGAAAACTGATATTACACACAGTAATTCAGGCTTTTATTGCAATTATCATGAGCATGTGTACAGTCTGCAGAGGTGAAAAGTCACAGATTATCTTAATTACTGTTCATAATCTGCAGCTGTTATTATTAAAAACAAAACCTGACCTCACATTCTCTTTTCAATTAGTCTTCAGACAGGAAAAGAACAATGCCCTGGAAAATCCCTAATGCAACTAGACAAACAAAATCAGATTAAAACAGATTTCAGAATATGATTAAGACAGTTCAGCTCTTTTATTATGCCAAAACTACATAATGTAAGACATTTGATGGCATCATTAAGAGATTAAAGACAGGCCATTGTCACAAGGTCAAACTTCACATGGCATACAGAATAACATTCATTGTTCTGAAGGATTATGATATATTTAAGCAATAATTCACGAACTAAAGTTGTAAAATACAGTACACTGAATACAGTTCTGATATTAGGTTTTACGTAGGGAAGCCGGATTCATTCTTTTGAGTCTGAACCGATTCTTTCAAATCAAGTTCGACTGAATCGTTCAACAGCTCAACTTTTGAGCTGAATTAATGATTTGACTTACGCTATGAAACTTTTTATACTTTTTTCTATACTTCAAAAATGTTACAAATTAATCGTACCTGAAATATGTTTATATGAGTGTATAGATATTATTTTAGAAAAGCGTTTGAACCGATTCTTTCAGTTGGCAGATTTGAGACTAATATCCCACCAGTTCCACTGCGCGTTTTTATACAATAAATAATGTATTATTTAATTTATTCAAGTAACTGACATTCAGAGAACACAGTTAGATGTTTCATTTACTTTAATTCTGACAACAAAAATAGCTTTGAACGAAGGCAAAGCCCGGCGATCAAATCAGTTGACCGGAAATAACTGCTGGAAGTGACCTTGACGAATTTACTTACTTCTGACGACTACAATACACACAAAAGATCTTTTTTAATTCAGTTTCACTATTCAGATATTCAGGCAGTCTGTCATTCCAAATAATCAAATAATGAAAATCAAACCACCAACAGAAGTTAAAAAACAATGAGATGGACAACAGTCACACAAAAGGTTTTGTAGTGACAGACACATATATGTTCATAATTGGGTCAGTGATTTTGACCCAATAACTCACGAACTAAAATTGTAAAATACTGATATTCTGTTCCATGTATGGAAGTCGGATTCATTCTTTTGAGTCTGTTGAACCGATTCTTTCACGAGATCGAATGAATCGTTCAACAACTCAACATTTGGAGTGAATTTAAAATGTGACTTATCCACAAGTTTCCTACGCCCCATGAGGCTTTGCGACAAAAGTGGGAGCGTCTTCCGGTTCAAAATAACAACCGGGACGTGACACTCATTTATTCAACAGTTGACAGGAGTGACGGGCAAATGAAGCCTCGTGAAGCACCGAAGCTTTCCTCTGACTGTTTCTGGAAAAGATTCAAAGCTTCGAGAGTGTCGAAAACAGCGCGATCTTGTGGTTAGTAAAAAATATAGCATCCAAAAGCCTCTGAAGCTCCTTGGGAAGCAGCATTCACCACAATTTCCATAGATCGATCCATTTTATGTGCACAAACGAAAGCCTAACCGTCCGTGTGTTTGTTGAGTTTCTGACTCTGATACATTAATTTACCCATTGAACAGTGCCATTAAATACCAGTACGAATATCAATATGATGTAATAGAAGAATAATGTACACATATATTAATTGCATATGGCATATATTTAATTTTCCTGAAATAATTTGTATTCTTCATATTACTTGTATGACTGGGTATTTAAAAATGTAATTTTTAAATAGGTCCCAATGAAAATGTACTGGCAAAGTATAAGATCTGGGGGTCGAACATTAGGACACGCAAAGTGAATCACGCACATGACTGGACAGAAAGTGAGGCTTCTAGGAAAGTAATGTGTCCATAAGAACGTAATGACATCTCTCATAAAGGTGTGCATCTTTACAAAGTAAACAATAGTTTAAAAAAACACATAGCCTCTTCGCTAATTAGCACACAAAATACCACTGGTATACTACGTCCGCCGCCTCACCGGAAGTTGTACCCACGTTCTTTTTTTTACAGTAGCGCACCCCGGAAACTTGTGAATAGCTATACTTTTTACTATACTTCAGAAATGTTAGAAATTAATCGTACTGGAAATTCTGTTTTATAAAAAAAAAAAAAAAGTGCAAAAACGGAGTGTGACAGCGCGATGATGTAATCATCATGTACAAAAATTGCTGAAAGTTTTTTTTTGACGGATTCTTTGAAACACGTGAAATTAACTGGCGGATTTGAGATTAGATGTTTTTCCTGCCAGTTTCACGACACGTTTTTATAAATAATTTGATTAAATAAGGTAACTGACATTTCAGAGACAACACAGCTAGATGTTTCGTTTAACGCTTCAATCGAAGGCATAGCAGAAAACCCGCCAATCAAATTGGCTGACCGGAAATAACTGCTGGAAATGACCTTAACGAATTTACTTACTTATGACGACTAAAATACACACAACAGGTACAAACAGGATTTTTTTATTCAGTTCCACCATTCAGATACATATTCAGGCAGTTTATGTCATTCCAAATAATCAAAGAGAGAAAATCAAACTACCAACAGAAGTTAAAAAACGACGAGATGGACAGTCACACAAAAGATTTAGCGGCAAGCTGCCTCGATATATGTTAATAATAAATTCAGTGCAAGTATAGTGATTTTGACCCATTGTTCACATAAAGTACTTAAGTAATGCTTTCTTGGTCATTTAAATGCCCAGTTTCCAGTGCTGCTTTATACATGAACTCAAATGTTTAATACATCAAAACAACTCCCTTTACCAAACAAGTATTAAAAAGTCACGAAATTACAGTAATTACCCTCTACCATAGAATTGATCAGTCACAAAACAGTGATAGTTAATAGCATTTAAATGAAGGACATTCCAGAAAAGTTAGGCAACATATTAACAGCATGTACAGTTTCACATCCCCAATGATACCATGGGAAAAAGGCTCAATAGAAACCAAAATACGTAAAGTAACAGACAAAGACACTTGATATCCAGCAGACAGTATGTATGAAACATTTGTTCAGGCAGAGGAACGCAACTGATTGCACGAAACGTGATTTTCATTGCACGTAACCCTACAGTTAGGTGTTCAAAGGCAAATGAGAGGTAAACGTTCGCTGTTTGATTCTATTAGCACAACTTAAAATAATGCCAAAAAATGAATTTGAACATAAACGGCTCAGGTGATTTCATAACCGTGTTTAACCATGACTGCTGTAGTCTGTGCAGGGCTGATTGTGTCTGTATTTCATAATGTAGATAGCGGTTTGGTGCCACCAGTAGAACATGACCACCACCAGCACGTGCCAGAGCTGATGACTGGCTCCAAGATAGTTCAGCTGGCCTGTGAGAACAGACATAAAAAGTGGGTAAATATATTGTATTTGATTTAAGGAACAGTTGTTCTCACCCTCAGGCCATCCAAGATGTAGAAGAGTTTGTTTCTTCATCGGAACAGATTTGGAGAAATGTAGCATTACATCACTTGCTCTCTAATGGATCCTCTGCAGTGAATGGGTGCTGTCAGAATGAGAGTCCAAACAGCTGATAAAAACATCACAATAATCCACAAGTAATTCACACCACTCCAGTCCATCAAAAGCTTCCCAAATCCATCAATAAGATGTTTTTAACTTCAAATCATTACCACTGGCTAAAATATGAGTCCTCTAACTATAAAACTGTATCTGAATCAGGAGAGAAATATGCAGTTCATGATGAATTTGTTTCTTAAACATGCAGCTTTTCTCTTGCTAATTAAAGATGTTAATTAACGGACTGGAGTGGTGTGATTTACTTGTGAATTATAGTGATGTTTTTATCAGCAATTTGGACTCCCATTCTGACGGCACCCATTCACTGCAGAGGATCCATTGGTGAGCAAGTGATGTTACATTTCTTCAAATCCGTTCTCCCGTTAAGAATGGATGGCCTGACATTTTCTGTAAAATTTCATTTCATTTTCTTTAATACAGCAATTTAGTATAGACAAATTACCTGGAAAGTACCGTTCTGGGATTTTACTGACGTAGAAAAGGAATGCTGAGGCGGCAATCAAATACATGATCATGACTCGAGGAAAAAACACCTGCAAAGAGATACAGTGTTCAATATTAATAATGGCAGACGTGATGTATCACTGGTAGAAGTGATACATTGCTATTTCCCTCCTCACTGTGTCTCCAATGCATGCAATGCAACAAGCAAATATATCACCTTTACGATTTCAGAGTCAAATCCTCCATTGAGCCAGACCCAGTGGCAGGCTGGGACAATGCCGTATCCGGCCACTGAGCAGAACATGAGAGAGCGCAGTTTCTTCCACTGTTGTGTGAGGTAGAGCGGATGAATCTGAGCTGAAAACACAGCCAGAATGAGAGCCAGCACCGTCAGCAGGTACACCTGCCTCCAAAACTGAAACAGATAATCAAGAAATTTACTGATACTCAAATCTATATTCATATTTAAATCAGATAACCATATCAAACTGGACATAAACCAAGCTTTTAAAGCTGTGTGCAAGCAACACATGATCTTACTGCAGACTCTGTCTTGAATTATTTCTTTAAGATCTTGATATATTTATGAATAAGTGGAAATAAATATGTATAAATAATGTTTATAATATATAAACTAAGTTCACAAAGGCTGCATTTTTTTATTAAAAATACAGTAAAAGCAGCAATATTCTGAAATATTACAACAATTTGAAATAACTGTTTTCTACTGTAATATAATTTAAAATGTGATTTATTTCTTTGATGCAAAGCTGAATTTTCAGCATCATTACCTCAGTCTTCTGTGTCACGTTCCTTCAGAAGTCGTTCTGATATGCCGAATTACTGCTCAATTATTATTGGAACGTAACGTTCTTATTATTGTTAATATTGATACAAAGTTTTTATATAGTTATAATGTTTCTGCTGCTTAATACTTTTGTAGAAATTGACATTTCATTCAGTATTCTTTGATGAAGAGAAATTTTAAACTAACCTAAAATACAACAATAATCTTTTGTAACATTATTTTTATCTTTACTGTCACTTTTGATCAATTTAATGCATCCTTTCAAAATTAAAGTTTAAACTTTTTACGGTTTTTACTGTTTTTTTACTTTTATCAAATACATGCAGCCTTGGTGAATATATGTCTTTCAATAACATTAAAAAAAAAAACAAAAAAAAACTTAATTATCCTAAACTTTTGACTTTTTGGTAGAGTATATAATATAAATGTGAATGAATGAATGAATAAATAAATAAATTAGAATAAATAAAATGTAACTAATTTAACATAAATAAAATAACTAAAATGTAAATTTTATTTAATACATGGAATAAAAAAAATGAAATAAAAAATACAAATTAAATAAGCTGTAAAAGGAAACCATTCATCCTCAAGCTTGAAGTCCACTCTTATAAAACACATTTTTCATACACTGTTGCAGTAGAAGGCATAGAAGACTCCAGGCACATAACATCCCAAAATCCCCACGGATATTCCAGCATAGTCCAGAGCAAGCCAGCGGCGACACGTCTTCTCCGAGCGATGACAACAAAACAAGTGGTAGCCCACAGAGCACAGCATGCAAACCTGAGCACAGAATAAAAAATAAAGTCCATCAATTAATATGTAACACTTACTTATTCTTACCTGAGCTCTGTCAAAGCACATAATGGAAATATAAGAAAAATTTCCTACACCACATTTTATGTATTACCTGAAAACAAAACAGTCCTATTGAATAGATAACATAGTCCTCTCGTGATGCCCCTGCAGATGGCAGGACTGTGGCCATGTCATTCACTCCCAGCGAGAAGAACAGCAGGAACCCAAGCAGATGACTCCAGATGTTCACCGTCTCATTAGACAGAATGAATATGCTGTGAGATATGAGAAATAATAAGTAAACAAACGGCAACACATCTACACTATCAAAAGTGAAAGAAACACACCTTTTGAGGCACAGTTTGGATGGCAGGTGTGCTCTGTATCCATCTGTGATGTATGGGTTCTCCTTCAGGAACACTGGGATCTGTTCATAGGTGTATAATCGGATTCCTCTCGGCACAAGCACAGGCCAGTACTGGTAGCTGCCCAGCTCAATGTAATGAGTGCTCTTGAGGATGTTCTGAGGCATCTTGGTTCATGTGGCTGGAGAAACAATGCAGATAAATTACAAAAAGACATGTTTTCTCAAAACAGTGAACTCCCTATGTAGCATCTTTGAAGCCCAAAGTGAGCGCCTATAAAACCCCTGAAAGACCAGCAAGATAACTGTTAAGATTTAAGCTAGAATAAATTGTGCTGCTGTTCGATTTCAAATAACTCTGCATGTTTTGAAATCTATGGCTAGTAAGGCTCATTCAAATATATAAGTCTTTATATTTTCCTGAAAGCTAGTATATCATAAACACAACCAATCAAATAATAAATTCCCGTTTATTGCACTTCAGATTTGAACACAGGTAAATGTTTTGTTTGTGCCGCCGATGTGAAGCCGCAGGCGTGAGCTGTTTAAGGCTAACAACTGCGATTTAATGAGGATTGGATTAGGCTTTTAAATCCATTAAATTCCAGTGTAAGTGCAGCAGACCTCTTACCTCCAGGTAAAGACCTGCCGTCTATCCCATTCAGCTCTAGTTGTTCCTTAATTTCTGCTTAATAACAGAATATAAGCGTCATGTTGATGACCGGCAGTTAGCCGACCAGCTACAGGCTAACGTTACAGAAGCGAGTGTGTGACATTAAAATCCTGCGACAGAGACGGCAAGTCACTCTCGCGCCATGAATGATGCTCTTATTTTTGGAAAAGCCTATATATGGGCAGAAAGTTTTGGAGTAATTTGTCCTCTCCCCAAATTTATCACTACCGAAACACAGTAATATATAATTTAATTATAGAAGGGTTACATATATATATATATACACACTATTTTATTAAAGTTTTAAGAGGTAAATCAATAACAGTTGCCATTTTAACAATATTTCAAGTGTGTTTCATGATTTGTTGTATTTTGAATCCATTTTTTCTGTTTGAAATCATTTGACACTGATTTCAAACTTAAGGATTAGTTTGAATAAGCATTGGACCAAACACTATCATAGCATCAAGTTGATAATTCAGTATACTTTATTTTTGACAAAACATCCCATGTTTTGGTAGTGACTGGATTTTTTCGATAGTGATGTTTTGATAGCGATCACATTACAGAATTTTAACCAACATACTAAAACACTACTAAAACATACTAAAATACTACAAAATTGCATAACTGTACTAAAATTTTGGTTATTTCCCTCAAATAAAGGATTATGTGTTCCCTTTTGTCACTACTAAAACAAAGATGACAAATTTTGGTCGTGACTGTTTCGGTAGTGACAATTTTATAGGATAACACCCAAAAAAAACAAAGATATCACTACCGAAACTTTACCAAATGTTTTGGTCATGACAGCATTTTTGGTAGAAACAGTAATGTTTTGGTAGCGACCATATCACAATACAGAATTTAAACCACATACTAAAACATACTAAAATACAAAAAATTTGCATAAGTTTACTAAAAAAAAAAAATTTCCCCCAAATAAAAGATAATGTGCTCCCTTTTGTCACCGAACATTTTTCGGTCATGACTGTTACAGTAGTGACAATTTTAGATACTTCTGAAGCTAGCTCAAATATGCTAATCAGCACATAGTTAGCTAGCACAGTTCTGAACAGTTTTATACAAATAAAAACTAAATGTTATGTAAAAACTCCCAAAAAAGTGTGATTAATTATAGAAAAATGGTGTTCGGTAGTGACAGTCTTTAAACCTACACTCAGATTGTTCATACTTTTGAACACATTTACCTCAAAATGATATAGGGCCCATCTACTAAACATGTAGCTATATGAGAGTGAGTGACATGTAAATATATCCTGATCATGAATGTAGGGCTGTAGCTAAATCATTCTAATGCCAACGGACTAAAACATACTGTTTCAGTTGTGATGTGAAAACACTTTTTTCCTTTACATTAAAGTTTCATAATTTACAAGGAAAATCTAAAATAAATATTTGAAAAATCAAAAAGATATTTTTAAAAACAACAATAAAATAAAATGCAAAAATGATGTCAATATCATTTTCATAAATTGAAATTTAGGGGTTAGAGTTCAGGACAGCCACCTCCCAATAGAAAGTACCCATTAAATGATGATTTTATATATATATATATATATATATATATATATATATATATATATATATATATATATATATAAATTAAGCTAACTGATATTTTAAAAATTATTGTGGGTTTCAATAGGTAATAAAAGGATCTTAGTAAACAACTAATATGTGAATACTTAAAGGCTTTTTAAGTGTGTTTTTTGGTTGTGGGACAGCAGTTTGCACCAATTCTGTAGAATGGCCCATTTACAAAGAAATGAAACAATGAAAAAACATAATGTGTGTTACATAAAAGCAACATTTCTTATAGAATTTTTTAAATATATTTATTTCAGTAATGTGTCTGATTCTCAATCCCCCTTTTACTTTTCAGCTAAATAATCTCTCATAAAAGATTAGGATTATAATTTGTAATATCCAGTCATTGTAACATGGCATAATCAGACATTATACAGTCTGTTGACTGTGTTTCAGACTAATCCCTGCCAGGCTGTGATATATTCTATCAGACTATTTGAGGAATCATGTCAAGAATTTATTGTTCATTGTATCAACTCATTTTTTTATTTCAAAGACTAACAATCATTTATTACATCATAAATCATACTATAATTTTTAATGGATTTATATGCCATTTACATCATTAACAAACAATGTCACAATGTCACTGATGAATTTAACATACCTGAAAAGTGTCACGTGATCCTTCAGAAATTATTCTAATATGCTGATTTGCTGCTCAATTGTAATTAGAACTTAATTCTTCTTATTATTAAAGTATTAATAGAAAGTGTTTATACAGAGTTATAAAGTTTCTGCTGCTTAATACTTTTGTGGGAATCATGACATATTTCTTTCAGTATTCTGTGATGAAGAAAAAATTACAACAATCTTTTGTTAAAAATGTATTTACTGTCACTTTTGATCAATTTAATGCAGCCTTTCAGAATAAACATTTTAATTTCTTTGTTTATTTATTATAATTTTAAATATTAAATATAACGTTTACTTTTAAACTGTAAAGTGTCACAGTTTCCATAGAAATTCTAAGTGAACAAGTGAAGTACAATTTATTTTAATGAATTTATATGCCATTTACTTCATTAACAAACAATGTGACAGATGACTGATTAAAATTGAATTGTTATAAATAAATATAAGAACAAATAATTAAATACAAATCTCCATGAGTTTACTAGATAATTGACATCTTTGCTAATAATAATGAAAGAAACAATTATGAAAATAAAAATGATAATTTACATTTTCTTTCCTTGACAAACCCATTCATAATACACTCACAAGAAGGCACTGCATTGATTTGTAACTAAAAAACCTTTACAAATTAATTGTTATAAAAGTAGTGAATTCAACAATATTCATAGGCATGTGGAAAAAGTCAGCAGGATAGATTTATACATGTAAAAAATAAAATTTAAAGGTCTTAATTCAGAAGTACAGCTGTGGATCCTCCAATCCTTTTTGTTGGAACGTACCTGAAAAGTGACATTTATATTGTGAATTTCCAAAATAGTTTCAAATAGTATCTTAAAACTGATGAGAACTTACTTTAAAGTAAAGGACACATCGTGTTTGGTCAGTGACTTTGAACTCGGGTGAATTTAATGCAGCGCCCCTGAAAGACAAAAACGCAACAAAAGCAGGATGTTACTCAATATTACCGATCCATAATGGAGGACAGACGATCTCACCACCCCCTCTTACAACTGCACTCATCTCCACAATCTCTTTACCCCATTATCTCTTATAAATGTGAAATATGCCACAGCAAATCCCCTAATATCTCTACCTCATGTTACTAGCTATGCCCTCATTTTGAGACTGGTGAAAGATCTTTCTTCCACCATTCACTGACTAGTCCATATCACATTAACTCAGTACTCAAGCACTGAATGCTTTTTTAATGCAACTCATATGGTAAAATAGAATAGTTTTGACAATATTTTTGTCATGTTGACATGTACGATAATTTGGAGTAATTGTATTCAGTGGAGAGGAGGTTTGATTTTAATTGGTGGTAGGAAGCAGAAACGATGGAGGTCAGGCAGGTTGATCAAGCAACACTAATGTTTGACAAACCTTGTTTGGACAGATCTGGTACCATGAATGTAGAACAGGTACCAGTATTAATATGTAAGCTCTATTTACAGCAAGTCTGAATCTTTGGTGTGAAAAAAACATACACAAGAACATTTGAAACAGATATATATATCTGTATATATATATGCCTTTTAAGAAAAAATAATAATTTAGGCATTTTAGTTATCAAACTTAATATGAACAGGCCTTAAAAATATAAAACTCACAAAGACAATATGAGCAAAATGTGAAAACATATTACGTTTTTCATGATTATTATTTCTGTATATTCATTATTATCTGATCTTTTTTCTTGTCTTTTAAGAAAAAAACTACTTTTAGGAATTTTAGTAAGCAAATGAATGTAGTATTTGTGTAAAGGTCTGCTACCGCCCATAGTCAAACACTTCAACAGTATTCTCATTGTGCCCTAGAAGGACATTCAGTTAAACTCAAACTAAGTGTGACAATGCAATCAGTGCAAGGTCAGAGGTCACTCTCGGTAGTGCAGTGTCAGACGAGGGACACATCAATGACAATTTGAACTCTGACAGTCAGGTCAACCTAATGAGTGTAATAGTGACGACTCCTCTCTGATGAGTGTGTGTTTGAGGGTCAGTTCATGAGCTCTGCACACAGACGTACCACCATAACGAGATGTAAGACCAGAGTGTGATCTGGTCTGTCTGTGACAGAACTGTCAGCTTCGTTTGTGCAGCTTATTAGTGCTAATGAGCCTTTTCAGCAGACCAAATGAGGGACTGGACTAAGCGGTTGCATGAGCAACACAATGGCTCTGTTCTACAGCCTAGTAAGATTTCTACATAAGCAGCGTTTTAAAGGGCTAGTTCACTTGAAAATGAAAATTCTGTCATTAATTACTCACCCTCATGTCGTTCCAAACCTGTAAGACCTTCTTTCATCTTCAGAACACAAATTAAGATATTTTTGATGAAATCTGAAAGATTTCTGATCATGCATAGACAGCAACGCAACTGACACATTCAAGGCCCAGAAAAGTAGTAAGGACCAGTGTTGGGGAAAGTTACTTTTAAAAGTAATGCATTACAATTTTGCGTTACTCCCTGAAAAAGTAACTAATTACGTTACTTGGTTACTTTTTATGGAAAGTAATGCGTTACATTATTTTTGCATTACTTTTTAAATCTGGGCAGGGCTTGCTTCTTTGTTTTTAATATGAAACAATGCTAATGTAAAAGCCCTTTTACACCAAAAGTGAAATGAATTCACCTCAGGCTGAAAGAAAAGTACAGCAGATCACTCTTCAGCTATTAAAAAAAAAAAAAAATGAAGCACAAATGTTAGTTTATCTAAAGTAATTTTTGCTTATTAGTATAGTTGAATTGCATCATCGAAGGTCAGCAGCAAAGACAATGGTTAATAAAATGGGATTATTGCAGGGTTGCATCATATTCTGAGTTTGCATCTCACAGTTTTTATTCATTTTGAGGAATACTGATTCTGTTTTTTTTGTGAGTGAGATGAATTAATGCATGTTCACATTTAGTCTAGAATACAGTAACATCATGTTTACTCCCAATATCCAGGCAGGAGACTTGTCAATCAATAAATGGGGAAAAAGTAACTGGCGTTACTTATTTGAAAATGTAACTCAGATATTTTCTTAGAAATTTAAAAGTAATGCGTTACTTTACTAGTTACTTGAAAAAAGTAATATTATTACGTAACTCGCGTTACGTGTAATGCGTTACCCTCAACACTGGTAAGGACATCATTAAAATAGACCATGTGACATCAGTGGTTCAACCTTAATGTTATTAAGCTATGAGAATACTTTTTGTGAGCAAAGAAAACAAAAATAATGACTTTATTCAACAATTTCTTCTCTTCCGTGTTAGTTTTTGCCTTTTTGAATCTTGAACGTGTCAGTTGTGTTGCTGTCTATGCAGGGTCAGAAAGCTCTCGGATTATCAAAAATATCTTAATTTGTGTTCTGAAGATGAACGGTCTTACGGTTTGAAACGACATGAGGGTGAGTAATTCATGACAATTTTTCAAAAGACATATACTGTACCTATAGATATATGCAGTCATGGCCAAAAATATTGGCACCCTTGCAATTCTGTCAGAAAATGCAACCCTTCTCTCAGAAAATTGTTGCGGTTTCAAATGTTTTGGTACTCACATGTTTTTTTGTTTTTTTTTTTGCATTGGAATAACACACACACAAAAAAAGAAGATGAGTCAAATCTGATACAATTCCACACAGAACCCAAAAAATGCACTGGACAAAATTATTGGCACCCTTAATTTAATATTTGGTAGCACCCTCTTTGGAAAAAATAACTGAAATCAATCGCTTCCTGTAACCATGACTGAGTTTCTTACACCTCTGTACTGAAATTTTGGACCACTCTTCTTTTGCAAACTGCTCCAGGTCATTCAGATTTGAAGGATGCCTTCACCCAACTCCTGTTTTGAGATCTCTCCACAGGTGTTTTATGGGATTCAGATCTGGACTCATTGCCAGCCATTTCAGAACTCTCCAGCGCTTCGTTTGTAACCATTTCTGAGTGCTTTTTGAAGTTTGTTTCAGGTCATTGTCCTGCTGGAAGATCCATGACCTCTAGTGGAGACGCAGCTTTCTGGCACCGGCTACTACGTTGCGCCCCAAAATTCTTTGATACTCATCAGATTTCATGATACCGTTCACACAGTCAAGGCATCCAGTGCCAGAAGCAGCAAAGCAACCCCAAAACATCTTTGAGTCTCATTTCTTTTTCTGTAAACAGTGCTATGATTTCCTTTACCAAAAAGCTTTATTTTTGTCTCATCTGGCCACAGTACTTTCTCCCAGAAGGATTGTGGTTTTGTCACATAAGTTTTGGCAAACTCCAGTCTTGCTTTTTTATGCCTTTGTGTCAGCAGTGGTGTTCCTCTGGGTCTCCTACCATAGCGTTCCTTTTCATTAAGATGGTGACCGATAGTGCAAACTGACACTGTTGTACTCTGTGTCTGCAGATCAGCTTGAATTTGTCTGGAAATTAATCAGACTTCTTTATTAACCATTCAAACAATCCTTGTAATTTTTCATTAATTTTGCTCTTCCTTCCACGTCCAGGGAGGTTAGCTACAGTGCCATCGGCTGTAAACCTATGGGATGATATTGTGCAAAGTGGACACAGGAACATTAAGATCTCTGGAGATTATTTTTTTGATGAATTTTCTCTCAAATCCACAGACAACTCTTAACACTTCTTTCTTTTCTCCATGCTCAGTGTGACACACAACACAAAGGTTGAGTCAACTTTTCTCCATTTTAACTGGTTGCAAGTGTGATTACTAAATTGCCCACACCTGTTACTTGTCACAGGTGTGTCTAAATACATATTACAGGAGCATCACATGCTTGAAAAGCAATTATTTCTTACAATTTTGACGAGGTGATAATTTTGTCCAATCTATTTTGGAGTTCTGTGTGAAATTTTGTCAAGTTTGACTTTTCTTCTCCGTTTTTTTGTTGTTGCAGTGCAAACAAAAACAATAAGCATGTGAATACCAAAACATTTGCAATTGGAACAATTTTCTGAGAGAAGTGTTGCTTTTTCTGACAGAATTGCAAGGGTGCCAATATTTTTGGCCATGACTGTATGGTAGGGCTGGACGATAAATTGATAAAGACAATTATCACGCGCTATGAATTTTTCTTGAAAATGATACCAAGAGTTCAATAAATGTTCGATACAATATTTATGCGAAAAAGGCAGAACAAAAGAGCGCTAGTCAAAGTGCGCCACTCTGCCCATTTATCCGCTCGGATCAAAGTTCAAATGGCGGCACGGCGCAAACTAGAGCAGCAGTGTTGCCAAGTCCACGGGAATTGGGCTACCTTAACACTGTTGCCGCGGGTTGTTTTTGTTGTCATATTTAGCCCCTGAAAGGCAAATTTACCACGTGAATTTACCCCCCCCCCCCGAAACGCGATTGGGCTAGTTTTGAGTAGCAATTGGGCAACCCTGTAGAGCAGATGTGTTCACTCACTGACTAATCTTAGTCATTAAATAGCGCTGTGCGATCCAGTATTTACAAAAATATGCGAACGTGATTTTTATATAATTTTACCTTCATTTTGCGAATTAAAAGTCCTGCTGCAAAAAGAAAAATCATAGTGAGGGACAGGCCAAAAACCTTCCCTTTACCAGCATAAATGCTATTTAAATTATTTAAAATAATATTTAATTTACTTTTTTGATGTAAAGTTGATGAAAGCATACATAGTATTGTTATGTTTTTAAACTGCACATTTATTTGTTGTTATATTAAATCTATGTTTGATTACTTCTTAAGGATGCAAAAGGCACAGATTTTGTGGAATGACCTTTCTGTATTTTTATGCTTGTTACAGTCTCAAGCTATTAGCTTAGCAACATACACCAAATTTTATTGAAACTGATAGAGAATTGAGTCTACAGTGATGTCTTTATAGGTGGAGTCCTATTTGTATAGCACATATTTGTTCCAAATGATCTAGCCCAATCACACATTGGTGGGCGGAGTTAGTGTAAGTAGCCTCTGCCAACAAGGCAGGCTATTTGCACTCAGTGTAAATAGACACTCCGATTTAAGTAACAAAAGCTACTTTCTTCTTATTTATAATATACAGATTTGCATAAACCAAAACAACCATACCTTGTCATTTGCTGTGGGTCTCATGATAGCAACTCTGTCATATTGTCTACGCAGCAATGCTAACAGAGCATCAAAACGCCCCTAAAAACATTCACATCACAGAAAAAAACACACAAGTACAAAAGCATTTGTAAAAATACGTACATTACCACAGTCATTCAACAATGAAAAACCAATGTGTTGACAATGTGTAAACTTACTTTAATGGGCGTGTACCATTTGTCTGGGGCTGGGGCCTGATATATCGGTGGTGGTCTGGGTGGGGGTCTTTTTATAGGTTCTTCAAACTCCTCCTCTGGCATTTTGACCACAGCATTTTTGGCTTTTGCTAACCGCGCCCCTTCCTCTGTAGAGCCCTTTTCGCCCCAGCGAACCTGTGGATGTTGTAAGCTTGAGCTTATATCTATAGAACATTTGTTTTCTGTTCTTTTGGATCGCTTTGGATTGGTGAGTTACCTCCATGCGTGTGATGCCACCAGGCCCTCTGCCACCATAATAAGACGCATCTACAGTAGGCCATTTCTTCTTGGGTAGAGGGTCTTCCTCAGGTTCCTGTAAGATACATACTATACATTTCAAGAAATGGGCAGTTCTGCAAATTTAAGCCCCAGTGTACTGTACCTACAGGTATCGGACGAGGAGGTGGAGGGCGAGATGGGGGTGGATCTCTGATTACCTGTCATATGAGGAGTAAAACAGTCTTTATAATTAGTAATATTTCATTATTATACACATTTGTGGAAATTAACACTAGACATGTATCTGTAGCACTCACCACAGTGCAGCAGAGAGGCCAGAACCACCAAAGCACAATTAAACCCAACAACACCAACAGCACCAGGATGACAATGACTATCAGTATCCCATCAGACTATAAGAAATGAAAAAAAAAATATAATCATAAAAGTTGTGCAAATATTATGTACAGTTAACTTTATTCAGCAAGAATGCATTAAACTGGTCAAAACTGACAGTAATGATACTTAAAGTGTTACAAAAGCTTTTTTATTTCAGCTAAATACTGTTCTTTTGAACGTCCTATTCATCAAAAGAATTCTAAAAAACATGTTTTCAACACTGATAATAATCAGATTTCTGAAGGTAATGTGATGCTAAAAAAATTGCTAAAAAAAAATGCTAAAAATTCAGTTTTGCATCACAGGAAAACAATTACATTTTAAAATATAGCTGTAGGCAGCAATTGCGGGACCAAGCACAAAAGAGGCAGAATGAGGAGCTAAGCATGGCAAGGAGCAACAGACTGACTACAACAATGAGTAATTAAAGCCATTTTAGGATGATATCAGTTGAAATGGCTGAAAAATCATAAATACAACCAGTAATAATATAATTTAGTGGCTTATCACTTTTGACCAATAGGTGGTGCTGTTTTCAAATTGATGTGGTGTGGTCAGTGTGAGGTGACAATGGCACATATAAAATTTGATGTCAATATGTTAAAGCTTTGCAGAGATACAGCCTCAGATGTAGTTTGGCATCTTTCCAGCAAATTCGTTGATGAGCTAAACAAAAACTGTTTCGTATATCGACACGAAATCCATAACTTTGTGTCTGAAGATGATCTGAGTCAAATTTGGTGAAAAACGGTCTAGGAGGAGTTCGAAAAAGTAGGTTTTCAACATTGATCAAAATGGCGGACAGGATGTTTGGCCAATTTTGGCATAATGGGTATCAATGTTCTCGGATTGAATCTATTGAGATCATTCATTACAATAGGCTAATGTAAGCAAAAGTTATTACCATTTTTGTACATTTCTTTATAACTTTTGGCCACAAGGTGGTGCTGCCCCCAAACTTTTTGAGTACTGTCAGGGCATGGTGCCGAAGACACATACCGAGTTTCGTAATGATACGTGAATGCGTTCGTAAAATATAGCAGTTTTGGGCAAAATTCAATATGGCCGACACTAAAAATTGGTTGGACTCAGCATGATGCACCAAATCTAAAGAGACCAGTTTTGTGATTTTTGGCCTAACCATTCAGAAGTTCTAAGCAAAAATAGCCATTTTCTATATCTCCTGACCACTAGGTGGCACTGTGCCAAAACACTGCAGGTAGTCTTAGGTCATGCTTATTATGACACACACCAAGTTTGGTCTGAATACACCAAACCGTTGCAGAGATATAGCCTCGCAACCATTTTTGCATGCTTTTCATTGAATTCATTCGCGCGTTATACGAGAACGGTTTGACTAATCAACTTGAATTCCATAACCTTTTGCCAGCATGGTCTGAAGATGATCTGAGCCAATCTTGGTGAAAATCAGACAAACCGTCTAGGAAGAGTTCGAAAAAGTAGGTTTTATGAACAAAAAATTTATAGAAAAAAACCTAAACCTTACGATTTTTGAATTTTGGACTTCATTCAACTCGGCATGAGCCAAGGATTTAGAGGAAAAAAGGAAAAATTTTCCTTCTGTGCCTTACGGTTCAAAAGTTATTTGCATAAAATGATTGAAACTTTGGAAAAGTGGTGGCGCTAGAGAGTTTGAGTTAGAGACTCCAAATTTGCTGTGGTTAATGATGAGACTGTCCTCTATCAGTGTGCCACATTTCACAGCTTTCCCGCAAGTGGTTCTATGGGCTGCCATAGACTTCCAGAGCGGAAGAAAAAGAATGCTAACGGATGCAATAGGTGCCATCGCACTTTTTTTTTAAAAATATATTCAAATAGAAAACTTATATCACTATATAACTATATATATATATATTATTGATTTATCAATTACTCATATATATTTCAATTATTTATTATCGAAATATTTAAAAATTGAAACATATTTAAAAATTACATGGGAAAAACTAAAACAAATTAGGAATGTTGGCAACCAACTGCAATAAAATAACTTTAAATACTGAAATTACTTAAACTGAAATAAAAAGGAAAATAACATCAAAAACTAATTTAAAAAAAGTGCATAACAAAATAACTAAAACTTAAAATAAAATTAAATGAAAAATGAACATAAACCATAAATGCAAATATTATACAATAATGGTATGTATACATTAAAAAAAACCTAAAATAACACTGACACTGTATTACAACCCAATGTTTCAAGAGAACATGAAATAACCAACTACTTTGGTTTAATTCTTTTCCTATAACAAGACTGTTTACTGTGATATTTACTGACCTTTTTGGCAATTTATGTATTATTGAAGTTGGTTCGTTAAAGGGCACCTATTATGTAAAATCCACTTTTAGAAGGTGATTGGACAGAAATATGTGTTGGAATTGTGTCTCCACAGCCATCTTAGAATGATAAAAATACATCCAGTCTTTTTTTTTAATTGTCATAAAATCAAAACAGGCTCAAAAAACACATTGGAGCCTGTCCGCAAAATGACGTCATATTTCTGTAGCCCCGCCCACCGCTATTGACTGACAGGCGCGTATTACCATATCCTCAGCCATTTTGTCTGCCCGCGATCGGCTGTGTCGAAAGCAGGGTCCCGTTAGGAGCACCCTTGCTCTGTTTCATGATCATAAAACATTCAAGGATGTTAGTGTTTTTTAGGAGTTTTACTAAATTTTCTATAAGTCTATGCACAACTACAATTTGGTATTGCAAATGTTTGTAAGAGTTTATTTATATATCTTTTTGTAAAGTTTGTTGATATTTTTCTATACCTGTAAATAAAGGAAAGTAATTACATTATGCAAGTTTTCATGGATTACTTGAAGAATATAACAAAAACAGTAAGGTAAAGAGTTTATCTTGTTCATTTCCCATTTCTACATTTATTGGATTTAACTAGGAAAACATGAAGCTAAACGTTTTGTAAGATCATCTAACAGGCTACCGCAGTTATAATTTATTCATTGGCACTCACTAGGTGCATTTACACAGAAAATTCTGCCATGTAAACATGTTAAACAGATTACTTTGCGTCTACATCAAGCAGGACAGGTGTCGTGCCAAAGTGGGGGGCAAAGTGTGCATCCTCTCCCCTCCTTGCTAAACATGATAGATTTCGAAAGTGAAAGTAAAACCAGTAAAACCGCACGCATAAGAAAGCAACTGCACGCGATCACAGATTGCACGCTTTGATTCATTGTTTCTCGGTAGGAAATTGTGTATTTGTTCCATTTAAGTAGGCCTACAGTAAAAATACCAGTCCTCTCACGCTCACTCATGTTGCTTCTCCTTTCTGTTTATTGCCATACGCAAAACAGAGACGTCTAGGCTCGGCCCCTTCTGGAGTTGGGCGGGAAGTTGCAGCTCATTTTCATGAGCCCCTGAAACAGCACTTTTTAGACCCACCCCAAAAATGACACTTTTCAGCACGTTATAATAAATTATCTGTATTGTATTTGGATCTGAAACTTCACAGGCACATTCAGGAGAGCCATAAGATTAATATTACATCTTGTAAAAAGGGACATAATAGGTGCCCTTTAAAAAAAGGTTGCCTTAACTACTATGTACTTACATCGAAAAATAAGTACAATGTACTTACTGTGTTCATAACATATTGCAAAACACTTACTCCTATTGAGGTGGGATACGGGTATGGTTAGAGACAGGTTTGGTGGTATGGGTAGGTTTAAGGGTGGGCTAAGGGATGGGTCAACAGTGCAATTATAAATGTAATTAAAGCTGCAAGCAGCGATGAACGGGCCCTCGCACCCGGGCTCACCACCGACCGGAGGCGAATGGTGGGCACTATGCTTTTCACATAGTAAATTTAGGAGGAATCTGTCAAAGTCATTAAGATGTGCCAAACTTCCTGCTGCCAGCTGGTGGCGCTATGCCTATAACTGAATATTGGAACGTAGATCTGTTCAGGCGTACACTTTTATCAAAGATACGAACTTTGGTGCAGATTGAACATAGTATGCTTGAGCTAGTGTAAGACATGACATATGCTGCTGCCAACAGGTGGCGCTATGATTATATCTGAATATTGGTCTTTAGATGTCTTCAGACCAGTACTCTTACCAAACATGTGAAGTTTGTGGCAGATCAGACATTGCATGTTTAAGTTAGTGTAAAACAAGCCATTTCCTGTTGCCAGCAGGTGGCGCTATGATTATAATAGAATATTGGCCTTCAGATGTGTTCAGGTCAGGACTCTTATCAAATGTGAAGTTTGGGGCAGATCAGACATTGTATGGCTGAGTTATAACAACTTCTATTACCATGGCGAAACATCAAACTTTGTCAGGCTGCCACGGACACGCCCTTCAACGAAAACTCAAGATCTTCACAATTTAACATCGCAAAGGTCTTTACATTAGACTGACCAAATATAATGTTCATTTCATGAAATCTGTAGGAGGAGTTTCTCACAGCGTAAAACATGTCACTTCCTGTTACCAGCAGGTGGCGCTATGACTATGACTGAATATGATCATGGGTATGTGTTCAGGACCGGACTCTTATCAAACATGTGAAGTTTGGGGCAGATCAGACATTGTATGGCTGAGTTATAACAACTTCCTTTTTCATGGCGAATCATCGAAATTTGACAGGCCGCCACGGACACGCCCTCCAACGAAAACTCTAGATCTTCGCAATTTAACGTCACAAAGGGCTTTAGATTAGACTGACCAAATTTGGTGTTGATCTGAATAAATCTCTAGGAGGAGTTCGTTCAAGTACGACACCTGGAAATGGCAAAAATGAGACAAAATTTGCTGGAAAAATTAAAAATATCCGACTTCCTGTTGGGTTTCGGATTTTGCCTCAAGAGACTTTTTTGTAGGTAGTGGTGTGTTACATGTGTGTACCGAGTTTCGTAAATGTACTTGAAACGTAGCTCGAGGCGCACTCCGCTGAATGTGTATAGGTGGCGCTATCGAGCCATTTTGCCACACCCACTTCTGAGACCCATATCAGACGTAAATTTTCGCCAGTTCTGATGTGTGTGCAAAGTTTCGTGAGTTTTCGGGCATGTTTAGGCCCTCAAAAATGCGATTCATTTTGGAGAATAATAATAATAATAATTAAAGCTGCAAGCAGCGATGAACGGGCCCTCGCACCCGGGCTCACCGCCGACCGGAGGCGAATGGTGGGCACTATGCTTTTCACATAGTAAATTTAGGAGGAATCTGTCAAAGTCATTAAGATGTGCCAAACTTCCTGCTGCCAGCTGGTGGCGCTATGCCTATAACTGAATATTGGAACGTAGATCTGTTCAGGCTTACACTTTTATCAAAGATACGAACTTTGGTGCAGATTGAACATAGTATGCTTGAGCTAGTGTAAGACATGACATATGCTGCTGCCAACAGGTGGCGCTATGATTATATCTGAATATTGGTCTTTAGATGTCTTCAGACCAGTACTCTTACCAAACATGTGAAGTTTGGTGCAGATCAGACATTGCATGTTTAAGTTAGTGTAAAACAAGCCATTTCCTGTTGCCAGCAGGTGGCGCTATGATTATAATAGAATATTGGCCTTCAGATGTGTTCAGGTCAGGACTCTTATCAAACATGTGAAGTTTGTGGCAGATCAGACATTGCATGTTTAAGTTAGTGTAAAACAAGCCATTTCCTGTTGCCAGCAGGTGGCGCTATGATTATAATAGAATATTGGCCTTCAGATGTGTTCAGGTCAGGACTCTTATCAAACATGTGAAGTTTGGGGCAGATCAGACATTGTATGGCTGAGTTATAACAACTTCTATTACCATGGCGAAACATCAAACTTTGTCAGGCTGCCACGGACACGCCCTTCAACGAAAACTCAAGATCTTCACAATTTAACATCGCAAAGGTCTTTACATTAGACTGACCAAATATAATGTTGATTTCAAGAAATCTCTAGGAGGAGTTTCTCACAGCGTAAAACATGTCACTTCCTGTTACCAGCAGGTGGCGCTATGACTATGACTGAATATAATCATGGGTATGTGTTCAGGACCAGACTCTTATCAAACATGTGAAGTTTGGGGCAGATCAGACATTGTATGGCTGAGTTATAACAACTTCCTTTTTCATGGCGAATCATCGAAATTTGACAGGCCGCCACGGACACGCCCTCCAATGAAAACTCTAGATCTTCGCAATTTAACGTCACAAAGGGCTTTAGATTAGACTGACCAAATTTGGTGTTGATCTGAATAAATCTCTAGGAGGAGTTCGTTCAAGTACGACGCCTGGAAATGGCAAAAATGAGACAAAATTTGCTGGAAAAATTAAAAATATCCGACTTCCTGTTGGGTTTCGGATTTTGCCTCAAGAGACTTTTTTGTAGGTATTGGTGTGTTACATGTGTGTACCGAGTTTCGTAAATGTACTTGAAACGTAGCTCGAGGCGCACTCCGCTGAATGTGTATAGGTGGCGCTATCGAGCCATTTTGCCACACCCACTTCTGAGACCCATATCAGACGTAAATTTTCGCCAGTTCTGATGCGTGTGCAAAGTTTCGTGAGTTTTCGGGCATGTTTAGGCCCTCAAAAATGCGATTCATTTTGGAGAAGAATAATAATAATAATAATTAAAGCTGCAAGCAGCGATGAACGGGCCCTCGCACCCGGGCTCACCGCCAACCGGAGGCGAATGGTGGGCACTATGCTTTTCACATAGTAAATTTAGGAGGAATCTGTCAAAGTCATTAAGATGTGCCAAAGTTCCTGCTGCCAGCTGGTGGCGCTATGCCTATAACTGAATATTGGAACGTAGATCTGTTCAGGCGTACACTTTTATCAAAGATACGAACTTTGGTGCAGATTGAACATAGTATGCTTGAGCTAGTGTAAGACATGACATATGCTGCTGCCAACAGGTGGCACTATGATTATATCTGAATATTGGTCTTTAGATGTCTTCAGACCAGTACTCTTACCAAACATGTGAAGTTTGTGGCAGATCAGACATTGCATGTTTAAGTTAGTGTAAAACAAGCCATTTCCTGTTGCCAGCAGGTGGCGCTATGATTATAATAGAATATTGGCCTTCAGATGTGTTCAGGTCAGGACTCTTATCAAACATGTGAAGTTTGGGGCAGATCAGACATTGTATGGCTGAGTTATAACAACTTCTATTACCATGGCGAAACATCAAACTTTGTCAGGCTGCCACGGACACGCCCTTTAACGAAAACTCTAGATCTTCACAATTTAACATCGCAAAGGTCTTTACATTAGACTGACCAAATATAATGTTGATTTCATGAAATCTGTAGGAGGAGTTTCTCACAGCGTAAAACATGTCACTTCCTGTTACCAGCAGGTGGCGCTATGACTATGACTGAATATGATCATGGGTATGTGTTCAGGACCAGACTCTTATCAAACATGTGAAGTTTGGGGCAGATCAGACATTGTATGGCTGAGTTATAACAACTTCCTTTTTCATGGCGAATCATCGAAATTTGACAGGCCGCCACGGACACGCCCTCCAACGAAAACTCTAGATCTTCGCAATTTAACGTCACAAAGGGCTTTAGATTAGACTGACCAAATTTGGTGTTGATCCGAATAAATCTCTAGGAGGAGTTCGTTCAACTATGACACCTGGAAATGGCAAAAATGACACAAAATTTGCCGGGAAAAATTAAAATAACTGACTTCCTGTTGGGATTTGGATTTCGTACCTGGAGACTTTTTTGTAGGTATTGGTGTGTTGCATGTGTGTGCCGATTTTCATACATGTATGTAAAACGTAGCTCGAGGCGCACTCCGCTGAAAGTGTATAGGTGGCGCTGTCGAGCCAATTTACCACACCCACTTCTGAGACCCATATCAGACGTAAATTTTCGCCAGTTCTGATGCGTGTGCAAAGTTTCGTGAGTTTTCGGGCATGTTTAGGCCCTCAAAAATGCGATTCATTTTGGAGAAGAATAATAATAATAATTAAAGCTGCAAGCAGCGATGAAAGGGCCCTCGCACCCGGGCTCTCCACCGATCGCTGGCGAATGGTTGGCACTATGCTTTTCACATAGTAAATTTAGGAGGAATAAGTCAAAGTCATTGATATGTGCCAAACTTCCTGCTGCCAGCTGGTGGCGCTATATCAATAACTGAATATTGGCATGTAGATGAGTTCAGGCCAGCACTTTTGTCAAATATATGAAGATTGGTGCATATTGAACATGGCATGCTTGAGTTAGTGTAAGACATTACATATCCTGCTGCCAACAGGTGGCGCTATGATTATAACTCAATATTGGTCTTTAGATGTCTTCAGGCCAGTACTCTTACCAAACATGTGAAGTTTGGTGCAGATCAGACATTGCATGTTTAAGTTAGTGTAAAATAAGTCATTTCCTGTTGCCAAGAGGTGGCGCTATGATTATAACTGAATATTGGCTTTTAGATGTCTTCAGGCAAGTACTCTTACCAAACATGTGAAGTTTGGTGCAGATCAGACATTGCATGTTTAAGTTAGTGTAAAATAAGTAATTTCCTGTTGCCAACAGGTGGCACTATGATAATAACTGAATATCTGCCTCTAGATGTGTTCAGGCCAGGACTCTTATCGAACATGTGAAGTTTGGGGCAGATCAGACATTTTATGGCTGAGCTATAACAGCTTCTATTCCGATGGCGAAACATCGAACTTTGTCAAGCCGCCATGGACACGCCCTTTAACGAAAACTCAAGATCTTCACAATTTATCATGGCAAAGGTCTTTAGAGTAGACTGACCAAATTTGGTGTTGATCTGAATAAATCTCTAGGTGGAGTTCACTGCAGAGTGCAACATGTCACTTCCTGTTGCCAATAGGTGGCGCTATGACTAAAACTGAATTTGACTATGGGTATGTGTTCAGGACCAGACTCTTATCAAACATGTGAACTTTGGGGCAGATCAGACTTTGTATGGCTGAGTTATAACAACTTCCTTTTTCATGGCGAATCATCGAAATTTGACAGGCCGCCACGGACACGCCCTCCAACGAAAACTCTAGATCTTCGCAATTTAACGTCACATGGGCCTTTAGATTAGACTGACCAAATTTGGTGTTGATCTGAATAAATCTCTAGGAGGAGTTCGTTCAAGTATGACACCTGGAAATGACAAAAATGACTCAAAATTTGCCGGGAAAAATTAAAATAACTTACTTCCTGTTGGGATTTGGATTTCGTACCTGGAGACTTTTTTGTAGGTATTGGTGTGTTACATGTGTGTGCCAATTTTCATACATGTACGTGAAACGTAGCTCGAGGCGCACTCCGCTGAACGTGTATAGGTGGCGCTGTCGAGCCAATTCACCACACCCACTTCTGAGACCCATAGCAGACGTAAATTTTCGCCAGTTCTGATGCGTGTGCAAAGTTTCGTGAGTTTTCAGGCATGTTTAGGCCCTCAAAAATGCGATTCATTTTGGAGAATAATAATAATAATAATAATAATAATAATAATAAACGGAGCAATTCCAATAGGGTCCTCACACCATCGGTGCTCGGGCCCTAATAATTAAAGCTGCAAGCAGCGATGAACGGGCCCTCGCACCCGGGCTCACCGCCGACCGGAGGCGAATGGTGGGCACTATGCTTTTCACATAGTAAATTTAGGAGGAATCTGTCAAAGTCATTAAGATGTGCCAAACTTCCTGCTGCCAGCTGGTGGCGCTATGCCTATAACTGAATATTGGAACGTAGATCTGTTCAGGCGTACACTTTTATCAAAGATACGAACTTTGGTGCAGATTGAACATAGTATGCTTGAGCTAGTGTAAGACATGACATATGCTGCTGCCAACAGGTGGCGCTATGATTATAATAGAATATTGGCCTTCAGATGTGTTCAGGTCAGGACTCTTATCAAACATGTGAAGTTTGGGGCAGATCAGACATTGTATGGCTGAGTTATAACAACTTCTATTACCATGGCGAAACATCAAACTTTGTCAGGCTGCCACGGACACGCCCTTCAACGAAAACTCAAGATCTTCACAATTTAACATCGCAAAGGTCTTTACATTAGACTGACCAAATATAATGTTGATTTCATGAAATCTGTAGGAGGAGTTTCTCACAGCGTAAAACATGTCACTTCCTGTTACCAGCAGGTGGTGCTATGACTATGACTGAATATGATCATGGGTATGTATTCAGGACCAGACTCTTATCAAACATGTGAAGTTTGGGGCAGATCAGACATTGTATGGCTGAGTTATAACAACTTCCTTTTTCATGGCGAATCATCGAAATTTGACAGGCCGCCACGGACACGCCCTCCAACGAAAACTCTAGATCTTCGCAATTTAACGTCACAAAGGGCTTTAGATTAGACTGACCAAATTTGGTGTTGATCTGAATAAATCTCTAGGAGGAGTTCGTTCAAGTACGACGCCTGGAAATGGCAAAAATGAGACAAAATTTGCTGGAAAAATTAAAAATATCCGACTTCCTGTTGGGTTTCAGATTTTGCCTCAAGAGACTTTTTTGTAGGTATTGGTGTGTTACATGTGTGTACCGAGTTTCGTAAATGTACTTGAAACGTAGCTCGAGGCGCACTCCGCTGAATGTGTATAGGTGGCGCTATCGAGCCATTTTGCCACACCCACTTCTGAGACCCATATCAGACGTAAATTTTCGCCAGTTCTGATGCGTGTGCAAAGTTTCGTGAGTTTTCGGGCATGTTTAGGCCCTCAAAAATGCGATTCATTTTGGAGAAGAATAATAATAATAATAATTAAAGCTGCAAGCAGCGATGAACGGGCCCTCGCACCCGGGCTCACCGCCGATCGGTGGCGAATGGTGGGCACTATGCTTTTCACATAGTAAATTTAGGAGGAATATGTCAAAGTCATTAATATGTGCCAAACTTCCTGCTGCCAGCTGGTGGCGCTATGTCCTATAACTGAATATTGGCATGTAGATGTGTTCAGGCCAGCACTTTTGTCAAACATATGACGTTTGGTGTAGATTGGACATGGCATGCTTGAGATAGTGTAAGACATGACATATCCTGCTGCCAACAGGTGGCGCTATGATTATAATTGAATATTGGCCTTTATATGTCTTCAGGTCAGTACTCTTACCAAACATGTGAAGTTTGGTGCAAATTGGACATTGCATGTCTAAGTTAGTGTAACCCAAGTCATTTCCTGTTGCCAGCAGGTGGCACTATGATAATAATGGACTATTGGCCATCAGATGTGTTTAGGCCAGGACTCTTATCGAACATGTGAAGTTTGGGGCAGATCGGACACTGTATGGCTGAGTTATAACAGCTTCTATTCCCATGGCGAAACATCGAAATTTGTCAGGCCGCCACGGACACGCCCTTCAACGAAAACTCAAGATCTTCACAATTTATCATGGCAAAGGCCTTTAGATTAGACTGACCGAATATAATGTTGATTTCATGAAATCACTAGGAGGAGTTTCTCACAGCGTAAAATATGTCACTTCCTGTTGTCAGCAGGTGGCGCTATGATAATAATGGACTATTGGCCATCAGATGTGTTTAGGCCAGGACTCTTATCGAACATGTGAAGTTTGGGGCAGATCGGACACTGTATGGCTGAGTTATAACAGCTTCTATTCCCATGGCGAAACATCGAAATTTGTCAGGCCGCCACGGACACGCCCTTCAACGAAAACTCAAGATCTTCACAATTTATCATGGCAAAGGCCTTTAGATTAGACTGACCGAATATAATGTTGATTTCATGAAATCACTAGGAGGAGTTTCTCACAGCGTAAAATATGTCACTTCCTGTTGTCAGCAGGTGGCGCTATGACTATGACTGAATATGATCATACGTATGTGCTCAGGACAGGACTCTTATCAAACATGTGAAGTTTGGGGCAGATCAGACATTGTATGGCTGAGTTATAACCACTTCCTTTTTCATGGCGAATCATCGAAATTTGACAGGCCGCCACGGACATGCCCTCCAACAAAAACTCTAGATCTTCGCAATTTAACGTCACAAACGCCTTTAGATTAGGCTGACCAAATTTGGTGTTGATCCGAATAAATCTCTAGGAGGAGTTCGTTCAAGTATGACACCTGGAAATGGCAAAAATGACACAAAATTTGCCTGGAAAAATTAAAATAACTGACTTCCTGTTGGGATTTGGATTTCGTACCTGGAGATTTTTTTGTAGGTATTGGTGTGTTGCATGTGTGTGCCGATTTTCATACATGTATGTAAAACGTAGCTCGAGGCGCACTCCGCTGAAAGTGTATAGGTGGCGCTATCGAGCCACTTTGCCACACCCACTTCTGAAACCCATATCAGATGTAAATTTTCACCAGGTCTGACGTGTGTGCAAAATTTCATGACTTTTCGGCCATGTTTAGGCCCTCAAAAATGCGATTCATTTTGGAGAAGAAGAATAAAAATAATAATAATAATAATAAACGGAGCAATTCCAAGAGGGTCCTCGCACCATCGGTGCTCGGGCCCTAATTAAAGCTGCAAGCAGCGATGAACGGGCCCTCGCACCCGGGCTCACCGCCGACCGGTGGCGAATGGTGGGCACTATGCTTTTCACACAGTAAATTTAGGAGGAATCTGTCAAAGTCATTAAGATGTGCCAAACTTCCTGCTGCCAGCTGGTGGCGCTATGCCTATAACTGAATATTGGAACGTAGATCTGTTCAGGCGTACACTTTTATCAAAGATACGAACTTTGGTGCAGATTGAACATAGTATGCTTGAGCTAGTGTAAGACATGACATATGCTGCTGCCAACAGGTGGCGCTATGATTATATCTGAATATTGGTCTTTAGATGTCTTCAGACCAGTACTCTTACCAAACATGTGAAGTTTGTGGCAGATCAGACATTGCATGTTTAAGTTAGTGTAAAACAAGCCATTTCCTGTTGCCAGCAGGTGGCGCTATGATTATAATAGAATATTGGCCTTCAGATGTGTTCAGGTCAGGACTCTTATCAAACATGTGAAGTTTGGGGCAGATCAGACATTGTATGGCTGAGTTATAACAACTTCTATTACCATGGCGAAACATCAAACTTTGTCAGGCTGCCACGGACACGCCCTTCAACGAAAAACTCAAGATCTTCACAATTTAACATCGCAAAGGTCTTTACATTAGACTGACCAAATATAATGTTGATTTCATGAAATCTGTAGGAGGAGTTTCTCACAGCGTAAAACATGTCACTTCCTGTTACCAGCAGGTGGCGCTATGACTATGACTGAATATGATCATGGGTATGTGTTCAGGACCAGACTCTTATCAAACATGTGAAGTTTGGGGCAGATCAGACATTGTATGGCTGAGTTATAACAACTTCCTTTTTCATGGCGAATCATCGAAATTTGACAGGCCGCCACGGACACGCCCTCCAACGAAAACTCTAGATCTTCGCAATTTAACGTCACAAAGGGCTTTAGATTAGACTGACCAAATTTGGTGTTGATCCGAATAAATCTCTAGGAGGAGTTCGTTCAAGTACGACGCCTGGAAATGGCAAAAATGAGACAAAATTTGCTGGAAAAATTAAAAATATCCGACTTCCTGTTGGGTTTCGGATTTTGCCTCAAGAGACTTTTTTGTAGGTAGTGGTGTGTTACATGTGTGTACCGAGTTTCGTAAATGTACTTGAAACGTAGCTCGAGGCGCACTCCGCTGAATGTGTATAGGTGGCGCTATCGAGCCATTTTGCCACACCCACTTCTGAGACCCATATCAGACGTAAATTTTCGCCAGTTCTGATGCGTGTGCAAAGTTTCGTGAGTTTTCGGGCATGTTTAGGCCCTCAAAAATGTGATTCATTTTGGAGAAGAATAATAATAATAATAATAATAATAATTAAACCTGCAAGCAGCGATGAACGGGCCCTCGCACCCGGGCTCACCGCCGATCGGTGGCGAATGGTGGGCACTATGCTTTTCACATAGTAAATTTAGGAGGAATATGTCAAAGTCATTAATATGTGCCAAACTTCCTGCTGCCAGCTGGTGGCGCTATGTCTATAACTGAATATTGGCATGTAGATGTGTTCAGGCCAGCACTTTTGTCAAACATATGATGTTTGGTGTAGATTGGACATGGCATGCTTGAGATAGTGTAAGACATGACATATCCTGCTGCCAACAGGTGGCGCTATGATTATAATTGAATATTGGCCTTTATATGTCTTCAGGTCAGTACTCTTACCAAACATGTGAAGTTTGGTGCAAATTGGACATTGCATGTCTAAGTTAGTGTAACCCAAGTCATTTCCTGTTGCCAGCAGGTGGCACTATGATAATAATGGACTATTGGCCATCAGATGTGTTTAGGCCAGGACTCTTATCGAACATGTGAAGTTTGGGGCAGATCAGACATTTTATGGCTGAGCTATAACAGCTTCTATTCCGATGGCGAAACATCGAACTTTGTCAAGCCGCCATGGACACGCCCTTTAACGAAAACTCAAGATCTTCACAATTTATCATGGCAAAGGTCTTTAGAGTAGACTGACCAAATTTGGTGTTGATCTGAATAAATCTCTAGGTGGAGTTCACTGCAGAGTGCAACATGTCACTTCCTGTTGCCAATAGGTGGCGCTATGACTAAAACTGAATTTGACTATGGGTATGTGTTCAGGACCAGACTCTTATCAAACATGTGAACTTTGGGGCAGATCAGACTTTGTATGGCTGAGTTATAACAACTTCCTTTTTCATGGCGAATCATCGAAATTTGACAGGCCGCCACGGACACGCCCTCCAACGAAAACTCTAGATCTTCGCAATTTAACGTCACATGGGCCTTTAGATTAGACTGACCAAATTTGGTGTTGATCTGAATAAATCTCTAGGAGGAGTTCGTTCAAGTATGACACCTGGAAATGACAAAAATGACTCAAAATTTGCCGGGAAAAATTAAAATAACTTACTTCCTGTTGGGATTTGGATTTCGTACCTGGAGACTTTTTTGTAGGTATTGGTGTGTTACATGTGTGTGCCAATTTTCATACATGTACGTGAAACGTAGCTCGAGGCGCACTCCGCTGAACGTGTATAGGTGGCGCTGTCGAGCCAATTCACCACACCCACTTCTGAGACCCATAGCAGACGTAAATTTTCGCCAGTTCTGATGCGTGTGCAAAGTTTCGTGAGTTTTCAGGCATGTTTAGGCCCTCAAAAATGCGATTCATTTTGGAGAATAATAATAATAATAATAATAATAATAATAATAAACGGAGCAATTCCAATAGGGTCCTCACACCATCGGTGCTCGGGCCCTAATAATTAAAGCTGCAAGCAGCGATGAACGGGCCCTCGCACCCGGGCTCACCGCCGACCGGAGGCGAATGGTGGGCACTATGCTTTTCACATAGTAAATTTAGGAGGAATCTGTCAAAGTCATTAAGATGTGCCAAACTTCCTGCTGCCAGCTGGTGGCGCTATGCCTATAACTGAATATTGGAACGTAGATCTGTTCAGGCGTACACTTTTATCAAAGATACGAACTTTGGTGCAGATTGAACATAGTATGCTTGAGCTAGTGTAAGACATGACATATGCTGCTGCCAACAGGTGGCGCTATGATTATAATAGAATATTGGCCTTCAGATGTGTTCAGGTCAGGACTCTTATCAAACATGTGAAGTTTGGGGCAGATCAGACATTGTATGGCTGAGTTATAACAACTTCTATTACCATGGCGAAACATCAAACTTTGTCAGGCTGCCACGGACACGCCCTTCAACGAAAACTCAAGATCTTCACAATTTAACATCGCAAAGGTCTTTACATTAGACTGACCAAATATAATGTTGATTTCATGAAATCTGTAGGAGGAGTTTCTCACAGCGTAAAACATGTCACTTCCTGTTACCAGCAGGTGGTGCTATGACTATGACTGAATATGATCATGGGTATGTATTCAGGACCAGACTCTTATCAAACATGTGAAGTTTGGGGCAGATCAGACATTGTATGGCTGAGTTATAACAACTTCCTTTTTCATGGCGAATCATCGAAATTTGACAGGCCGCCACGGACACGCCCTCCAACGAAAACTCTAGATCTTCGCAATTTAACGTCACAAAGGGCTTTAGATTAGACTGACCAAATTTGGTGTTGATCTGAATAAATCTCTAGGAGGAGTTCGTTCAAGTACGACGCCTGGAAATGGCAAAAATGAGACAAAATTTGCTGGAAAAATTAAAAATATCCGACTTCCTGTTGGGTTTCAGATTTTGCCTCAAGAGACTTTTTTGTAGGTATTGGTGTGTTACATGTGTGTACCGAGTTTCGTAAATGTACTTGAAACGTAGCTCGAGGCGCACTCCGCTGAATGTGTATAGGTGGCGCTATCGAGCCATTTTGCCACACCCACTTCTGAGACCCATATCAGACGTAAATTTTCGCCAGTTCTGATGCGTGTGCAAAGTTTCGTGAGTTTTCGGGCATGTTTAGGCCCTCAAAAATGCGATTCATTTTGGAGAAGAATAATAATAATAATAATTAAAGCTGCAAGCAGCGATGAACGGGCCCTTGCACCCGGGCTCACCGCCGATCGGTGGCGAATGGTGGGCACTATGCTTTTCACATAGTAAATTTAGGAGGAATATGTCAAAGTCATTAATATGTGCCAAACTTCCTGCTGCCAGCTGGTGGCGCTATGTCTATAACTGAATATTGGCATGTAGATGTGTTCAGGCCAGCACTTTTGTCAAACATATGACGTTTGGTGTAGATTGGACATGGCATGCTTGAGATAGTGTAAGACATGACATATCCTGCTGCCAACAGGTGGCGCTATGATTATAATTGAATATTGGCCTTTATATGTCTTCAGGTCAGTACTCTTACGAAACATGTGAAGTTTGGTGCAAATTGGACATTGCATGTCTAAGTTAGTGTAACCCAAGTCATTTCCTGTTGCCAGCAGGTGGCACTATGATAATAATGGACTATTGGCCATCAGATGTGTTTAGGCCAGGACTCTTATCGAACATGTGAAGTTTGGGGCAGATCGGACACTGTATGGCTGAGTTATAACAGCTTCTATTCCCATGGCGAAACATCGAAATTTGTCAGGCCGCCACGGACACGCCCTTCAACGAAAACTCAAGATCTTCACAATTTATCATGGCAAAGGCCTTTAGATTAGACTGACCGAATATAATGTTGATTTCATGAAATCACTAGGAGGAGTTTCTCACAGCGTAAAATATGTCACTTCCTGTTGTCAGCAGGTGGCGCTATGATAATAATGGACTATTGGCCATCAGATGTGTTTAGGCCAGGACTCTTATCGAACATGTGAAGTTTGGGGCAGATCGGACACTGTATGGCTGAGTTATAACAGCTTCTATTCCCATGGCGAAACATCGAAATTTGTCAGGCCGCCACGGACACGCCCTTCAACGAAAACTCAAGATCTTCACAATTTATCATGGCAAAGGCCTTTAGATTAGACTGACCGAATATAATGTTGATTTCATGAAATCACTAGGAGGAGTTTCTCACAGCGTAAAATATGTCACTTCCTGTTGTCAGCAGGTGGCGCTATGACTATAACTGAATATGATCATACGTATGTGCTCAGGACAGGACTCTTATCAAACATGTGAAGTTTGGGGCAGATCAGACATTGTATGGCTGAGTTATAACCACTTCCTTTTTCATGGCGAATCATCGAAATTTGACAGGCCGCCACGGACATGCCCTCCAACAAAAACTCTAGATCTTCGCAATTTAACGTCACAAACGCCTTTAGATTAGGCTGACCAAATTTGGTGTTGATCCGAATAAATCTCTAGGAGGAGTTCGTTCAAGTATGACACCTGGAAATGGCAAAAATGACACAAAATTTGCCTGGAAAAATTAAAATAACTGACTTCCTGTTGGGATTTGGATTTCGTACCTGGAGATTTTTTTGTAGGTATTGGTGTGTTGCATGTGTGTGCCGATTTTCATACATGTATGTAAAACGTAGCTCGAGGCGCACTCCGCTGAAAGTGTATAGGTGGCGCTATCGAGCCACTTTGCCACACCCACTTCTGAAACCCATATCAGATGTAAATTTTCACCAGGTCTGACGTGTGTGCAAAATTTCATGACTTTTCGGCCATGTTTAGGCCCTCAAAAATGCGATTCATTTTGGAGAAGAAGAATAAAAATAATAATAATAATAATAAACGGAGCAATTCCAAGAGGGTCCTCGCACCATCGGTGCTCGGGCCCTAATTAAAGCTGCAAGCAGCGATGAACGGGCCCTCGCACCCGGGCTCACCGCCGAACGGTGGCGAATGGTGGGCACTATGCTTTTCACACAGTAAATTTAGGAGGAATCTGTCAAAGTCATTAAGATGTGCCAAACTTCCTGCTGCCAGCTGGTGGCGCTATGCCTATAACTGAATATTGGAACGTAGATCTGTTCAGGCGTACACTTTTATCAAAGATACGAACTTTGGTGCAGATTGAACATAGTATGCTTGAGCTAGTGTAAGACATGACATATGCTGCTGCCAACAGGTGGCGCTATGATTATATCTGAATATTGGTCTTTAGATGTCTTCAGACCAGTACTCTTACCAAACATGTGAAGTTTGTGGCAGATCAGACATTGCATGTTTAAGTTAGTGTAAAACAAGCCATTTCCTGTTGCCAGCAGGTGGCGCTATGATTATAATAGAATATTGGCCTTCAGATGTGTTCAGGTCAGGACTCTTATCAAACATGTGAAGTTTGGGGCAGATCAGACATTGTATGGCTGAGTTATAACAACTTCTATTACCATGGCGAAACATCAAACTTTGTCAGGCTGCCACGGACACGCCCTTCAACGAAAAAACTCAAGATCTTCACAATTTAACATCGCAAAGGTCTTTACATTAGACTGACCAAATATAATGTTGATTTCATGAAATCTGTAGGAGGAGTTTCTCACAGCGTAAAACATGTCACTTCCTGTTACCAGCAGGTGGCGCTATGACTATGACTGAATATGATCATGGGTATGTGTTCAGGACCGGACTCTTATCAAACATGTGAAGTTTGGGGCAGATCAGACATTGTATGGCTGAGTTATAACAACTTCCTTTTTCATGGCGAATCATCGAAATTTGACAGGCCGCCACGGACACGCCCTCCAACGAAAACTCTAGATCTTCGCAATTTAACGTCACAAAGGGCTTTAGATTAGACTGACCAAATTTGGTGTTGATCCGAATAAATCTCTAGGAGGAGTTCGTTCAAGTACGACGCCTGGAAATGGCAAAAATGAGACAAAATTTGCTGGAAAAATTAAAAATATCCGACTTCCTGTTGGGTTTCGGATTTTGCCTCAAGAGACTTTTTTGTAGGTAGTGGTGTGTTACATGTGTGTACCGAGTTTCGTAAATGTACTTGAAACGTAGCTCGAGGCGCACTCCGCTGAATGTGTATAGGTGGCGCTATCGAGCCATTTTGCCACACCCACTTCTGAGACCCATATCAGACGTAAATTTTCGCCAGTTCTGATGCGTGTGCAAAGTTTCGTGAGTTTTCGGGCATGTTTAGGCCCTCAAAAATGTGATTCATTTTGGAGAAGAATAATAATAATAATAATAATAATAATTAAACCTGCAAGCAGCGATGAACGGGCCCTCGCACCCGGGCTCACCGCCGATCGGTGGCGAATGGTGGGCACTATGCTTTTCACATAGTAAATTTAGGAGGAATATGTCAAAGTCATTAATATGTGCCAAACTTCCTGCTGCCAGCTGGTGGCGCTATGTCTATAACTGAATATTGGCATGTAGATGTGTTCAGGCCAGCACTTTTGTCAAACATATGAAGTTTGGTGTAGATTGGACATGGCATGCTTGAGATAGTGTAAGACATGACATATCCTGCTGCCAACAGGTGGCGCTATGATTATAATTGAATATTGGCCTTTATATGTCTTCAGGTCAGTACTCTTACCAAACATGTGAAGTTTGGTGCAAATTGGACATTGCATGTCTAAGTTAGTGTAAACCAAGTCATTTCCTGTTGCCAGCAGGTGGCACTATGATAATAATGGACTATTGGCCATCAGATGTGTTTAGGCCAGGACTCTTATCGAACATGTGAAGTTTGGGGCAGATCGGACACTGTATGGCTGAGTTATAACAGCTTCTATTCCATGGCGAAACATCGAAATTTGTCAGGCCGCCACGGACACGCCCTTCAACGAAAACTCAAGATCTTCACAATTTATCATGGCAAAGGCCTTTAGATTAGACTGACCGAATATAATGTTGATTTCATGAAATCACTAGGAGGAGTTTCTCACAGCGTAAAATATGTCACTTCCTGTTGTCAGCAGGTGGCGCTATGACTATAACTGAATATGATCATACGTATGTGCTCAGGACAGGACTCTTATCAAACATGTGAAGTTTGGGGCAGATCAGACATTGTATGGCTGAGTTATAACCACTTCCTTTTTCATGGCGAATCATCGAAATTTGACAGGCCGCCACGGACACGCCCTCCAACGAAAACTCTAGATCTTCGCAATTTAACGTCACAAAGGCCTTTAGATTAGGCTGACCAAATTTGGTGTTGATCCGAATAAATCTCTAGGAGGAGTTCGTTCAAGTATGACACCTGGAAATGGCAAAAATGACACAAAATTTGCCTGGAAAAATTAAAATAACTGACTTCCTGTTGGGATTTGGATTTCGTACCTGGAGACTTTTTTGTAGGTATTGGTGTGTTGCATGTGTGTGCCGATTTTCATACATGTATGTAAAACGTAGCTCGAGGCGCACTCCGCTGAAAGTGTATAGGTGGCGCTATCGAGCTACTTTGCCACACCCACTTCTGAAACCCATATCAGATGTAAATTTTCACCAGGTCTGACGTGTGTGCAAAATTTCATGACTTTTCGGCGATGTTTAGGCCCTCAAAAATGCGATTCATTTTGGAGAAGAAGAATAAAAATAATAATAATAATAATAAACGGAGCAATTCCAAGAGGGTCCTCGCACCATCGGTGCTCGGGCCCTAATAATAATAATAATAAACGGAGCAATTCCAATAGGGTCCTCACACCATCGGTGCTCGGGCCCTAATTAAAGCTACAAGCAGCGATGAACAGGCCCTCGCACCCGGGCTCACCGCCGACCGGAGGCGAATGGTGGGCACTATGCTTTTCACATAGTAAATTTAGGAGGAATCTGTCAAAGTCATTAAGATGTGCCAAACTTCCTAATGCCAGCTGGTGGCGCTATGCCTATAACTGATTATTGGAACGTAGATCTGTTCAGGCGTACACTTTTATCAAAGATACGAACTTTGGTGCAGATTGAACATAGTATGCTTGAGCTAGTGTAAGACATGACGTATGCTGCTGCCAACAGGTGGCGCTATGATTATATCTGAATATTGGTCTTTAGATGTCTTCAGACCAGTACCCTTACCAAACATGTGAAGTTTGTGGCAGATCAGACATTGCATGTTTAAGTTAGTGTAAAACAAGCCATTTCCTGTTGCCAGCAGGTGGCGCTATGATTATAATAGAATATTGGCCTTCAGATGTGTTCAGGTCAGGACTCTTATCAAACATGTGAAGTTTGGGGCAGATCAGACATTGTATGGCTGAGTTATAACAACTTCTATTACCATGGCGAAACATCAAACTTTGTCAGGCTGCCACGGACACGCCCTTCAACGAAAACTCAAGATCGTCACAATTTAACATCGCAAAGGTCTTTACATTAGACTGACCAAATATAATGTTGATTTCATGAAATCTGTAGGAGGAGTTTCTCACAGCGTAAAACATGTCACTTCCTGTTACCAGCAGGTGGCGCTATGACTATGACTGAATATGATCATGGGTATGTGTTCAGGACCAGACTCTTATCAAACATGTAAAGTTTGGGGCAGATTAGACTTTGTATGGCTGAGTTATAACAACTTCCTTTTTCATGGCGAATCATCGAAATTTGACAGGCCGCCACGGACACGCCCTCCAATGAAAACTCTAGATCTTCGCAATTTAACGTCACAAAGGGCTTTAGATTAGACTGACCAAATTTGGCGTTTATCTGAATAAAACTCTAGGAGGAGTTCGTTTTAATACGACACCTGGAAATGGCAAAAATGACACAAAAATTGCTCAGAAAATTAAAAATAACCGACTTCCTGTTGGGTTTCGGATTTTGCTCCAAGAGACTTTTTTATAGATAGTGGTGTGTTACATGTGTGTACTGATTTTCATACATGTACGTGAAACGTAGCTCGAAGGGCACTCCGCTGAAAGTGTATAGGTGGCGCTATCGAGCCATTTTGTCACACTCACTTCTGAAACCCATATCAGATGTAAATTTTCGCCAGTTCTGATGCGTGTGCAAAGTTTGATGAGTTTTCGGGCATGTTTAGGCCCTCAAAAATGCGATTCATTTTGGAGAAGAAGAAGAAGAAGAAGAAGAAGAAGAAGAATTAAAGCTGCAAGCAGCGATGAACGGGCCCTCGCACCCGGGCTCACCGCCGACCGGAGGCGAATGGTGGGCACTATGCTTTTCACATAGTAAATTTAGGAGGAATCTGTCAAAGTCATTAAGATGTGCCAAACTTCCTGCTGCCAGCTGGTGGCGCTATGCCTATAACTGAATATTGGAACGTAGATCTGTTCAGGCGTACACTTTTATCAAAGATACGAACTTTGGTGCAGATTGCACATAGTATGCTTGAGCTAATGTAAGACATGACATATGCTGCTGCCAACAGGTGGCGCTATGATTATATCTGAATATTGGTCTTTAGATGTCTTCAGACCAGTACTCTTACCAAACATGTGAAGTTTGTGGCAGATCAGACATTGCATGTTTAAGTTAGTGTAAAACAAGCCATTTCCTGTTGCCAGCAGGTGGCGCTATGATTATAATAGAATATTGGCCTTCAGATGTGTTCAGGTCAGGACTCTTATCAAACATGTGAAGTTTGGGGCAGATCAGACATTGTATGGCTGAGTTATAACAACTTCTATTACCATGGCGAAACATCAAACTTTGTCAGGCTGCCACGGACACGCCCTTTAACGAAAAAACTCAAGATCTTCACAATTTAACATCGCAAAGGTCTTTACATTAGACTGACCAAATATAATGTTGATTTCATGAAATCTGTAGGAGGAGTTTCTCACAGCGTAAAACATGTCACTTCCTGTTACCAGCAGGTGGCGCTATGACTATGACTGAATATGATCATGGGTATGTGTTCAGGACCGGACTCTTATCAAACATGTGAAGTTTGGGGCAGATCAGACATTGTATGGCTGAGTTATAACAACTTCCTTTTTCATGGCGAATCATCGAAATTTGACAGGCCGCCACGGACACGCCCTCCAACGAAAACTCTAGATCTTCGCAATTTAACGTCACAAAGGGCTTTAGATTAGACTGACCAAATTTGGTGTTGATCCAAATAAAACTCTGGGAGGAGTTCGTTCAAGTATGACACCTGGAAATGGCAAAAATGAGACAAAATTTGCTGGAAAAATTAAAAATATCCGACTTCCTGTTGGGTTTCGGATTTTGCCTCAAGAGACTTTTTTGTAGGTATTGGTGTGTTGCATGTGTGTGCCGATTTTCATACATGTATGTAAAACGTAGCTCGAGGCGCACTCCGCTGAAAGTGTATAGGTGGCGCTGTCGAGCCAATTTAGCACACCCACTTCTGAGACCCATATCAGACGTAAATTTTCGCCGGTTCTGATGCGTGTGCAAAGTTTCGTGAGTTTTCGGGCATGTTTAGGCCCTCAAAAATGCGATTCATTTTGGAGAATAATAATAATAATAATAATAATAATAATAATAATAATAATAATAATAAACGGAGCAATTCCAAGAGGGTCCTCACACCATCGGTGCTCGGGCCCTAATAATAAACAGAGCAATTCCAAGAGGGTCCTCACACCATCGGTGCTCGGGCCCTAATTAAAGCTGCAAGCAGCGATGAACGGGCCCTCGCACCCGGGCTCACCGCCGTCCAGAGGCGAATGTAAATTTAGGAGGAATCTGTCAAAGTCATTAAGATGTGCCAAACTTCCTGCTGCCAGCTGGTGGCGCTATGCCTATAACTGAATATTGGAACGTAGATCTGTTCAGGCGTACACTTTTATCAAAGATACGAACTTTGGTGCAGATTGAACATAGTATGCTTGAGCTAGTGTAAGACATGACGTATGCTGCTGCCAACAGGTGGCGCTATGATTATATCTGAATATTGGTCTTTAGATGTCTTCAGACCAGTACTCTTACCAAACATGTGAAGTTTGTGGCAGATCAGACATTGCATGTTTAAGTTAGTGTAAAACAAGCCATTTCCTGTTGCCAGCAGGTGGCGCTATGATTATAATAGAATATTGGCCTTCAGATGTGTTCAGGTCAGGACTCTTATCAAACATGTGAAGTTTGGGGCAGATCAGACATTGTATGGCTGAGTTATAACAACTTCTATTACCATGGCGAAACATCAAACTTTGTCAGGCTGCCACGGACACGCCCTTCAACGAAAACTCAAGATCTTCACAATTTAACATCGCAAAGGTCTTTACATTAGACTGACCAAATATAATGTTGATTTGATGAAATCTGTAGGAGGAGTTTCTCACAGCGTAAAACATGTCACTTCCTGTTACCAGCAGGTGGCGCTATGACTATGACTGAATATGATCATGGGTATGTGTTCAGGACCAGACTCTTATCAAACATGTGAAGTTTGGGGCAGATCAGACATTGTATGACTGAGTTATAACAACTTCCTTTTTCATGGCGAATCATCGAAATTTGACAGGCCGCCACGGACACGCCCTCCAACGAAAACTCTAGATCTTCGCAATTTAACGTCACAAAGGGCTTTAGATTAGACTGACCAAATTTGGTGTTGATCTGAATAAATCTCTAGGAGGAGTTCGTTCAAGTACGACGCCTGGAAATGGCAAAAATGAGACAAAATTTGCTGGAAAAATTAAAAATATCCGACTTCCTGTTGGGTTTCGGATTTTGCCTCAAGAGACTTTTTTGTAGGTATTGGTGTGTTACATGTGTGTACCGAGTTTCGTAAATGTACTTGAAACTTAGCTCGAGGCGCACTCCGCTGAATGTGTATAGGTGGCGCTATCGAGCCATTTTGCCACACCCACTTCTGAGACCCATATCAGACGTAAATTTTCACTAGTTCTGATGCGTGTGCAAATTTTCGTGAGTTTTCGGGCATGTTTAGGCCCTCAAAAATGCGATTCATTTTGGAGAATAATAATAATAATAATAATAATAATAATAATAATAATAAACAGAGCAATTCCAATAGGGTCCTCACACCATCGGTGCTCGGGCCCTAATAATAATAATAATAATAATAATAATAATAATAATAAACAGAGCAATTCCAATAGGGTCCTCACACCATCGGTGCTCGGGCCCTAATAATAATAATAATAATAATAATAATAATAATAATAATAAACGGAGCAATTCCAATAGGGTCCTCACACCATCGGTGCTCGGGCCCTAATAATAAACGGAGCAATTCCAATAGGGTCCTCACACCATCGGTGCTCGGGCCCTAATAATAATAATAATAATAATAATAAACGGAGCAATTCCAATAGGGTCCTCACACCATCGGTGCTCGGGCCCTAATAATAATAATAATAATAATAATAATAATAATAATAAACAGAGCAATTCCAATAGGGTCCTCACACCATCGGTGCTCGGGCCCTAATAATAATAATAATAATAATAATAATAATAATAATAAACGGAGCAATTCCAATAGGGTCCTCACACCATCGGTGCTCGGGCCCTAATAATAAACGGAGCAATTCCAATAGGGTCCTCACACCATCGGTGCTCGGGCCCTAATAATAATAATAATAATAATAATAATAAATGGAGCAATTCCAATAGGGTCCTCACACCATCGGTGCTCGGGCCCTAATAACAGAAATTCACTACATATATAATTATCTTTCAAAATACAAGTACAATGTAAAAACCTGCATGTACACAGTAAGTGCACTGTATCAAATGATGAATTTAAATGTAAGTACACAGCAGAGGCCACCTAATATAAAGTAGGATTGTGTAAAAATGTATTGTGTACTTACACATGTGGTGGCATATACTGTGATTGGACTTGAAATGAAAGACTGGCCATTATTCAGACTAATGAGCACTTCGAGGGAGCTGTTGAGAGAGGGAAAGTCCGTTAGTACATGATTAAATGCCAGAGGCGGAGCACAGTTCATGAGACCAACAGCGCTGTGCTAAAGTATTGTTTTTAAAACAACAAGATGAATGTCTCTTGAAAAAGTCTCTTTCATCTGTTTAAAACAAACTTGGCCATGACGAAAAACAAACGGTGCCTCATTTGGCATGTCTCTTCAAGGCAGCGCACCACGGCAAACAAAAATGCTCTGCCCTCACACATGTCGCTTTGTTTCAGCCCTGCACTGAGCCTGCTCCTTATCAGTTGTCTATTAGCTAAGCTATAAACAGAAACTGAGATAAAAACCCCAGGAAAAGATGATGAACTCGTTCCCTTTGCATGTCGGTTTGTAACAGCTGTGGCTCTGAATGGAGAACCACTGTTCTCCCTCAGGAACTGGTCCAATGCCACTTACTGTCCAACCTCGGTCAACACTGGAGCTGGACACAACACGTAATTATCCTTCACTGCACTCGGCTTCTCGTCTACAAGGAAGAGAGAGCAGCATGAGATTGTTGTAAAATGCCAAATACAGGCTGAAACACAGAGGCCTTATTTAAGGATGTGGCTGCATGAAACTTCCCATCGGCTAAAAAGAGCTAGAGCCCCTCGAGGCTGTGTAGAGTTTAGGATCTCTCTTGCTAGCAAAAAATAATAACATTGTGGCTTACTGTGGCACTTATTCATTTGCTGAATGGGGAGGTGAATTATATGTCTTGTTTTGTAAGGCGTATCTTTGTGGATAGAGCATCTGGTTATGTTTTACAATAGAAGGAATGCATTGAATGGCTTACTGTAAGGATCTTGTTGATTGACAGATAATGTGCAGACCACACCTTCTGAGGTTCTTCCCTGCGTGAATCCCCTTCCTCGCAAAACAATGTTGAAAGTCTCTAAAACACAGTGTTTATATTGAAATTAGTATGGTCGTGAGTTCAAAAGGATAAAATTAGGTGATGCCCAGTTCTGATCTGTTGACTCAGTCCAGTTTTTTTTTTTTGACAAACAGCTTACATCTTTTAAAAGTGACCCATATCCATATCCAAAATCTTCTTTTAGGCTATACGCTTGGTGAAACAACCCAAGTTAGACATTGACCTGGAAACAGGGTTGCCAGGCCTGCGAAACAAACTCAGCCCAACTGCTAATCAAAACTATCCCAAAGCTAATGTAGGGTTTTATTCTATTCATTTTCACAAAACTGCATATCTGCCTTTATGCTATACGCTTGGCGAAACAACCCAAGTTAGACATTGACCTGGAAACAGGGTTGCCATGTGTGTGAAATCTGCGTTTATGCTACACGCCTTACAAACCCAGCCTAATTGCTAATCAAAACGAGCCCAAAACTAACGTAGGGTTTTCTCCTATGTCGGGTGTCCTCTCCCTTGAAAATAGCCTACTGGGGGGAGAAGGAAAACCGCAGACTTGGCAACACTGGCCAGAAAAAGAGTCTACCTCAGTAGCCACTAGCTGCGTTTCCATTACTCTTCAAATTGCGCAAATCGAATTTGTGAATTAAAAATACACCCCATGAAAACACGTCTATCTTACAAAAACTCCAATATATCGCAAAAATGTTTTTATGCTTGCATGAGGTGGGTTTTCAGGCAATTCAAAGAAGGAAAATTTTCACAAAACTGCATATCTGCCTTATGCTATACACTTGACGAAACAACCCAAGTTAGACATTGACCTGGAAACAGCGTTGTCTTGTCTGGGAAACAAACTCAGCCCAAAACTAACATAGGGTTTTTTCCTACGTCAGGGGGTCCTCTCCCTCGAAAATCGCTATCTGGAGAGAGGATAAGATCGCTTTAACATGCAAACTAAAAAATAACTCAACGCAACAATGTACAAGTAGGCTGTTTCCACAGGAAAACCGCAGACTTGGCAACACTGCCCAGAAAAGAGTTGACATCAATCGCCACTAGCTGCGTTTCCATTACCCTTCAAACTGCGCAAATCTAAATTGTGAATTAAAAATACACTTAATGGAAACACGTCAATTTCAACTCCAATATGCCGCAAAAAACTTTTACCCTAGGTGCGTTAATTTTCTCCTCTCGCCACTTCTGGGGTGCTTCTGGAACGTGCCGCAACACAGTTGGTATAAACACAAGCATTGACTAGAGTGGCGACGTTGGAGCTGTAATGCAGTGTAAATAAGAGGTTATCAAAGCATTAATGGCAATGAAAGGCCCTTATACTTGAGAGTGGCCACATATATGAGGTGTTTATTGGAAGTTATAGTACATTAAAGAATGGTCATGTGACTTTTACACATGCCAGGTGACCTGTAAATGCAAAAAAAATTAATTGCAGTTCTGAGTCCATTGCAGTTCTGAGAAATATTAATTTTTGCCTGAAAAACACCTCATGTGAGCATAAAAAACTTCGGAGTGATTTATGGGAGTTTTGTGAAATTTATGTGCTTCCATTGGGCATGTTTTCAGTTTGCAATTTCAGTTTGCACAATTTGAAGGTTAATGGAATTGTTACCGTTAAATTATTTTGAGGGAGAGACGTACCATTCACGCAAATGCTGGAGGGCTCAAGGTTAAAAATCTCTACACAGGATTTCTTTAAAATCTGTCAACATAAATAAAAGTCAATTAGAAGGCAGCATACAAACCACAAATAAGAAAAGCAGTCTTTGTGTGTGCTAAACCTCACTGAATTTACGATGTTTTTGAGGGCCTGGAATCCATCCACAACAGGAAACACTTGATCTTTGCTGTCTGCAATATCTTTAAGCTATAAAAACATATTAAAACTGCCATATCATGTCAGAAATTAGTTTTCTTTTCAGAATCTCACATCGTTGTAGCTGCCAATTCTTGAAGCAATCTTGCTACCGTTTCCCAAGCCAGAATTAATCTCTTGCTAATGTAAAATGGGCCGGATATGTGCTCTGCAGAATGTGATTACTTTCAGCATCCTGCCTGGACAACTCATCCACCAACATCAATATAAAGGATCTCTCTGTTACACTAATGCTGTTACTAATGCACATGAAAAAACAATATTGTCATGACAACAACATTCCTATGACAGTGATGCACCAACAACTCATGAATAGATTCAGACAAAACAGAATGTTAGAAACTAGATTTTTTACATTTTCTGAAGAAAACTGGTTAATGATCAAAAGAGTCCACTGCTACATTTATCTGATATTGTAGTCTCTAGATATAATATAGAATGTAAGTCTATAGGATTTTCGGTCCATTTTATTATCCAATAGATGAAAATTGTACATCTTTAATAATAGGCTACAGCAGGTTCCATCTCTCTGCTGAAAAGTCTTACCTGGTTTGCATCAAAGTCCTTCACACCAACACAATATACCCGTGCACCATACTGTCTCGCCTGATTAGCCTGAGAACACAAATTGGGAATTCATTAAACAATTTATTACATATTTTATTAATAATTAATATGCATAATATTCTATATTACAAATCAGAGGTCGACCAATTGGGCGATAATCGGCGCCGTTATTAAACATTTTTATGGTTATCAGTATCGGTCATTTTCAAAACCGATTTGTAGATAAAATAATTTAAAAGCTTTTCAAGAAAGTTTTTGTTGGGGCCCTCTTTATTCTTAATTTTGACATTAATTTTCTTTTTTACCAGACATATATATCGCTTCAAAATATCGGTTATCAGTCTACTTGATCTGTAATAATCGGTATCGGCAACGGCCCTGAAAAACGCACATCGATGACCCCTAAGATGGGGAAATCATTCAACATTTTATTCATATTTAATATGCATAATAATGATATAACCTAGGGGTCGACCGATTATCAGTCTGGCTGATTATCATCACCGATATTAAGCATTTTTATGGTTATCAGTATCGGTCATTTTCAAAACCGATTTTCAGATAAAATATATTAAAAGCATTTCAAGAAAGTTTTTGTCAGGGCCCTCTTTATTCTTAATTTTGATATTAATTTTTACACCATTGTTACACCATTGAAATATATATTGGTTCAAAATAGCGGTTATCAGTTTACTTGATCTGTAATAAACAGTATTGGCAACGGCCCTGAAAAACACATATTGGTCAACCCTTAATATGGTGAATTCATTAAACATTTTATTAATATTTAATATGCATAATATTAATATAACCTAGGGTTTGACCAATTATCAGCCTGGCTGATTATCAGCCTCAGTATTAAGCATTTTTATGGTTATCTGTCATTTTCTAAATCGATTTGCAGATAAAATAATTTAAAAGCACTTAAAGAAAGTCTTTGTCAGAGCCCTTGTTATTCTTAATTTTGACATTAATTTTCACTTTTACGCCAGATATATATATATCGGTTCAAAATAACAGTTATCTGTCTACTTGATCTGTAATAAACAGTATTGGCAACAGCCCTGAAAAACACATATCGGTCGACCCCTAATATGGGGAATTCATTAAACATTTCATTAATATTTAATATGCATAATATTAATATAACCTAGGGGTCAACCAGTTATCAGCCTGACTGATTATCGGCACCGATTTTTCGATTATTACAGATCAAGTAGACCGATAACCGATATTTTGAAGCAATATATATGTCTGGTGTAAAAAAGAAAATTAATGTCAAAATTAAGAATAAAGAGGGCCCTGACAAAAACTTTCTTGAAGTGCTTTTAAATAATTTTATCTGCAAATCAGTTTTGAAAATGACCCATACCGATAACCATAAAAATGCTCGTCGACCCCTAGATTATATTAATATTATGGATATTAAATATTAATAAAATGGTTAATGAATTCCCCATTTTAGGAGTTGACTGATAAGTGTTTTTCAGGGCTGGTGCCAATACTGATTATTACAGATCAAGCAGACCGATAACTGTTATTTTGAACCAATATATATGTCTGGTGTAAAAATTTAAATTAATGTCAAAATTAAGAATAAAAAGCTAGTTAAATTGACCTCTAGTTTATAATATAGAATATTATGCATATTAATTATTAATAAAATATGTAATATCGGTATTGTCTGAGCCCTTTTTATTCTTAATTTTGACATTAATTTTCATTTGACATAAAATTTCATTATCCGTCTGCTTGATCTCTAATAATCAGTATTTCTCAGAAAAACACATATCGGTGTCAAACCTGTATTGTGAAACAAGGTGGACGAATATCTTAACATACACAAATTATGCAACATTAATATTTCATACGTAGTTTGGTGCTTTACCTCTTTCACAGCAAGGTCATGTGGATAGACCTCCAGCTTCCCATCAGTCAGTGCAATAATGATGCTGGATGCTCTTGCGCCCTGGATAGTCATTTGTTCTATTACCTAAAATGTTTATATTTGTTATGATCTCTGACATACATATAATATGAAAAAAAAATGCAACATATGCTTTCGATGAGAAGCTACTTACCTTTATTAACCCCTCATGCATGTAGGTTTCACCAGCAGGTCTGATCTTGCTCAAACTTTCCAGACCATCATCAATAGCTGCCCTAAACACCCAGGCAAATACATCAGCTTTATGCTTCTTTTTTTTCTTTCGTTTTTTTTCATCTGAGGTGCAGTAGGATTTATACTAACAATACTGTAGTACGACTCACAGTATTGAATGAAATCCTACCTGTCTCCAGTGAGAGGCAAGACTACTTCTGCACTAGAGGAAAAGACGATGAAGGACACCCTCATTTTTGGGCTATAGGAAATAGAAACATTCAGTTATGAATTGTAAAACCAAATTTACTCTCTGAGTGGGTTTGAAAAATCATATGTTTTCTGAAATAATCTGATATGTAAGTTTATAGTAGTGCAGTGATTGGTGTAAATTACTACTGAGACACAATTTGAGGTTGACCATTGTGCCCGAACTTGCATTAACTAGGTCACCGTACCACACACTAATTCAAACACACATCTGAAGTTAAACATAGTAATCTAAAATTAAGCTTATTTTTAGTTGCACACATGTGCAAGAGTTTGAGACTCAGACAAGTGGTTTGTACAAAGCAAAACATTAAGTGTGGCAGTGGTAAAACTCTATCCCATTCAACAGCTTTTGTATTTTGTTAGTTTGTTATACAAAGCAACTTTTAACTTAGTTTCTTACCTTACAAACCGATTAGTCAGTTGTTCCACAAATCCATAGATCTCCATCCAGTTGTCAGACACACTGCCTGACCTAGAATGATGGTGAACATTAGTGCTTTACAAGATAAACAGGGCCATATAAGGGCTCCTGAGAGCTATGTAGAAAAAAAAAAAACTGTGGGCTACCTAAAAATATCAGGACTAATAATGAGCTCACTGGAGTTATTATTTTTATTGATAATATTTCAGTCAGCCGAAAGAAAGCGAAAGAGAGAGGGGTGCTGGCATGTGTTTGTACGTTTCATAAACACACCGTCTATAAAACATATAGACATACACAGCCAATGAAACGCTGTCAAACTCACCGATCCAACACAAAGTATAAATCAAAGGCTCCGTGGCAGGACCCATCGTCTCCTTTCCCAAATGAAGTCAGGAGCAAGATGCAGAAAAGTTGGAGGACCCAAGTGGCTTTATTGGCATGATCGTTGTCTCCTCTCATTCCTATCATGTGCTGCACGTTGTTGCTGTTATGGGAACCCGTCAAATCCAGTGATAGAAATGCAGATGACGCGCATGGACGGAGCGCGCAGTTATCTTACTCCTGCATGACAGGATGCGCACCACCGAACAATAAAACTACCTCTAAAAGCCACTCCTGCTGCGGTCTTCAGGAGCTGTAATTCGTTTTCTCTCGTTTTCAAATATCCATCTCCTCCAGATTCATTTCATTCCGTGAAGTTTTTCTTTTTTATTCAAAGCGGGTCCGGTTTACGCCGCACATGAGCACATGATTCCCTGCGCATGCGCTGATTGTGCAGATGCGCTCCTTAAACGTGTGATCTTGTATATAAAAAGAGCAAGGGTAGTTTGTTGAGACACAAGAGAGCACCATAAAACGAATACATACGAAATGAAAAGCGTAAAAACAATAAGTTCCTTGTGAGCTTTGAAACTTTTGAAACTTTTTCAGAGAAGTCAGCAGCGCAAACAAACCAACACAAAATGTTCACCCTGTTACAGAACTGTAATATACTGCATTGAACCTGAATACGAATACAGCCATGTGTAAATTTTTATGGGTCTGGCTTCAGGTCTCCTCGTCCAGCTATTTTTAGCTGTACAAAACAGCTTGTTTTTATGCTTGATAGGCTATTGCAAATTGTTTTGTCTTACCATATTATTTTAATGTATTATTTTAATTATTAAGACAATGGTTTGTAGTGGCTAATAAACTGGAAGTCTCCACCATAGGCTTACTTCTGCATTATAGAAAAAGGTGGATACTAGATTAATGATGTGCTTTTTTCATCAGAACATCACAATTTTTGTTTACATATAAAGTAGAACTTAGATAACTGTTATCATAGCAACATAGTTGTCATCAGCTCCAGAATATATTGATTGTTATATTCTTTTGCATTATATATTATTGTTATGTTACTTTATTATATTTTATATATATATATAAAAGTGTTTGATGTGCATGAACACACAAGTAAAATCACAAAATAAAATAAAATAAAACACAGATGTGAAACATCCAGTATTAAACACTTGAAAAACTCAAAATGTAGTTTTGAATGGCACATCCAAAATTCTAGATCAGAAACTATAAATAGCTCATTTAAAAACTAACCACAAACATGTTTTTAAATAATGTAAATATGTGTTTTCCAGATAATTTAATCAAAGATATTTTATAATGACAATGATTTTTGTGGAACATGTTTAATGTGCTTGTCTGCACGCAAGTGAACACTGCAAGAAATCAAAATTATTAAAATAGATTTAAAATAAATAAATAAATAAATAAAGCTCACAGATTAGAATATTCAGTTGAAATTTAAAATATAAATGCCATAATTTGGGGATTGAAAAAACCTTTTTATTCATAATCAAAAGTCGCTAGATAGATAGATTGATAGATAGATAGAGTTGTTCACATTTCGTGACTTATTTACATTATGTGATGTTTGTTTTGTAAGCTGCTTACATTTGGGGCCTTTTTTAGAAAACAAAAATGGTTTTATCTACAGAAGTCTATGAAGCTCAATATCTCAAAAGTCCTCAGAATGCAGATAGAACCTTATAATTCAATGGCGATGAGATAGATGTAAATGTAAACTAATCTGTTAAATGCAATGTTTCAGAATGAATCTGTGTTTTTGAATAAATCAGTTAAGTGAATAATTAAATGACTCACTAATAAAAGTACTAAGAGTCACTTGTGTAGCTCATGAATGCATAGTTTTTAAACAAACTGGATGAATGAATGATTCAATGAATCACTCGTTTTATTACTGTATGAATCTGTGTTTTTGAATTTTATCTAAAATAACAATATTAAAAGCTGTTGAACAACTTGTTACATGTAACATACAGTAATCACATCATTTAATTATAAAATAAATGTAACTGTAATCTGTCATTGTCACAGTTGAGAGAGGCAAAGACAAGGTAAGTTTCAAATGCATGAACTCAGAGGCTTCCAACGTAAAGACAAAAAGGGAGGTGAGATCACAAAGGTGGAAGCGTATAGCAATACAAGGTTCAAAGTCTTATCTCTCACGTAATCCTCTTAAGGTTCGTTTCCAGAAATCCTCACATCGATCCATCTAGGAAGGTAAATAGAGACAGGTGGGTAATCCCAATGTAGAGACCTTAAGACCAGCCGCTGACTGACTGGAGTGCATGTGCTTATATGTGGTGCATTTAAGTGATTACAGGTGTGTCCAATTAGAAGGCAGGTGACTGGGAACGCGTGACTGTGGCTGGTGAGACAGTCATAGTTACAGAGAAAAAAATATGTAATTAGATACTTATGTAATTAGTTACTTATGCTTATTAACATTACTTACTGTAATGTTATTGATTACATCTGAATATTTTCACAAACATGTAGATTTGATTGATTTCTTTCCCAAACTGCATTGACTGCTCTAAAATATGAGACACCAATGTTTCAGGAGTTTAGGACATGTGCTTATTCAATAACTGCTTTACTTTCTATTTGGGTTTGTTAGATGCCAGTGTTTCCTGTGATAGCTATGCAAATATTTGATTTCAAAAACAGTATCATAGCTATTAAACTATATCTTGTCATGATTTTAAATCTCTATTTAACCTCTGAACGACCTCAAAGTAAAAAGAGATGCTAAAGTCTGATTTTGTGGTGCCTGTGCTTTAAAATTAAATTATTATCATTTTAATTAAAGTGACTAAGGATTTTGAATGTCTAACAGTGTTGAGTCCTACTGTAAGGTGAACCATGCCTGCTTTAAATGTTTAAAAAAATGATTAATTGTTAAAAACGTAATTAAAAAGTAATCAAATGTGATCAGTTACATTACTTTAATAAAGTAATTGAAATAGTTACATTTTTATTAGATTACATTTACACACATAGTTAATGATCTGTAACCTATTACATTTCCAAAGTAACCTTCCCAACGCTGATAGACAGATAGACAGATAGATAGATAGATAGTAAAGCGCACCTCTCAGGCCTGTATGTAAAGACTCATAATAGCCTGCAGTCATAACACTGGTAAGTGATTATTAACGCCTGAGCGCACTGCTGTTAATATGACAGTAATGAGCTCATCTCAGCGATCTCAGGTTAGACATTTGAGCCAAAGATGAGCGCTCAGAAAACGCGACACTGACCCAGAACGACTCATATTAGGGATAAGAGCACAGAGGGAGCAGGACAGGTCAGGAGAATCGGGGGCGGAGTCTGGTCATTGTTTCCCGCAGATAAATGTTTGCGTTCATAAGTTAAGAATCATCGCTCGGAGCATCCATATCAGGACTCACTCCAAGACACCGACTCGACTGAGAGGATTTTATCTATGCTTAAGAGTAAAATGGTAAGGTGCGTTTATGACGATAAATAAAACTCTATTTAAAAATACAGAAAGTGAAATTGAAAGTGTTGTCTTAGGGTTCAGAGGAAAGAGCGCGTTTTCTGCTGGATGCAGCGGCTGCGCTGAGCAGCATCAGCATCTCTCGAGCCGTGCCTGCTGGAGCTGTGCTGGGTCCATGTGCTCCAACACACACCTCACTGTGTGACAGCATCGATTTCATCGCCTGCAAGTGCACGGACAGACGAGGTACCGCCTATGTTCTGCAGGTAATTTGCGCGGTATAATTATAAATGACTTATAATGACTTCACTATTATTGCCAAGAAAAAAAGATACAGTTCATTTGTGGTTAGTGGGGCATGTTGTCACAAGTCGGCATAGTAAGAACCTCCTGTTTATTTTGCCTTTGATAACTTTCCAGTTAGTGCTGTCAAATCGATTAATCCCGATTAATCGCATGCAAAATAAAAGTTTGTTTACATAATATATGTGTTTGTACTGCATATATTTATATATATATGTACATATAAATAAACACATATACACACATATATTATGTAAACACAAACTTTTATTTTGGGATGTGATTAATCGTGAATAATCAATTTGACAGCACTACTTTAAATATTTAAAATGTAAAACTGTATTTTAAACAATAGGTATCTACCCTTTATGCAAATAATTTTTGTTGTTATTACAAATAGTAAATGTATTCATTTTCAGATCTTTTTTTGTTCAGATGGACCCATCAGTGTCTAGTGAATGTCTGCAGATGATTCAGTCGGCTAGGAATGCAGAGGAGCAAAATTTAGAGGCGTATGTGAAGAACGGACATCTATTTTTCAGAGCTATAAAGGATATTCCTGAAAACACAGAGCTTTTAGTTTGGTATGGGAGAGATCTAGCCAAACTGCTTGGCCTCAGCATGGAGCACAAGAACACAAAAGGTTTGAATGCATCATATATTTATATAACAGCATGATATTAAATGCAGTGTTTCCGAATGAATCAGTGTTTTTGAATAAATCAGTTAAGTGTATAATTCAATAACTCACTAAAAAAATAGTCACTTGTTTAGCTCATGAGTGCATCAGTGTTTGTTGAACGAATTGGCTGAATGAATGATTCAGTGAATCACTTATACATGTTTCATTACTGAATGAATTAGTGTCTTGGATAAATCAGTTAAGTGAATAATTTAATGACTCACTAAAAAATAGTCTGAATGAATCAGTGATTTTTAATGAATTGGCTGAATGAATGATTTAATGAATCACCCATGTTTCATTACAGAATGAATCAGTGATTTTGAATAAATCAATTAAGTGAATAATTCAATGATTCCCTAATAAAGACAGTCACTTGTTTCATTCAAGAATGCATCAGTGTTTTTGAACGAATTGGCTGAATTAATTATTCAATGAGTCACTCATACATGTTTCATTATTCAATGAATCAGTGTTTTGGATAAATCAGTGAATAACTCAGTGACTCACTAATAAAGACAGTCACTTGTTTCATTCAAGAATGCATCAGTGTTTTTGAACGAATTGGCTGAATTAATTATTCAATGAGTCACTCATACATGTTTCATTATTCAATGAATCAGTGTTTTGGATAAATCAGTGAATAACTCAGTGACTCACTAATAAAGACAGTCACTTGTTTCATTCAAGAATGCATCAGTGTTTTTGAACGAATTGGCTGAATGAATGATTTAATGAATCACCCATGCCTCATTACTGAATGAATCAGTGTTTTAAAAATCAGTTAAGTGAATAATTAAATGACTCAAAAAAATTGTCACTTGTTTAGCTTATAAATGCATCAGTGTTTTTGAACGAATTTGCTGTAATGAATGATTCAATGAATCACTCATACATGCTTCATTACTGATTGAATCAGTGTTTTAAATAAATCAGTTAAGTGAATAATTCAGTGACTCACTAAAATAGTTACTTGTTTAGATTATAAATGCATCAGTGTTTTTGAACGATTTTGCTGTAATGAATGATTCAATGAATCACTCATACATGCTTCATTACTGAATGAATCAGTGTTTTAAATAAATCAGTTAAGTGAATAATTCAATGACTCACTAAAAATAGTCATTGTTTAGCTTATAAATGCATCAGTGTTTTTGAACGAATTTGCTGTAATGAATGATTCAATGAATCACTCATACATGCTTCATTACTGAATGAATCAGTGTTTTAAATAAATCAGTTAAGTGAATAATTCAGTGACTCACTAAAATAGTCACTTGTTTAGATTATAAATGCATCAGTGTTTTTGAACGAATTTGCTGTAATAAATGATTCAATGAATCACTCATACATGCTTCATTACTGAATGAATCAGTGTTTTAAATAAATCAGTTAAGTGAATAATTCAGTGACTCACTAAAAATAGTCACTTGTTTAGTTTATAAATGCATCAGTGTTTTTGAACGAATTTGCTGTAATGAGTGATTCAATGAATCACTCATACATGTTCATTACTGAATGAATCAGTGTTTTGGATAAATCAGTGAATAACTCAGTGACTCACTAATAAAGACAGTCACTTGTTTTGTTCAAGAATGCATCAGTGTTTTTTAAAGAATTGGCTGAATGAATGATTCTTTGAATCACTCATGTTTTATTACTGAATGAATCAGTTATTTTGAATAAATCAGTTAAGTGAATAATTTAATGACTGACTAATAAAGACAGTCACTTGTTTCATTTATGAATGCATCAGTGTTTTTAAATGAATTAGTTTAATGAATGATTCAGTCAATCGCCTGTACGTGTTTCAATACTGAATGAATCAGTGTTTTTAAATTTTATCCAAAATAACAGGTCTTTATCAATTATATTAAAAGCTGTTGTTAGCGATTTTTCTTAACTAGTGTTAGACCTATTTTTGGAAATTATAATTACATATTTTAAAAAATCACATGAATCTGTTGAATATATGATTAAATGACTCCTTCATGTTTGTTTTATTCTTGAATGAATCAGTCCTTTTAAAAAATGCTTCAGTGAGTCACTCAAAACTCAGATTTATTAGTTTCTCGATGAATCAGTGTTTTTGAATTAAACTGTTAAACAAATGATTCAATGACTTGCCGCCGCCTACTGTCAATACATAAATGTTTTACTGAAATGTAAATTACTTTTTATTTTTGCATTTCTCTTTTAGGTTTAATTTGCTCTGAATGCAAGCAGAGTTTTCTCTTTGAATTCCCTCTGTTGGCACACAAGAGATTTTTCTGCACAGAGAAACCTACAAGTTTCTTGAAGAAAATCACCATCCCAAAAATTAAAGGTAGCAAACCTTCCACAAACTTCCACAATTTAGCACGAGAGATGGAGAACTGCAGGAAGAATTGTCCCGCAGATTCAAAGACCCATAAAAGAAGACATTCTCTTGAATCAGACACAGACGAGAGTGATGGCGAACCGTCATCTGTTGATATCCATGGAGATGAAATGGTATTAGTAAAAAGGTTTTGTGTTAATGGAGTGAATAGATGCTCCTGGTCATCCGCCAGCAAAAAGTCTTTCAGTGAGGGCCGAAATTCTCTGTGCAGCCAGATACAATGTCATGACAACTGCACAATAGACACAGACAATCAGGATTTGAAATCTGCTAGAACAACGACCAAGTCTGCATTCACTACTAAAGTGTCAAAAGACCCACAAGGTGACAAGAACAAGAGCGCGTTCACGCAACCTCCTCGCACACACACACATATGCCGCTCATGTCAGCCAGTCTTACCAGCAACCTCATCCCTAACCGGACATCTATCCTCCCCAGCATTCTCCCACTCAACCTCCACAGCTCTGCTTTACTAAACATGGTTCTTCCAAAACAGTTGGCTCTTCTTCCCAGCGCCAACCTTTGGTCCAAGACCTCCCGGGTGCAGCATCCACATGCTACTCATTTGCAGTCGCTACTGACCCCCTCTCTGTCTTCTCTTGGTCTACCTATCCAGAACTGGTGTGCTAAATGTAATCTTTCTTTTCATATGACATCAGACCTGGTGCAACACATGAGGTCTCACCACAAGAGGGCGCTGTCAGATGAGAGACAGTCGAGGAACAGGAATGAAAGGCTGAAGTGTCCCATATGTGACGAAACGTTCAGAGAGCGTCATCACCTCTCACGTCACATGACCTCTCATACATGAGCTCATTTAAAAAAAATACAAATAAATACAAATTTAAAAAACATGTTGTTCTGCAAAACTTTTTTCCCCAAAATGTACAAAAACTACCTAAATGTTAAAAATGTTTACGTTTTATTTCTTTCTTTTTTTTTAAATTGAGTATTAAATGTCAGTCTTAAATGTAAATTCTCTTTAAGCTCGTTATATTTTTTGTGATATTGTTGGATTTTTTTATTTATTTATTTATTTTTTTTGCATTATTCAATGCTAATGCCTCTGGGAATGTGAAGGGATATCACTTACTAAACACGAAAAATGTTTAATATTTAGATTTGTTAGGTACTTTTTAAAGTATTAAATAAATGATTGATAAATTTGAATAAAATGCCTATTCAGGTAAATCTGGCAAAACTGACTGTTTTTAAGGAAATCTAAAATAAAAATGCTGTTTTTAAACAACACTGTATTTTACTCATGCGCCTTTGTGTTAATGCTCTAAATTTATTATATGCCATTTGAAAACAACTGTGTAACGTCTTATTGTCCTTTCAATATTTTAAGCATTTTTGTGAATATTTGTATCACATAACCAAATAATAGCTTTTTAACCATGAAACATTCAATTTCAATTATTTTTTAGCAAAACAATCCTTAAAAGCACAAACACATTCTTCCTGTATTCGTTCATTTAAATGGCTTAAAATTTTATCCAAAGTTGTTTTAAATTGGTCACAAGTCATAGTTAGCAATACTAGTTTGACCACTAGGTGGCGCAAAAGTACTTATTTCCATCTCCACCCTATCAACTCATTTAATGCCAATGTACGAATGAACTATAATTAAAATACAGAAATTGAAAATAAGTTAATTTAAAAAAAGTGCTGTCAAACAATAATCGCAATTGAACATCCAAAAGTTTTTGTTTATATGTGTGTGTGTACTGTACATATTTATTATGTATATATAAATACACACACATGCATGTATATTTAAAAAAAAATGTTTATATATTAAATATATTTATAATATACATTATGTGAATACAAATATATACACTGTATGTGTGTGTATTTATATATACATAATAAATATACACAGTACACACACATATTATGTAAACAAAAACTTTTATTTTGGATACAGATAATAAAAAAAACATCCTGTATGAATGAAAAGTTGAAAAATAGAGACCACACAAGAAATCAGCTTAATTCAGAGATCCTTTATAGGGAAACATATACACTGATCACATGAAACTATACACATAAAAATATCTTTTTAATATTGTAACAAATATGTTCAGTACACAAACTATTGATACCACTTACCAAAAGCAGAACACAAAACGAAACAAAACAAAACAATGTAGTAGTAGAACAAGTCAGCCAGCGACATGCTCTTAATTCACCCAGGAGATCTATAGCATGTTTATAACACATTTCATTAAGGTACTTGAGGTAAATGAGATGAGTATGTTTCCTTTAGCATAGTGTTACTGTCACAATGAGAATCCAGCCTCAATTTCAGCAATGAAACCACAGAAAAGTGTCACGATTAGAAAAGTCCTTCAAAGTCTTCAGTGCCATCAGTCCTCGTGTCAGGACACAATCCCAAATTCACCGTTCACATTCTACTGAGTGACGTCCTAGAGTGACGGGAAACAAACGGGAGATGAAATTGAGCGCTCATATACAGTAGCAGCAAGTCGTTTAAAAATGTACAAAAGAAAGTCTAAAACAAGGGTATTCAGAAAAGAACTCAGACCTGAGTGAACGGCGCGTGTCCCTCTCCAGATTGTTTTCAGGACCTTCACTCTCATACGAAGCGAGCTGGAGCTCTGAAACACAACACAATACATTTATTCAATAAACTCAATTAATTTAACCAAAGCTATTTTATGTACAGAAATTTTGGTAACACTTTATTTTAATGTGACGTAGTAACATGTACTTACTATTAGTAGTGACAGTAAATTCCACATAATTACAAGCAGCTAACCTTAAATCAAACCCTAAACCCATCCCTGTAGTAAGTAGATAATTAATATTACTCAATACTTATGTGTAATTACATTGTAACAATGTTGCCTTTAAATAAAGTGTGACTAAAATAGTTCTTTAGAAATAGGTGACATCATTGTATTATTTGGATATTAAACTGTGGTTAGTCATTTTTCCTTTTGGCAAACCACCTACAGCCATTTCTATTTCCGCCACTGGGAGGGAAAAAAAAAAAAAAAAACTCACTCTTTCACAGTTCAGTCTTTTTTCCCTCCCAATTGCAATTTCGGATTCGCATCTCGCAATTCCAACTTTTTCCTCAGAATTGCGAGTTTATGTATTGTAATCATGACTTTTTCCTCAGAACTGCGAGTTTATATCACGCAATCGCGACTTCTTCCCCAAAATTACGAGTTATATCACACAATCACAACTTTTTCTCTGACTTTAGAACACACAATTGCAAATTATTAAGTCAGAGGTCATTCTTCCCCCTCAGAACTGGACTTTAGAACTGACAATTGCAAGTTTATGATTCGTGCAATCGCGCCTATTTTCCCCTCAGAATTGCGTTTATATCGCGCAATCACAAATTTTTTCCTCCAAATTGCAAGTTTATATCTCACAATCACGACTTTTTCCTCAGAATTGTGAGTTTATATCGTGCAAATCGCGCCTATTTTCCATCAGAATTGCGCTTATATCGTGCAATGAAATTTTTTTTTCTCAGAATTGCGAGTTTATATCTCGCAATCACGACTTTTTAATCAGAATTGCAAGTTTATAACGTGCAATTGCGCTTATTTTCCCTCAAAATTGTGTTTATATCGTGCAATCAAAATTTTTTTCCTCAGAACTGCGAGTTTATATCGCAGAATCCCGACTTGTTCCCCAGAATTGCGAGTTTATATCTCGCAATCGTAATTTTTTCTCTGACTTTAGAACACACAATTGCAAGTTATTAAGTCAAAAGTCATTCATCCCCCTCAAAACTGGACTTTAGAACTAACAATTATGAGTTTATGATTTCACAATTCTGAGAAAAATAAATTTAGAATTGTGAGGTAAAAAGTCACAATTACCTCTTATTTTTCATTCAGTGGCGAAAACCGGCTTCCATACATTTCACCATCTAGTTTTCTAAGAGCAAGTACAAAAAGCGTCAACTCACCATCTTCACTGAACACTGGTGCGCTGATGAGATACTGCAGGGTTTTCCTGTCTCTCTCAAAAGGACAGATCACCTGCCTCCAGGACAGAAACTCGCTCACTTGCTTGGCCAGCTCCCAAAATTTCTGTAATACGAGTGAAGAAAAATTTAACTTTTGCACTACTAGATAACCAAGTGATACAGTATTATAGAAAATTGTTAAAAATGTTAACGTACCTCGAAATTGATGTGGCCATTAGGCAGTCTATTGACACAGCCTTCATTCAGGAAGTAGATATCCTTTATGAACAAGCTGAAGAATGGGATAACAATCTGAAAGATAAAAGTGAATTCATATTAAATTCAAATGCACTTCATACATATATAAATACATTAAAAAAAAAAAAAAATACCATTTCTTGACTTGTGTGTGCTGTACTGGACCTCTGAGTTGCTCCCCGCAATGCAGTGCGATAGTTGTAGAAGTTGCTCGATGGGTCCATTTGGTGCTAATATACCAAAACAAACAGCAAAATTAATTGTGTGCACAGAAAAACATGTATAGTTTAAAACATATCCATACATAGTAAAGTCTAAAAGTCTGAGACCACTTCAATTAAGTAATAAGACTTCAATTTTTAAAGGAATAGTTCACTCCAGAATTAAAATTTCCTGATAATTTAGTCGATTTTTACGATTTTGAAGTTGGAGGAGAAAATAAGAGTTTTTCACCTAACTGTGTGTGACCTTTCCATCATGATTATGTAATGTGTAAAGACAGATGCGTATTGCAATACGAGTATTTGTGTTTAAAATGTATATAAATTTTTTTTTTTTTTTTAGAAAATGACGAATTGTTTTGCTAGATAAAACCATTAGATCGTGCTGAGATCGTGTATAGCCATTTGAAGCTGCACAGTTTGGACCTTCAACCCGTTGATCCCCACTGAAATCCACTATATGGAGAAAAATCCTAGAATGTTTTCCTCAAAAGGCTTAATTTCTTTTCGAATGAAGAAAAAGACATGAACATCTTGGATAACTTGGGGGTTGAATAAATGATCAGGAAATTTTAATTCAGTAGTGAACTTTTTCATCTGAATGTTTCTTTGTTTTAAAAAAGTAAAAATCTTGAAATGTTGTGTATTTCCAGGTTTTAATTAGATGGTGGTCTGAGACTGTGTATTTTTCTCTTCTTCATAACAGCTTCCTTACCACCAGGATGTCAAACTTGTCCGTGTTGACTTTATTCCAGGTTTTCTTCAATCTGGATACAGGGTTCATGTTCATCCCAGCTATAAGTAAAAAAAAAAAAAAAGTTAATAATCACTTTAATGCAAATCAAGACTGTAGCTAACAAAACTGTATTTGCTCCATTGCATTTTAAATTAAAGGAGAAGTCCACTTCCAAAACAAAGATCCACATATCATGTACTCACCCCTCTGTCATCCAAGGTGTTTATGTCTTTCTTTCTGCAGTTGTAAAGAAATAGTTTTTTGAGGAAATTTTTCTCCATATAATGGACTGATATGATGCCCCAATTTCGAACTTCCAAAATGCAGTTTAAATGCGACCTCAAAAGAAGGGTCTTATCTAGCGAAACGATCGGTTATTTTCATTAAAAACAGACAATTTAAATACTTCTTAATCTCAAACGCTCGTCTTGCCTTGCTCTCGTTGAACTCGTGTGTATTCTGCCTCAAGACAGTTAGGGTATGTCGAAAAACTCAGACCGTATTTTCTCCCTCAACTTCAAAAATCATTTCAAAATCATCCTACATCGCTGCTGAAGTACCGACCCAGTCTACGCAAAGTGAACATGCAAAGAATATCAAACACCATTAACAAAAAAGATAAAACTGCAATATAGGGCGATTTTGAAGTTGAGGGAGAACATGAGATGGGAGTTTTTCGACATACCCTAACTGTCATAAACCGGAACAAAAACAGTCCAGGCAGAGTAAGCAAGTGTTTAGAATTAAAAAGCATATAAATTGTATTATTTTTATTAAAATAACCGACCATTACACTAGATAAGACCAGTCTTTTTCGTCTGGGATCGTTTGAAGTCGCATTTAGGAAGTTCAAAATCGGGGCACCATATCAGTCCATTATATGGAGAAAAATGCTGAAATGTTTTCCTTAAAAAACATAATTTCTTTACAACTGAAGAAAGAAAGACATGAACATCCTGGATGACAAGGGGGTAAGTAAATTATTTGTAAATTGTTGTTCTGGAAGTGGACTTCTCCTTTAATGACAGAATTCAATATGTACTCACTAATAATAGCCATTAATGAGTTGAAGTTTCCGATGTTGAAGCATTCCTGTGCCACGTCTATGAAGAACTCCAGCACTCTTGCTCTGTGTTTCTTCTTCACGGGCTGAAAACAAACCAGCAGAGGGCAGCATAGTGTCAGTGATTGCAATTATACTTGTTTCCATAGAGCAGTGTTCTCAGCTGGTTTTGCTCCAGGAAGCAGATTTTACATTGGAAATGAAGCAGCATTCAGCTTCGGATCATTCAAAAGTAAAAACCGCACAGGCTCAGAATTATACAAGTGACAGAGCGGTTACGCAACTCTTGACGTCAACAACAAAAGATAAGATTTTCCTGCTAGCACCGCTCTGGTTTATTCCCAAAATAGACGGAAGGTGCACTCACCATGCAAATTTCTGTGGCTATCAGGTAGCTCAGTCTGTTGAACCATTCAATGTAAGCTTCCAGGTTACTCGCTTTTCTTTTGCTGAAGAAACTCTGCAGGCCAAAAGTTAACTGTTACTGAAATACCCGAGCTGCTTCTTTATCTGTGGCTATTCTTACGTAATCTTTGAGTACAGCTGTGTGACCGGCTTACCTTGTGGTTGTCCGAGGGTCTTTTCTGAGCAAACGCTCGAACGAATTCTTCAGGGCCAATGTAACCGAGTCTCTCCTACGTGTAGAAACCATGAGAGGAGGTTTAAAAGACTAGTTTACCTTAGAATAAAAATAAGTAGTCAGATCATCCAAGATGTAGATGTTGTTTCTTTTTCAGTACAGATTTGGAGAAATGCAGCATTACATGACTTGCTCACCAATGGATCCTCTGCAGTGAATGGGTGCCGTCAGAATGAGAGTCCAAACTGCTTATAAAAAGATCACAGTAATCCACACCACTCCAGTCCATCAATTAATGTCTTGTGAAGTGAAAAGTTACAAGTTTGTAAGAAACAAATCCATCATTAGGATGTTTTTAACTTCAAATCATTGCTTCTGGGTAACATACAAGTCCTCCATAATATTGCATCTGAACCAGAAGAGAAATATGCAGTTAAAACACCTTAATGATGGATTTGTTTTTTTACAAACATGCAGCTTTTCACTTCACAAGATGTTAATTAATGGACTGAAGTCGTACGGATTACTTGTGGATTATTGTGATGTTTTTATCAGACTCTCATTCTGACGGCACCCATTCACTTCAGAGGATCCATTGGTGAGCAAGTAATGGAACGCTACATTTCTCCAAAGAAAACAAATAAGAAACAAACTCTACATCTTGGATGGCGAGTATATTTGTGTGAACCATTACTTTAAGTAATGATCAGCCAATCAGATTGAAGCTTGCCGTCACTCACCATTTCAATGTGTGTCAGTTGCTGGGCGAAGACGAAAGGGTCATCGCACAGATTCAAAACACAATCGTCTCTGCGTACTAACTGCTGCTTGGATTTGAGGGCGAACGGTCTGTCCATGGCGGCAGCCGCGGCACTAGACGTCGCTAGCGACTCTTCGTACTGTCCGAGGGTGGTCAGCTTGCGTAAGAGGCGCTGAATGAGTCTCTGCATGGCCCTCCGTGAGAGCTGGTCAAAAACAACACAACCATTTCCTACGTCAGCATTATAATATCCATTCTGTTTGTCTGTGGCCAAGAAAAACATTTGGTAACTGTAAGCTGTTTTGTTGATATCACAGCTTGAGCAAAAAGGAAATACGTCAGAGGGTTTGGAGCCAAACAGCGTAGATGCAAATCCGACGCATTTGCATTTGGCTCCAAATCCAGGTTATGTTGATGTCTGATATAGCGATAGATCCATACAGAAGCTGTTTAGAATGTAGTCACAAATCACTGTTCATTTCTTCAAGATTCATTACAAAAACAAACAATAACATGATGAAATAATGATGACTCTGCTAGATCATCAGGATGGCATCATCTCTGCTTACCTCATCTCCGAAAGCAAGGCGATGGGTCATCTCTTTGAGGCTGCGCATCATGCGCTCATCCCTAAAGTCGTAAGGAAAGGTCTCTGTCCATTCTGTGAGCAGCTGCACGATTTTTGGTGCTATTTCCCGTATTCTTTTCTGTTGAGTAAAGCAAGACAATTTAGCACTGAATCATCTACAATTCGCTATAAGAGAGTAGCTATTAGGTAACATCCAAGTCATTTGTTTACTAAAATCTGAGATTATTTTTTAGTAAAGTGAATCATCTATACTGGTTATGAATCATTTATTAAATTAATCACAGAAAAAAAAAGTTACGATATAAATAAACAAGTTACATATGTGACCCTGGACAACAAAACCAGTCTTAAGTAGCACAGGTATGTTTGTATCTATAGCCAAAAATACATTGTATGGGTCAAAATGATCGATTTTTCTTTTATGCCAAAAATCATTAGGATATTAAGTAAAAGTTCATGTTCCATGAAGATATTTTCAATTTATTTAAAATTTCCTACTGTAAATATATCAAAACTTAATTTTGTATTAGTAATATGCATCGCTAAGAACTTCATTTGGACAACTTTAAAGGCAATTTTCTCAATATTTTAGATGTTTTTGCACCCTCAGATTTTCAAATAGTTGTATTTTGGCCATATATTGTCCTATCCTAACAAACCAATCCATACATCAATGGAAAGCTTATTTATTTAGCTTTCAGACAATGTATCAATCTCAGTTTCAAAAAATTGAGCCTTATGACTGGTTTTGTGGTCCAGGGTCACATAAATAAATTAAAAAAAAAAAAATTAAGCACATTTAAAAATCATAATAAGGCATAACGCTATAGTGAATTCACAAACGCTTTTGCTATTATACACGTATTTTAAGTCACTTTAAAGGCTGTTGTTCACTTAGGTCTGTTTTTATTACTAAAAAAAAACAAAAAACAAAAAAAAAAAAAACAAATCGATGACTCGATTAATCATCAGAATAATCGGCAGATTACTCGACTACCAAAATATTCCTTAGTGACAGCCCTATGTAATACATTTCTACTGTGCCTCAGGGGGAAGGTCCTCACAAATCTGACATTTTTAAGTTACTTTGTAGTGCAATAAATGTCTAAAATAGTTTTTTTCTTGCCGAAGATAATATAGGGAAACTATGTTAATGATTAAACAAATGCATTTAACATAATAATGGGTACATACTGAATCAATATCGAAAAAGCATATGTACATTATGGATTTTAACAGTTTTGTTCAATAAAACCATTTTATTACTTGCTTTTGATACTTTATTTGAACTAGTTATAACTGCCTCGTTGCTATTATATATGTACTTTAAGTCATTTTAAAGGCTATTGTTTGCTTAGGTCTGTTTTTATTACTTAAAAAAAATCATAATTATTTGATTACTCGATTAATCGTCAGATTACCCGATTACCAAAATAATCGTTAGTGACAGCCCTATATAATACATCAACATTTCTAGCATGGGAAGATCTTCACAAATGCATTTTTAAGTTACTTTCTAGTGCAATAAATGTCTAAAATAGTATATACAGGGGTTGGACAATGAAACTGAAACACCTGGTTTTAGATCACAATTAGTATGATATTGGGCCTCCTTTTGCAGCTAATACAACATCATTTCATCGTAGGAGTGACAAATACAAGTCCTGCAAAGCAGCCAGAGGGATTTTGAGCCATTTTCCTCTTGCAGAACAGTGGCCAGGTCACTATGTGATGCTGATGTGGGAAAACGTTTCCTGACTCGCTCCTCCAAAACACCCCAAAGTGGCTCAATAATATTCAGATCTGGTGACTATGCAGGCCATGGGAGATGTTCAACTTAATTTTCATGTTCATTAAACCAGTCTGTCACCAGTCTTGCTGTGTGTATTGGTGCATTATTATCCTGATACAGAGCACTACCTTCAAGGTACAATGTTTGAACCATTGGGTGCACATAATGAAACTTTACACTCTGCTCTAACTGGTGTAATGTACAGTAAGTGAAGATTGGGCACCAGACAGCGCAAATATAGCCATGAGACCTCCAATACTATATTGGCGAGTGTTTCAGTTTCATTGTCCAACCCCTGTATATATATATATATATATATATATATATATATATATATATATATATATATATATATATATATATATATATATATATATATATATATAAAAAAAACTGATTAAATTCAAAGGAATAATGGTAACACTTCAAAATAAGGTTCATTAGTTAATACTGGTTAATTACATTAGTTAACGAAATAAGAACGAACAATACTTTTACAACATTTATTAATCCTAGTTAATTTCACTATTTATTAATGCATTATTAAAATCACAAGTTTGTGATTGTTAACATGAGTTAATGCACTGTGAACTATCATGAATTAACAATGAACAACTGTATTTTTATTAACTAATGTTAACAAATATTAATAAACCCAGCAATTAATGTATTGTTCATTGTTTTCTCATGTTAAATAATACATTAACTAATGTTAACAAATGACACCTTAATGTAGAGTGTTACCAGAATAATTTACCTAAATATGAAAATTCAGTTATCATTTTCTTACCCTCATGTTGTTCCAAACCTGTATGCGTTTCTTTCTTCTGCTGAACACAAAAGAAGATACTTTAAAGAATGTTGGTAACCAAATAGTTGCTGGTACCCATTGACTTCCATAGTATGGGAAAAAAACACTGGAAGTTAATGGGAACCACAACAGTTTGATTACTAACATTCTTTAAAGTATCTTCTTACATAATGTGTTCAACAGAAGACAGAAACTCATACAGTTTGGAACAAGTAAATGATGACAGAATATAAATTCTTGAGTAAATGATTCCTTTAATGTATTTGCTATCAACCCAAAGATTCAAACCCCTAATGGGAGTGATTTCATTTTGATATTTCATGTCACATGGCATTTACAGAAAATTTAGCATATTAAAATAGAATTGATTCATGAGTTGTCACACAGGTGTGTATGTTTTGGCTATTTTACAAATGATTCAAATGTGGGTTCAATCATTTATTATGCATGACTCTTTTGAATCTTTTGTGTAAGTGTTACATAACATGAATGTGTTTTGGCAGTGATGCTAGACTTATTCAGTCAGTTGTTATGAATAATCTTATCTTTTGGTTTGCATCCACCGAGTACCTTTCTAGGCGAAGTTTGATTAATTCACTGGATTATCCAAAAACAGACATTACCGCATGGTTATGCAACACATCTGAGTTATATTTCTAGCAAACTGTGATGAAAATGACTCATTTGGTGATATAATATTACCTTGTCTGTCTGTGGGTCGCCAACCCTGTGATGGTCCACACAGAGGTAACAAACACGAGACATGAGCTCAAATGGATGCAGGAAGAGACGGGAGCTTAGCAGGAATGTGAAAATGTATGATCTCTAAAAAAAAAAAAAAAAAAAAAAAAAAAAGACAGGAAAATCTGAAGCGTCAGTCAAATGTTGACATTTACAGTGCAAGTGATAATTATCACAGTGAGCGCTGTATACTTACGTCAGGGTAATAGTCCACAGTAGGGACTAAGAGCTGTATTAGGGCTTCCAGAGAGCCAGAAACAAGCTTATTATCACGGTAGTGCAGACCCCCATAGTTCTCCTCCACGGGTTGGCGGTGACTATGGCTGCTGCTGTAAGTGCTAGGGTTGAATTTGCTTGAATATGGAGTTGTCTGTGGCATTTTGGACCTGTGGATGAAAACATTAGTCATTCAGTAAGAAAGTTGCAGAGCAGCATCCCTCTGAAACAAGGTGTGAAATAAACACCCACCACCAGATGAACACAGATACATGCATGCAGACTGTATATGCTAGTCTAAAACTGATTTGGTTTAACAAGAAATTATGTTTAGAAGCAGATGCTTGAAAAAAACGTGGATTCATTTTTACTTGTCCTGTCAACATTTTCACCATTTTCAAAATGAGTACTAGATTTTAAACAAATATATTGTTTTTGTGCTATAAGCATGTTTTTATTAACCATTTAACTGTATGTTTGAAATAAATAAATATTAGCAAATCCTTCTCACAGAAAACCATGTTTAACCTGTTAACCAGGGGGTCGACCGACACATGTTTTTCAGAGCCGATGCAGATACGATTATTACAGATCAAGTAGACCGATAACCGATATTTGAACCAATCTATATGTCTGGTGTAAAAAATGAAAATGTCTAAATTAAGAATAACAATGGCTCTGACAAAAACTCTTTAAATGCTTTTAAATTTTATTGGCAAATCGGTTTTGGAAATGACTGATACTGATAACCATAAAAAGGTCAACTCCTACTGTTAACTGTCACTGGCCAAGCGCAAGTGGGCCCAATTAACTCATTGTAAACCTTTTTCTCCATTTCCTATTAATAACTTGTTTGACTTCAATAAAGTGCTTTCTTTAAAAAGAAACCAAACTTAAAACCATTCGAGATTTACAGATTTCAGTGGAAATTACTATTTTTAGGTCTATGCTCTGCAGTGAGTAACAGGTTGGTTGTCAAGGCACACGTATTTGGTCAACATAAGCTGGTTAGTTACAACAAAGCACCAATAAGGCAAGTGATACTTTTGACAACTGGCCCAAACCGTAGCTGTCAGTTTAAAATAAGTAAATAAGACGGCATGACAGGGATAAATTTATAAGCACACATTTCTTGCAAGATACGGATTTTTCTTTTCCAACCCATTCTAACTTATGCTTGTGAACTTTTAACTTCAGTATTAGCAAATCCTCATCCCAGAAGACCATGTTTAACCTGTTAAAGGAGAAGTCAGCTTCCAGAACAGCAATTTACAGATAATGTAGTCACCCCCCTTGTCATCCAAGATGTTCATGTCTTTCTTTCTTCAGTCGCAAAGTAATTATGTTTTTTGAGGGAAACATTTCAGGTTTTTTCTCCATATAATGGACTCATATGGTGCCCCGAGTTTGAACTTACAAAATGCAGTTTAAATGCAGCTTCAAACGATCCCAAATACGGTTGTAAACAATCCCAGCCAAGAAAGAAGGGTCTTATCTAGCGAAACGATTGATTATTTTCATTTAAAAAACACAATTTATATACTTTTTAATGCTAAACGCTCATCTTGTCTTACTCTGCCTAGGCTGTTTTTGTCCGGTTTATGACAGTTAGAGTATGTCATACAACTCCCATCTCATGTTCTCCCTCAACTTCGAAATTGTCCTATATCGCCGTTTTACCTTTTTTGTTAAGGGTGTTTGATCTTTGCATGTTCACTTTGCAAAGACTGGGTCGGAACTTCTGCAGTGATGCAGGATGATTTTGAAATGATTTTTGAAGCTGAGAAAATATGATTGGAGTTTATCGACATACCCTAACTGTCTTGAACCAGAACACACAGAGTTCAGGCAGAGAAAGACAAGATGAGCATTTGAGATTAAAAAGTATTTAAATTGTATTTTTTAAATGAAAATAACCGATTGTTTCACTAGATAATACGCTTCTTCCTCGGCTGGGATCGTTTACAACCGCATTTGGGATCATTTGAAGCTGCATTTAAACTGCATTTTGGAAGTTCAAAATCGGGGCACCATAACAGTCCATTATATGGAGAAAAATCCCAAAAAACACAATTTCTTTACGACTGAAGAAAGAAAGACATGAACATCTTGGATGACAAGGGGGTGAGTACATTATCTGTAAAATTGTTGTCCTGGAAGTGGATTTCTCCTTCAACTAGTTTTTTTTTTTTTGTCTATCCTATTTATAACTTGTTTGACTTCAATAAAGTGTTTTCTTTAAAAAGAATCCCAACTTCAAACCACTTGATATTTGCAGATTTCAGTTGGAAATGTTGTCAGGTCTATGCTGAAACAGCAGGACAGTTAACAGGTTAAGTTTAATTGTTGGTTGTCAAGGCACACGTATTTGGTCAAAATAAGCTTCAACAAAGCACCAATAAGGCAAGTGTTTAGCTGTCAGTTTAAAATAAGACGCCATGACAGGGATAAATTTATAGACACACATTTCTTGCAATATATTGATTTTTCTTTTCCAACCCATTCTAACTTATGCTTATGAACTTTCAACTTCAGTATTAGCAAATCCTCATCACAGAAAACAATGTTTAACCTGTGACCTAGGGTTCGACCGATATGCGTTTTTCAGGGCGATACCAATTATCACAGTTCAAGTAGACCAATAACCAATATTTTGAAGTGATATATATATATATATTATGTCTGGTGCAAAAATAAAAATTAATGTCAAAATTAAGAATAACTTTAAATGCTTTTAAGTTATTTTATCAGCAAATTGGTTTTGAAAATGACTGATAACGATAAAAATGCTTAATATCGGCGCTGATAATCAGTCAAACCCTACTGTTAACGGTCACTGGGCAATCGTAAATTTGTCTAATTTGGACAAATTTTATATATTGGAAAGCTATTTTCACACCTATTTAAAACTTGTTTAACTTCAATAAAGTGCTTTCTCTAAAAAGAAACCAAACATTCAAGATTTACAGATTTCAGTTGGAAATATTATCAGGTCTATGCTGAAATGGTGGGTTAGTTAACAGGTTAGGTTTAATTATTGTTAATAAGGCATACGTACTTGGTCAACATAAGCTAGTTAGTTGCAACACAGCACCAATAGAGCAAGTGACACTTTGACAACTGACAGGAATATTATTAGCAATACTGTCAGTTAAAGTTACAAGTGCCCTAGATATCTACAATGTGAAAATATAAAAGTGACAGTGAGAAAACACAGCAGATGCAGTGTCATAAGGGTAAATTTGCTCAAATTAAAGTATTATTTTTTTTATTTACAATAAAATTAGGTTACATGGATTATATATAATAGAATATAATAGGTCATAATAGCATATAATTATTCAATTTACAAATCCTTAGTCACCTGAATAAAAAACAAAGCACCTGTCGTAATTACAATTGGTAAACATGAACTTCCAAGGAGGATTTGAGCGCACCATTATTTACAGTCAGTAACAGTCATCAGAAAATGCTGACGCTATAATTATTTGCACAATGCAAAAGTTAATTTCTGATATTTCAGGTTATTTTAAAGCGATTCGAATTGGTAGAAAACATACTAACAAAATGCAAAAAGCATTTACCGGTCACAGCGGATGGAGGTCAGAAGAAAAGCTAATTTCCCTCCTGTTCTGCAATCTCTAAAGCTCCTGTATACTAGGTGTACTCTTAACCCTAAACACTGTTATTGGATTAAGGAAGAGTCTTGTGGACAAGCTGGGTTAATGGCAGGAGTCTTTTCTTGAACCACTGATCTCCTTTATGTTCAATGCATCAATACAGCAGACCTACTTTTCTACTCTACTCCATGTAGAAAACACAGTATAGAGGGGTAAATTGCTCATTTGTGATCTTATGGTTAAAAGCAAACGTTCCAAATTCTGAACGTACCCAAAAACAACTAATTTGACTTCCAACCATGTTTCTATGACAACAGTGACTCACTGACCAACCACCTTACGTGTAAAACTTCCCTTTCAAATGAGTCTCGTGATTTTTCTTGTTGCTTATTCATCAATCATTGGAGGGATAGTTCAAACACAAATTATAACCCTGTCATCATTTACTCATCCTTGTGTCATTTCAAACCTGTATGACTTTTCTTTCTTGTGTGGAAAGGTAAAGGCAGAATGACTGTTTCGTTGCATGGGAAAATATTAAATGAGAGTGAATGTGGACTGAGGTTGTCAACACCTAATATTCTGAATTTCTTTTTGTAGAAAGAAAATCATACATGTTTGGAGCAACAGAAAGTAGTGACTATATATTATTTTTGGATGAGGTTCTTCTATAAATGTGTCACTTCCCTGGAGAAGCATAGTAAACAAGTTCATATCTAACTTTTGTGGAACAGGTCACATTCAGTGGGTCAGTTTACAGCAAAAATACACAAAATGCACGCGGTTCATGCAAACAGAAGGAAGAGATGGTAAACAGACGGTGCAGTCCGTGTAATTACACGAATCTGCCCTTCACTAACTACCACTGACTCATCACACCAGACTGAAAATCACAGATGCACGATGTGCAATCACTCTTACACATGTATGAGCAACACAAGCGAAACAAAAACAAGTTCCAACACAGATTTAAAAAAAAAAAAAAAAAAAAAAAAAAATGCGACATCTGAAAAGTGAATGAGATGAACTATATATGAATAACTACATATGCAGTAAACTAAATGTGCTAACGATAGACTTTTAAAACCATACATGAATTGTTTGCACAATCACACATGCGATAAGTATTTTAAAAAAACAAAAGCACGAACGGCAGTATGACAAAGTCATTTTAAAAGTTTTCTGAAAGACAGTGATTTACAAATCTCTGTAAACTCACCACAATATTAAAAAGGTAAATGTTCAAAAAAGCTGGCGATATGGATATCCAAGGAAGTCCAACAAAAAGACTCCAAAACGCGTGCACACCCCAGATCAAGTTGCGTTCTTACAATGAAATCTCGCTGATAGTCTTCTTATCTTTCTTTTGCGCTCGATACTAATAATCAATTCACTGTTAACGTGGCGCAAACGGGTACTTTGTGATGATCGACGGTCTCCATTATTGGACTAATAATCCAGATCGTGTACATGAGAAACTAATATCGAATTCCTGTAACACCGAAAGCATTAAGAAGGAAAACCGGAAAATGCGGTCTCGCCCACAAGGTCCGATTGACCAATCAGAGGCAGGAAGCAACAAATTGAAATTTCCCAATGATCCTATTGGCCAGCGCGACGTCCATCAACTTCCAAGACGCGCACAAACCACTGACAAACAAAAACAGTGGGCTGTTTTGAAGGTTCAAGTTTGCTGAGGCTGTGTGTACACACCCTTCACTTGTTTTTATTTTTCAGAATACATCAGTATTCGTTCATTATGACTCTGTTTAATATACAGGGTGTAATATTATATAACGCATTGCATAATATAAACTAAGGCAAGTGATATTCAAATTTAAGGGTGAAAACATTTCAGCACCACTTGTGTCATCAAATGAGGATGTAGCTACAAGTATGCAGTATTATTCACGAAACAATATGCAAACAATACCAGGAAGGGCCTACTGCATTCCCTAAGATTTTGAAGTGTGCAAAAAGCAAGCTTTGCTAATTCATAAAGCCTGAAGAGTCACCAGAAGCCTAAAAATAGCGCAAGGTAAGTGTTACAGGTACCAAGAAAGTAACCTTTGGTTAAATTAATACCTGAGTAAATTGTTGGTCTTTATTTGAATTCAGTACATTATGAAATTATGAGAATGAAGTGATGATTTTTTTAGGCCTGTAAGTTAGCATTACCCTGTTTTCTTTTGACAAAAACCCAATAGAGTGTTTTCACGACATTTCAAACGGCCACTGTGTAAACAATGCCACTGAACCGAACAAAACTCGCATAATTTTGCTGATTATTATTGCTGAAAATGGTCAATTATTGTCATGTTTTCTGTAAAAACATTTGGAGTACTAAAGACTGCCAAAATGATAACAAATCAAGGACGTTTGTGGTTGGCCAAACTAAACCAGGATTTCCAGGGCAAGAATCTTGACAACATTCGTGTTCGCTCTTATCATTTCCGGTCAGGTAGGTGAAATATTAGGCTAATATCTTAATTATTACTCCTCGTACATATCTTTACCACCTATTAACGTTAGTTTGTCAAAATATTGCGCACTTTCCTGCTTACTAAGTCCTTCGCTATGTGATTTAGCAGTTTCCACATGTTATTTTCTGTGGTTTAGACAGCAAAAATTAGCAAAACAACATATTCAGCATATTCATATTCATCCAAAATGGCCACGCATATGGGTAACTGACCAAATCGTGACGTAAGTGCAAACCCTTTATAGGTTTTTTCCATTGGCTTTTGAGTTATTCCAGAAAATAGGCTCTGTGACCAACAAAAGTTTATGATTTTTACATGTTATGTTCGTCATTATAATCTTCACAAATTACCACAACTTTAATGAGAAAGCCTAAATACAATCACCAGAAATAAAAAGCTAAATGTGGGCTATACACAAGCTACCCCACGGTCACATGACTTCAATATCAGCATTACTAAGGTTTCACCAACTCTTTCAGTCTTTATTTAAGAAACATTTTCCTGAAAGTTTGAGTTAGAATAGCCTGCAAGGGTGTGATTATAAACACAACGAGGGTGTGAAAGCAGCGTGATGGTGTTTAATGTCCCTGACGACCTCTGTAAGGCAAGTAAAAACTTTTGAAAAAAAAAAGGATTTTGTGTTGTAGAATAAAATGTAAAAATATCTTGAGGTTGTGTTAACCACAGACCTTATAACAGGCATTTAACTCAAAACTCATTCAAAAAACCCATTGACCCAACTCGCTAACAGTACTGTCCTAGAAAAATATGCCGTCTGTGCAAACACAGTTATTAATTTCAAACAGATTTCCAGAAAACGTCCCAAATCTGACATTGTAGATAGTCCCGCCCCCAAAATTCACGTCATTGGTTGGACAAATGCAGCTGTGTGCAGTATTCCCATGGTAAACACTGCTTTCCTGCTCTTTCCATAACAGCTTATTTTTTTATTTCTGTGGGTGTGGTCGAATCTAAGTGGGAGTTTTGTGTTATATAAAAGTTGAATTACATCAATGCAGAGGTAGACAAGTCTCATTTCATAAGTAGGTGGATTTCATATCGAGCCCGTACCTCTTCAGCTCCACTCAGCAAAGTGTCTGTAAGAATAATTCACCCCTGCAAGGCCTTTTCTGAATGATGTGCTTCGCCCACACCGTTAAGAGGCACCTAATGGTGAGAGTTTGACTTGAGCTCGGTAACAGTGCTTCTAGCTGAAGCTCATGTTGGATTCCACCCACAGCGCTGAAGCCCTGAAACCTTCTGGCCCCTGCAGGGCTTGAGCTACAGAAGGAAGGTGTTATCGCATATGGTGAACACACCTCTTCAGCTTACACCCACAAAGACTCAACCAACAGAGCAGAACCCTTTGGGAACTCCATGCTTTTATATCTCCAAACTAGCTGTGATGATGTTGTCCTTTATAGATTCGGGTTACATAACCGGATCTACGTCAGCACACACTTCACAAGAAAGTTTCCTTTGCTATTTTTTCCTGCCAAACATGCAACAGCAATTTTGTGACCTTTTAGCTGCATATTAATTTTTCTGCATAAATAAGCATTGTGGCTGGACTATCTTGGATGATATTCTTATAATTTTTTACAGGAGTACAGTCAAAGCAAGTAATTTATAGATTAGAATAAAAATAAATAAATCTAAATAAATAAAGCTTTACTAATTTAACCCTCTTATGTTGTGTTCCAAATTTAAGGTTGTTTTTTTTTTTTTTGTTTGTTTGTTTTTCTTGTATGGAAGCCTATTTCAGCCATTGAATAAAAAATTAAAGGTAACTTGTGACTTTATATCTCACAATTCTGACTTTTTTCCTTGCAGTTGGGAGTAAAGTGACATTTGCATGTTATAAAGTCAGAATTGTTATCAGAGTTATAAGCTTGAAATTATGAAAAAAAGTTAGTCTTTTTTCTTCCGAATTGGACATTATAACTCTATTTTATTAGTTTATATCTCACGATTCTGAGAAAAGAAGTCAGAATCATGAGATATAAACTCACAATTGTGAGAAAAGAAGTCAGAATTATGAGATAAACTCACAATTGTGAGGAAAAAAAGTCAGAATTGTGACAAAAGAAGTCAGAATTGTGAGATATAAACTGACAATTGTGAGAAAACAGGTAAGAATTATAGGATATAAACTCACATTTGCACAAAAAAAGGTGATCATTGTGACAAAATAAGTCAGAATTCTGAGAAATAAACTCGATTGTGAGAAAAAAGTAAAGATTGTGAGATATAAACTCACAATTGCAAGAAAAAGTAATCATTGTGACAAAAGAAGTCATAATTGTGAGATATAAACTCATAATTTTGACAAAAGAAGTCATAATTGTGAGATATAAACTCATAATTTTGACAAAAGAAGTAATAATTGTGAGGAAAAAAGTCAGAATTGTGACAAAAGAAGTCAGAATTATGAGATAAACTCACAATTGTGAGGAAAAAAAGTCAGAATTGTGACAAAAGAAGTCAGAATTGTGAGATATAAACTGACAATTGCACAAAAAAAAGGTGATCATTGTGACAAAATAAGTCAGAATTCTGAGAAATAAACTCAGTTGTGAGAAAAAGTTAAAGATTGTGAGATATAAACTCACAATTGCAAGAACAAGTAATCATTGTGACAAAAGAAGTCATAATTGTGATATAAACTCATAATTTTGACAAAAGAAGTCATAATTGGGAGAAAAAAAGTCAAAATTGTGACAAAAGAAGTCAGAACTGTGAGATATAAACTCATAATTTTGACAGAAGAAGTCAGAATTGGGAGAAAAAAAGTCAAAATTGTGACAAAAGAAGTCAGAACTGTGAGATATAAACTCAATTGTGAGGACAAAAAAAGTGAATTGTGACAAAAGAACTCAGAATTGTGACATAAACTCAAAATTGTGAGAAAAAGTAAAAATTGTGAGATATAAACTCACAATTTCAAGAGAAAAGTAATCATTGTGACAAAAGAAGTCATAATTGTGAGGAAAAAAGTCAGAATTGTGACAAAAGAAGTCAGAATTGTGAGATATAAACTCACAATTGCAAGAAAAAGAGCCAACTGTGACAAAAGAAGTCAGAATTATGAGATAGAAACTCACAATTGTGAGGAAAAAAGTCAGAATAGTGACAAAAGAAGCCAGAATTGTGAGATATAAACTCACAATTGTGACAAAAGAAGTCAGAAATGTGAGAAAAAAGTCAGAATTGTGAGACATAAACTCACAATTGCGAGAAAAAGTAATCACTGTGACAAAAGGAGTCAGAACTGTGAGATATAAATTCACATTTGCGAGAAAAGAAGTCAGAATTGCAAGAAAAGTCAGAATTGTGACAAAAGCAGTCAGAATTATGAGATATAAACTCTCAAATGTTTGAAAAACGTCAGAATTGTGACAAAAGAAGCCAGAATTGTGAGATATACACTCAAAATTGTAAGAAAAAAGTCAGAATTGTGGGATATAAACTTACAGTTGCAAGAAGAAAGAGAACTCCAAGTTTATATCTCGCAACTGTATCTTTATTTCTTGCAATTTTTGATTTTTTTATTCAGTTGTGGAAACGGGCTTCAATATTTTTGTTCACGTCACAAGTGCCAAAACCTTTACCAAGCTTTCTACCATTCCGATTAAGTAAAAAAGTTCTTAAAAACCAAAACGTAAAATATTTTAGTCGAAAATGATTAAAGAGCTCCAGAGGGTTAAGAATAGTAGCTAGCTGTCACCTGCATATTCTGCTATACCAAAACAATCGAAACAAACAAAAATGCTAAGCATTTACATAAGGGAAATTCCATGTGACAATGGAAATGAAACCTGCAAGCCATTAGGGATGAGTGCAATAACATCTGTTGAGTCTACAATGGATGCGCTTGAATAATGGGGGTGGGAGTGTGACTCACTGCTTTCCAGTAAGAAAGTGATTCAACCCCCCGGTCCATTGACCTTCAAACATGGTGCCCTCTGTGTGCGACTAAATAGTTCAGTACCTCCCTCAGCTGTCCCCATATCCATGGTGACGCCACCACTGCAAGTGTTAATGACCCGCACATCACATGCACACACTCATGAAGGTGAACTATTCATGTCTGGGTCTGCCGCTGAAATAGTTTTCAGATGAATGCAGTTCTAAAATCGTCTCCCCCCTCCCTTTTTCAGTAGGAGTTTCCTGTAAATGTACATACATGTGAATTACTGAGAAAAATAATAATGAATGAATGTTTTTGTCAGCAAAAATAGTCATGATTAGAGTTCTGTGGTAATTCTGATGATGACTAATCGCAATTTGTGATCAGTTCAAACCATTTAGCAACAAGTGCCATTCTGCTTTGTTTTTGGCCGCTTTGTCTTCTAACTGATAATTGTTTATGATTTTAACATTTTGAGGTATCTCTTCCACTCTGTAACTTAATTTCTGTCTGATTTGCATTTCTAAAACTAAAGGCTTATAAAGAACAAACGAAACAAATTCCGGAACAATTTCCATGAAACATAAAAGTAGATGTTTTGAAGAATGTTCATGCTGCTCTTTTCCATAATGAATAAAGTAACCATGTGCTGTCAAGGTCAACAGAAAGGACCAAAAACATAAAAGTAGCTTTTTTGCCAAATTGGACCGTTATACCAATCCCTAAAATCTTTATTTGTGGTCCACAGAAGAAAGTAAGTCACTGATGCTGATGAAATATTTTAAATAATCATATATATATATATATATATATATATATATATATATATATATATATATATATATATATATATATATATATATATTTAATTAAATATACTAAACTTTTTCATTTTATTCAATCTTAAGATGTTAATAGATTAAAATGAGTCAAAATATTAATATTGTAAAGCCTTTGAAAGCCGCTAAATAATGTTCAATATTTATGTTTAGAGATGCAGGTGGCTGCTGGTAGAGTCCTTAGAGGGGAAGGTAAAAATGAAACAAACAGGATGGGCTGCAACACGGCTGTGTCCTTTACGTTTCAGCGCTGTTGTGGTCCTCCTCCGCCTCCTACGTGATCCAATTTTGTTTACCACTTACTTTAAAGAGCACATAGTTAGAGTGTAGTAACATTCCGACAGAGCCTCATTGTGCAGCCATGCAGATAGATCTGTTCATTATAAGCATATGTGTGGGTGTGTGTGTGTGTGTGTGTGTGTTCTAATTCAAGGGAAAGGGAGTGGATAGGAGTGCAACTCTTCGAGCTTGCATACATGCACACGCACACAAAGCGGGAACAGTAAGTACAGCTGGCCAGGAAAAACAACAGGGGAGAGGGAGGGACTTTCAGGAAGAGAGGGAAACTGAAGGAGAACAACCTCAACCAGACAGGATCTCATTCCCACAGTTTGCTCTCTCTCTCCGTGTCTCATTCTCTCCATCTCTTTCCAACCCAAAAGTGATAAAAGTAAGAAAACAGAGCACAGAGCAACAGCTCCTGCGTCACAGCATGTAAAAAAGTGTGTCACAGGCAACAGTCACTCAAGGCACTATTGCTGTTTGGGATGTTTGTTTACAGTAGCGTTATCTGTGTACATTATCATATTTAAATTTAACTTCCAAAAAAGTGATCAAATTGCTCCCTTGTGTTTAGTGATCTCCTCTGTACTGTTGCCCAGAAACATAAACAAAGATTCCCTGTAAATATTTTTAGGTAGAATTTCATGGTAATTAAAGGGGTCATCGGATGCCCATTTTCCACAAGTTGATATGATTCTTTAAGGTCTTAATGAAAAGTCTATAATATACTTTGGTTAACAATTCTCAATGGTAGTGTAAAACAACACCCTTTTTACCTTGTCAAAATCAGCTCTGCAAAAATCATCCTGTTGTGGTCGAGGTTGCTTTAAATGTTAATGAGCTCTGCTTGCCCCGCCCCTCGCTTCTCTCTGTGGAGTGACGAGCCTGTTTACTTTAGCCGTGTTTAGCTGCTAAACTTGCTAACTAGCATGTTATTAGGAAAGGCGATTGCAAAGATTCATAAAAAAAAACCCTTATACTCACTTCTGCTGTAAGTGAAGCTGGATCACGAATGATTAGCTTCGCGCATAGACGGATATATGTAGATCGGGAGGCGCATTCCCTTCACAAACAAACTTAATCCACTGCATCTTCAGTGGCTCAGATGTCGGGAGTAAATGACGACCACTATGTTCATTATTACATCCAGCAACACAACACCTCAATTGCTCAATCGGATATCCTTGTGATATAAATCATAAAAAAGTCATAAAGAGACATAAATTCACAATTCTGAGAAATAAAGTCAGAATTGCGAGATTTTTTTTCTGGGAATTCCAAATTTATATCTCAGAATTGTGAGATATAAACTCGCAGTTGTGAGAAACAAGTTGGAACTGTGAGATAAAAACACACATTTGCAAGAAAAAAAGTCAATTGCAAGATACAAACTTGCATTTGTGGAAAAAAAAAAGTCAGAATTACGGGATACAAACTCGCGTTTGTGAAAAAAAAGTCAGAATTACGAGATCCAAACTTGCATTTGTGAAAAAAAGTCAGAATTACGAGATACAAACTCGCATTTGCGGAAAAAAGTCAGAATTACGAGATACAAACTCGCATTTGCGAAAAAAAGTCAGAATTGCGGGATGCAAACTCGCATTTGCGAGAAAAAGGTCAGAATTGCAAGATACAAACTCGCATTTGTGAAAAAAACCTCAGAATTACTAGGTGCTCGCATTTGTGAGAATGTCAGGATTACGAGATACAAACTCGCATTTGCGAAAAAAAAGTCAGAATTATGAGATACTCACATTTGTGAGAAAAAGGTCAGAATTACGAGATACAAATTTGCATTTGCGAAAAAAAGTCAGAATTGCGAGATGCAAACTTGCATTTGCAAGAAAAAGTCAGAATTACGAGATACAAACTCGCATTTGCGAGAAAAAGGTCAAATTGCGAGATGCAAACTCATATTTGCAAGAAAGTCAGAATTACGAGATACAAACTTGTATTTGCGAGAAAGTCAGAATTACGAGATACAACTTGCATTTGCTAGAAAGTCAGAATTACGAGATACAAGCTTGCATTTGCGAGAAAGTCAGAATTACGAGAAACAAACTTGTATTTGCGAGAAAAAAGTCAGAATTGTGAGATGCAAACTTGCATTTGTGAGAAAAAGGTCAAATTGCGAGATGCAAACTCGCATTTGCGAGAAAAAAGTCAGAATTACGAGATACAAACTCGCATTTGCGAGAAAAATGTCAGAATTGTGAGATACAAACTCGCATTTGCGAGAAAAGTCAGAATTGCGAGATACTCACATTTGTGAGAAAAAGGTCAGAATTACGAGATACAAATTTGCATTTGCGAAAAAAAGTCAGAATTGCGAGATGCAAACTTGCATTTGCAAGAAAAAGTCAGAATTACGAGATACAAACTCGCATTTGCGAGAAAAAGGTCAAATTGCGAGATGCAAACTCATATTTGCAAGAAAGTCAGAATTACGAGATACAAACTTGTATTTGCGAGAAAGTCAGAATTACGAGATACAACTTGCATTTGCTAGAAAGTCAGAATTACGAGATACAAGCTTGCATTTGCGAGAAAGTCAGAATTACGAGAAACAAACTTGTATTTGCGAGAAAAAAGTCAGAATTGTGAGATGCAAACTTGCATTTGTGAGAAAAAGGTCAAATTGCGAGATGCAAACTCGCATTTGCGAGAAAAAAGTCAGAATTACGAGATACAAACTCGCATTTGCGAGAAAAATGTCAGAATTGTGAGATACAAACTCGCATTTGCGAGAAAAGTCAGAATTGCGAGATACTCACATTTGTGAGAAAAAGGTCAGAATTACGAGATACAAATTTGCATTTGCGAAAAAAAGTCAGAATTGCGAGATGCAAACTTGCATTTGCAAGAAAAAGTCAGAATTACGAGATACAAACTCGCATTTGCGAGAAAAAGGTCAAATTGCGAGATGCAAACTCATATTTGCAAGAAAGTCAGAATTACGAGATACAAACTTGTATTTGCGAGAAAGTCAGAATTACGAGATACAACTTGCATTTGCTAGAAAGTCAGAATTACGAGATACAAGCTTGCATTTGCGAGAAAGTCAGAATTACGAGAAACAAACTTGTATTTGCGAGAAAAAAGTCAGAATTGTGAGATGCAAACTTGCATTTGTGAGAAAAAGGTCAAATTGCGAGATGCAAACTCGCATTTGCGAGAAAAAAGTCAGAATTACGAGATACAAACTCGCATTTGCGAGAAAAATGTCAGAATTGTGAGATACAAACTCGCATTTGCGAGAAAAGTCAGAATTGCGAGATACAAACTCGCATTTGCGAAAAAAAAAAGTCAGAATTATGAAATACAAACTTGCATTTGCGAAGAAAAAGTCAGAATTACGAGATACGAACTCGCAATTGCGAGAAAGTCAGAATTGCGAGAAAAACTCACATTTGCGGGAAAAAAAGAATTGCGAGGAAAAATTGCATTTGTGAGTTTATACTGTCGCGATTCTAAGGAAAGAATCTGAATTGTGAGTCAGTATCATGTAATTCTGAGAAAAAAACGTCAGAATTGTGAGATAAAAAGTCGCAAAACCCTTTTTTAAAATTTTCATTCAGTGGGGAAAACGGGCTTCCATACATTTTAGCTTATCATATTTTTGTCAAATAGACCCTTTCAGAAAAAAATAGGCAAAACATACATAATTTTATTATATTTAGTTCATCAAGGTTTCCACAGTGAGCTCTTTGCTTTTCAAGCAGACTTTGAAATCTCGTCCTCTCATCAAGACAAACAGTCTGGTAACCTTATGTGGGCCTCAGCGGTACAATCACAGAAGCTGTGAGAGCGTCTACCGCAGAGCTTCTGCCAGCCAAGTCACCAGAAAAACAAACAATCTCCTGAGATGGCCTCAACCTTACACTGAAGAAAAACAGCAGATGACCTCACATGGCAGAGAGTGGCTAAATCTCCTTTCTGCTTATTCAGCCACACTGTTCGGTGTCCATTGCCGTAATGTAACATAAAGCAATGCTAATGGCTTTGTCATGGCAATGCACTTCATTAATAGACGTTTGTGCTGATAAAGGTGTGTTGGCTTACCCTGGTGAGCGTCTCTGTGTGCGTTAGGGCCTCTGTATGTTTTTGAAAAGGCTTGTTAAAAGCTGCCCGCCTTGAGAGGTGGAAATGAGGCCAAAGTGGTAAACACAGCTGGGGCAGACCTCTATTGTCTTAGCCGCTCATACAGAGCTTCACAGAAAACACACAAAGAAAACACAAACACTGGACAGACATAGATATCAACTGGAGTATTTAATGCAAGATAATACTAGTTACGGTTAGAAAGGTTTTATTGTGAACTTTCTAGAAAAAAAGATGTTAAACGTGTTTCAGGAAGTGCGATTTCCAGGTGGTGGTTATCATAATATGGCATTTGTTCCCGTACGGTTGTCAAACACTCCCTTCCTGTCTTCCTTTCTGTTTTCTGCTTCACTAAAGTCTGCCTGGTTCTCGATCTAGGAAGACCTCGGGCATCAATCAGTGAATGACCTGATTTTGGATGACAAAAGACTCTCTCACACACACACACACATACACACACATTTACTGAGATAAAGAGCTTGGATCATCTCTTGCTCAATGTTCCAGACAGACTGTTTTGCTGTGTGTCTTTGTCCAAAATCAGCACAGCAGAGATTATGCTCGCTAAATATCCCTCCACATCCTCTCAGCTGGGATAAACTGCTTATAATATCAGTAAATCATTTATAATTGTTTGTATTCTATAATATGTGGTGTTTGGGATGAACATGTTGCCCTGTCTACACAGTTCTGCTAAACGGGTTCAGCTGTTCTGTTTAGGGTTTGTTAGTTGAGCTATGGTTGGTTTTGTTAACAGAAGCTTCCTCAGGTTCCTTAAATATCCAGTACATAGTTGGTTCCCTAAATAACCTTAAAAATGTATACAACCTTTGAAGAAATTGTCACTGGTGTTTGTCAGTGTGAAACTCTTGCCAACTTGTGTTGCCAGAGCGTTGCTTAGCAGTTAGCACATTGCTAGTCAGTTTGTAGGCCTTTGCTGAGGTGTTCTAGGTGGTTGTTAGTAGTTAGAGTCTTTTGGGTCACTAAGGTGTTGCTAAGGAGTTCTGCGTTGTTGTAAGTCCATTGCTGGTAGTTAGCTGGGTCATTTGGGTCACTAAGGTGTTGCTAGGGAGGTTTGACTGGTTGTTAGTCTGTTGCTAGGTCTTTATAGGGTCTTTTGGGTGACTAAGGTGTTGCTAGGGAGTTCAGGGTGGTTAGTCTATTGCTAGTAGTTAGAGTCTTTCGGGTCACTAAGGTGTTGCTAGGCAGTTCTGAGTGGTTGTTAGTCTGTTGCTAGTAGTTAGCAGGGTCTTTTGGGTCACTGAGGTGTTGCTAGGGAGCTCTGAGTGTTTGTTAGTCTGGTGTTGGTAGTAAACAGGACCTTTTGGGTCACTGAAGTGTTGCTAGGGAGTTCTAAGTTGTTGTTAGGCTGTTGCTAGATATTTAGTAGGGTCTTTTGGGTGACTAAGGTGTTGCTAGGGAGTTCAGGGTGGTTATTAGTCTGTTGCTAGTAGTTAGTAGGGTCTTTTGGGTCACTATGGTGTTGCTAGGTAGTTTGGAGTGGTTGTTAGTCTGTTGCTAGGTAGTTAGTAGGGTATTTTGGGTGACTAAGGTGTTACTAAGGAGTTTGGAGCGGTTGTTAGTCTGTTGCTAATAGTTAGTAGGGTCTTTTGGGTCACTAAGGTGTTGCTAGGGAGTTGTGCCTGGTTGTCAGTCCATTGTTGGTAGTTAGCAGTGTTGGGCAAGTTACTCTGAAAATTTAATTAAATTACTGATTACTGATTACTCCTTTTAAAAGTAATCAAATTAATGTTCTGATTTATTTCAAAAGTAATTAGTTACATTAGTAGTTACATTACTTTTTTCTGTACATCCACAAAATTTACTTGAAATTGTAAGTTTGTGTGTTGCCTAACATCCCAGCATAAACGCTCCTGATAAAATATTTGTTATTAAAGCATCAACATTCACAAACCACTGTTATTTTTACTAAAAGCAATAGGCTGCTGCATGCATGGTTGCAGAATGCATTTCAAGCGGTGAGTGGATTCTCTGATTGTCTATTGCATTCCAGAAATCAACATTGTTTAACGCTGCAAACACGTGTTGGAAACTCTGCCTATGCTTACGCTTGTTAATCGTTTTTGTTTTATATTAGTTGTTCTTGTTGCTTTTGTGCAATACATGAATAGCAATTCATTTGTTTTAGATGTTTTATGTTTAGATATTTCTATTTTGCGGGAGTCCCGCAAATCATTTTATTCTATCGCATCCCGCTCATCACATCTCTGCCCGCCTGCGCCCGCCCCCGCCCCCACACTTGCCCATCAAGTCTTCTCCCGCGCCGCGTGTCGACGCAGCAGAGCTAGGGATGGGCGATATCTCGTATTTTATTCTCGATCCGATACCGATATTTTCAAGCCAAGTATCGTCGATATCAATACCGATACCGATACCTCTAAACTAAACTGATCTTTTAAATTATTAAAAGAATAAAATCAGTAATTATACTTACTTAACATTATATTTGAAAGTCATGTGTTTTAAACATTTTATACGCATGTTTTTTTTTTTGTTTTTTTTTTTATAACACTCTCAGAAATAAAATGTACTAAAATGTAGTATTTTAGCTCTTTACTGGGCAGTAACCTCAAAGGTGCACCTTTCTTCACCCCTAAAAGCCAGGGAGCATACTAGTGCCATACATGTACACACACATTAAGGGTAGATAAGGTACAGAGGTGCACCTTGGAGGGTATCTGATGAAAAACAACCATGGTGTTACATAAGTACTAAAATGTATAATAATAATAATAATAATTAGTAGTATTAGTATTAGTATTATTAATTATTATTACCATGGTTTCTGCTACAAATATTATGGTTGAAATAATGTTCCTGTAGTGTTAACCATGGTAAAAGGAAGCAAGCCAAAAGAGAGAGTGTTAACCATGGTAAATTTGTTGTTACTGCAGTTTTACTACAAAAACTGTGCAAACTGTGTTTTGTGTGTGTGTGTGTGTGTGTAAAAAGCTGCCAGGCTGTTGTACCCCTAAAGGCCTAACTTTAGCACAAATTGTTTCTTACAGACAGCAATTACAGGATATAACAACCAACTTGAACTTTTAACAACCAGTTTAAATAAATTTACTTACACAAACTAGCCTAATTAAAATAAATATTTAACGTACACTATACTGTTCAAAAGTCTGAGGTCAGTACGATTTTGTAATGTCTTTAACCATGCTAACAAAGGCTGCACTTATTTGAACAAAAAAAAAAACAGCAAGATTGGGAAAATGAACAATTAAAATAACTATTTTCTATTTTAATAAATTTTGAAAAATGTAATTTAAAAAGTATCTGTGAAAAAAAGCTGAATTTTTTTAACATCATTACTCCAGTCTTGAGTGTCACTTGATCCTTCAGAAATCATTCTAATATACTTTGCTACTCAAGAAACATTTTTTAAATAATGCTTTATTATTTCAATGCCATGAGAACAAGAGGAAGAAACATCATTTCTGATTATTATCAATGTTGAATGAAGCATCAGCAGGAAACGCTATCTGTAATCGATTGGTTCCGTCTTACAGCATTCGCGTGTGTTCCGATAAGCAGGGGAAATAGTTATATCCTACACAATAATTCGTTAATAGTCTATTGTTCCTCTTAGAGGCTTATTTTATGCACCAAACTTCTTGTAAAATAAATAAAATTAATGGTTAAAAATGCACTTTAGAATCGATATTTTTATGTGCGGATCGATCCTTTCGATACAACGTCAGTAACGAAAGTATCGATATTTCAGAATCGATCCGCCCATCCCTAAACAGGGCGGTGAGGGACAAGACTTGACAGGCGAGTGCGGGTGCGGGGTTGCGGGCGGGCAGAGACTCATGTTAAGACAATGGAAGTTGGTGCGTTGCTCTCCGCACCTGGTACATTCTAAAGAAGTTTTAATGTGCCGTGCTGCCCTTTCAGGTGTTTTTAAAATGGATATGGAGTTTTTCACGGTTGAAAAGGTTTTCTTCCCCTCTGACAACGCACGACAGAAATAAACTCAAAATAATGATTGTATTTCCAGCTACAGAACACGTACTTTCCTCTCCCCATGCTGACTATGTTTTCAGTGGTAGAATCAGCCTCACAGGCGTTTACCAGTCAAAGTAGTTCTTTGGTAGAGGACGTCGCGTGTGCTAGCCAACACCCTTTTATAATCTAGATGATAGTTCTGTCGGCAATGACGTAACGCAGCAGTAATGCATGCTTGTAACTATACTCTAATTACTAATTTGGAAATTATAACACGTTAAATTACAACGTTACTAAAAAAATAATCAAATTACAATAACGCGTTACAAAGTAATGCGTTACTGCCCAACACTGGTAGTTAGTATGATCTTTTGGGTCACTAAGGTGTTCCTAGGGAGTTCTGAGTGGTTGTTAATCTGTTGTTAATAGTTAGCAGGGTCTTTTGGGTCAGTAAGGTGTTGTTATGGAGTTCAGAGTGGTTGTTAGCCCGTTTCTAGTAGTTCGCAGGGTTTTTGGACCACTAAGATGATCCTAGAGAGTTCTAAATGGTTGTTAGTCTGCTGCTGGTAGTTAGTAGGGTCTTTTGGGTCAATAAGGTGTTGCTAGGAAGTTCTGGGTTGTTGCTATTTGTTGATAGGTTGTTCTGGTTGATTGATAGAGAGTTCTGAGTGGTTGTTAATCTGTTGCTAGTAGTTAGCAGGATCTTTCGGGTCACTAAGGTGTTCCCAGAGACTTCTAAATGGTTGTTAGTCTGCTGCTAGTAGTTAGCACGGTCTTTTGGATCACTAAGGTGTTGCTAGGCAGTTCTGAGTGGTTGTTAGCCAGTTGCGAGTGGTTAACGGGGTCTTTCGGGTCACTAAGGTGTTGCTAGGCAGTTCTGAGTGGTTGTTAGTCTGTTGCGAGTAGTTAGCAGGGTCTTTTGGGTCACTAAGGTGTTGCTAGGCAGTTCTGAGTGGTTGTTAGTCTGTTGCGAGTAGTTAGCATGGTCTTTTGGGTCACTAAGGTGTTGCTAGGGGGTTCTGAGTGGTTGTTAGTCTGTTGCGAGTAGTTAGCAGGGTCTTTTGGGTCACTAAGGTGTTGCTAGGCAGTTCTGAGTGGTTGTTAGTCTGTTGCGAGTAGTTAGCAGGGTCTTTTGGGTCACTAAGGTGTTGCTAGGCAGTTCTGAGTGGTTGTTAATCTGTTGCTAGTAGTTAGCAGGATCTTTCGGGTCACTAAGGTGTTGCTAGGGGGTTCTGAGTGGTTGTTAGTCTGCTGCTAGTAGTTAGCATGGTCTTTTGGATCACTAAGGTGTTGCTAGGCAGTTCTGAGTGGTTGTTAGTCTGTTGCGAGTAGTTAGCAGGGTCTTTTGGGTCACTAAGGTGTTGCTAGGCAGTTCTGAGTGGTTGTTAATCTGTTGCTAGTAGTTAGCAGGATCTTTCGGGTCACTAAGGTGTTGCTAGGGGGTTCTGAGTGGTTGTTAGTCTGCTGCTAGTAGTTAGCATGGTCTTTTGGATCACTAAGGTGTTGCTAGGCGGTTTTGAGTGTTTGTTAATCTGTTGCTAGTAGTTAGCAGGATCTTTCGGGTCACTAAGGTGTTGCTAGGGGGTTCTGAGTGGTTGTTAGTCTGCTGCGAGTAGTTAGCATGGTCTTTTGGATCACTAAGGTGTTGCTAGGCAGTTCTGAGTGGTTGTTAGTCTGTTGCGAGTAGTTAGCAGGGTCTTTTGGGTCACTAAGGTGTTGCTAGGCAGTTCTGAGTGGTTGTTAGTCTGTTGCGAGTGGTTAACGGGGTCTTTCGGGTCACTAAGGTGTTGCTAGGCAGTTCTGAGTGGTTGTTAGTCTGTTGCGAGTAGTTAGCAGGGTCTTTTGGGTCACTAAGGTGTTGCTAGGCAGTTCTGAGTGGTTGTTAATCTGTTGCTAGTAGTTAGCAGGATCTTTCGGGTCACTAAGGTGTTGCTAGGGGGTTCTGAGTGGTTGTTAGTCTGCTGCTAGTAGTTAGCAGGGTCTTTTGGGTCACTAAGGTGTTGCTAGGCAGTTCTGAGTGGTTGTTAATCTGTTGCTAGTAGTTAGCAGGATCTTTCGGGTCACTAAGGTGTTGCTAGGGGGTTCTGAGTGGTTGTTAGTCTGCTGCTAGTAGTTAGCAGGGTCTTTTGGGTCACTAAGGTGTTGCTAGGCAGTTCTGAGTGGTTGTTAATCTGTTGCTAGTAGTTAGCAGGATCTTTCGGGTCACTAAGGTGTTGCTAGGGGGTTCTGAGTGGTTGTTAGTCTGCTGCTAGTAGTTAGCATGGTCTTTTGGATCACTAAGGTGTTGCTAGGCAGTTCTGAGTGGTTGTTAGTCTGTTGCGAGTAGTTAGCAGGGTCTTTTGGGTCACTAAGGTGTTGCTAGGGGGTTCTGAGTGGTTGTTAGTCTGCTGCGAGTAGTTAGCAGGATCTTTTGGGTCACTAAGGTGTTGCCAGGCAGTTCTGAGTGGTTGTTAATCTGTTGCTAGTAGTTAGCAGGATCTTTCGGGTCACTAAGGTGTTGCTAGGGGGTTCTGAGTGGTTGTTAGTCTGCTGCTAGTAGTTAGCAGGGTCTTTTGGGTCACTAAGGTGTTGCTAGGCAGTTCTGAGTGGTTGTTAGTCTGCTGCTAGTAGTTAGCAGGATCTTTTGGGTCACTAAGGTGTTGCTAGGGGGTTCTGAGTGGTTGTTAGTCTGCTGCTAGTAGTTAGCAGGGTCTTTTGGGTCACTAAGGTGTTGCTAGGCAGTTCTGAGTGGTTGTTAATCTGTTGCTAGTAGTTAGCAGGATCTTTCGGGTCACTAAGGTGTTGCTAGGCAGTTCTGAGTGGTTGTTAGTCTGTTGCGAGTAGTTAGCAGGATCTTTTGGGTCACTAAGGTGTTGCTAGGGGGTTCTGAGTGGTTGTTAGTCTGCTGCTAGTAGTTAGCAGGATCTTTTGGGTCACTAAGGTGTTGCTAGGGGGTTCTGAGTGGTTGTTAGTCTGCTGCTAGTAGTTAGCAGGGTCTTTTGGGTCACTAAGGTGTTGCTAGGCAGTTCTGAGTGGTTGTTAATCTGTTGCTAGTAGTTAGCAGGATCTTTCGGGTCACTAAGGTGTTGCTAGGCAGTTCTGAGTGGTTGTTAGTCTGTTGCTAGTAGTTAGCAGGGTCCTTTGGGTCACTAAGGTGTTGCTAGGGGGTTCTGAGTGGTTGTTAGTCTGCTGCGAGTAGTTAGCAGGATCTTTTGGGTCACTAAGGTGTTGCCAGGCAGTTCTGAGTGGTTGTTAGTCTATTGCTAGTAGTTAGCAGGGTCTTTTGAGTCACTAAGGTATAGAGAGTTCTGAGTGATTGACAGGGAATTGCTAGTGTGTTCTAAGTGTTTACTAGGTGGTTGCCTGGGTGTTTAAGCATTGCTAAATGGATGTGTACAGGACAAAACAGCCTACCCTCCAAAGTCTCCATAACTTCCTGGTCACTAGATATGGATCTACTCTAATGTAGGTTCTTATGATTTTTTAATATGAAAACTGTAAATCTGATATCTTTGAAAAGTAGTAGCCCAAATAACGTGCTGAAGTTTAATACTTCACCATAAATACACCTCAAGCTCTAAAACCTGTTATTTTCTCCATCTTGTGTGTTTCTTTTGGTCTAAACAGTGTAATTGTCTCTGCCCTGGGATTTAAACTTGTAATCCTCCCCTAGCTTCTGTCGGGGGGGGAGACTCACCTAGTGGGCGGGTATGGAAATAGACAAATGGGGGCTTTCATTAATCTCCTTTACATCGGATCCCTTTAGTATCAGCACAGAGATCAGCTTTTCCCCTCTCAATCACAGACATATCCATTCACTCGCATGACAGCAAATGAAAAACACAAACACAGGGATTTGTTTTATATTCCACACCACTAAATATCCAATCTCTCAGCTAATCTTGTTATCCTGGTTAAATAGGAATTGACACACACATACGAAATAGGTCAAAATTGTTCATCTTAACATTTTTGCTGTTGCCCTCTCTTACAAGTGCTTCTCTTTCTTCATTATACATGTATAATGGATGCACAATGTAGTTGTTCATCCCCAGCAGTGTTTGAGGGCCACCAGCTGGCCCTTCCCTCCATCAAGCGTCTAGATTGAGCAGATCAGATGTCAGAGGAATTCCCCTGAGCACTGAGGCCTCTGTCTAATTGTGTAGGGCAGTCATCTGCAGTGTCTTGCAGGCATGCAGATCCATGTTGATTGAATTTGAATGCAATCTAAAATATCAGTCAGACTCTGTTTACAAGTTTGTTTGTGTTTATACACATGCCACTGCTAAAGCTTTAGGGCAGTGGTTCTCAAAAATAGATTGCAGCTCTGTTCTGATTGGGTTGCAGACAGCAAGTCTCCAATACTAAGTACATTTCAGGGGTATTATGAAGGCATTTTTTCTATATAAACAAAGCATGCGGAAATGCGGCATGCAACTGACACATTCAAGGCCCAGAAAGGTAGTAAGGACATCGTTAAAATAGTCCATGTGATATCAGTGGTTCAACCATAATGTTATGAAGCTACAAGTATACTTTTTGTGTGCAAAGAAACCAAAAATAAGACTTTTTTCAACATAGAAGAGAAGAAATTGTTGAATAAAGTCGAATGGTTAATATAAATGGTTAAAATTCCTCTTTAAATGTGCATCAAAGAGAACATATCAGCATTAGCATGAGCGTGTGCTGTCTGGTTTCAATTGTTTTGCTATTGCACAACCCCAGACTTATTCCAGAGGCCTGCTGTCTACGTACACTCCGGATACGGCCTGTCTCACGGCAGTCAGAGCTCCAAAAAAGTGGATTGTTATGCAATCTGGTGTCAGCCTACACCATGATCCACGATTAAAGTATGCATGTAGCCTAGTTACTCGGTTCAGAGCAGGCTTTTTCCATCCACTGCATATTGGAATAATTAAGAGTGTTTGGAGGCCGACACTGATCTGTCAAATCAAAACTTGTGGGTTTTGGAGCGGTCTCAGGGACATTGCATATTTGGTAATCTGCGAAAAAGTAGGCCTTTTGGGGGGAAAAATATACCCTTTCGTTATGCAACCATTTCAGGGTCAGTAATGTGTTTGAAGCAACCATATTTGCTCTTAAAACTTAGCGTTTCTTAGTTTTAATATTCAGATCCCATTACATTAACTGATTATATAATTTGTTAAAAGTAAAACTTGTGTAGTTAAAGAAATAGTTCACCCAAAAATAAGCTTTAGAATTTACTCACCCTCAGGCCATCCAAGATGTAGATGAGTTGTTTCTTCATCAAAACAAATTTGGTGAAACGTAGCATTGCATCACTTGCTCACCAATGGATCCTCTGCAGTGAATGGGTGCCATCAGAATGAGAGTCCAAACAGCTGTCGAAAACATCATAAGTAATCCACACCACTCCAGTGCATCAGTTAACATCTTGTAAAGTGAAAACTGCATATTTGTAAGAAACAAATCCATCATTAAGATGTTTTATCTTTACTATCTTTGACTCCATAATCTATAATAACGCTTCATCCAGTGTAAAAGTCCATTCGCTGTTGTCCCATCACATCAAAATCCACCTACATATTTGTTTAGAAATGTTTTGGACCATTTCTGCTTGTAAACAATGCTTGATCTATGCATATTTCTCTCCTGATTCAGATTAGACAGCTTTCTCACTGGAGCAGCAACAGTTTGAAGTTAAAAATGTCTTAATGATTGATTTTTTTCTTACAAACGTTGAGCTTTTCACTTTACAAGTCGTTAATTGATGTGTGAATTACTTGTGATGTTTTTATCAGCTGTTTAGACTCTCATTCTGACGGCACCCATTCACTGCAGCGGATCCACTGAGTGATTGATGAAATGCTGCATTTCTCCAAATATGTTCCCATGAAGAAATAGCCTGATGGTGAGTAAATTGTCAGTTGATTTTCAATTCTGGGTGAACTATTCCTTTAAGAACATGCTTCACTGAAGACATATTTACATTTGTCAAAGCGATCCATAAGTCTTTCCCGATGTAGCGGTTGATCTCCACCCACCACAGTGAAATTAATGGCAGTAAACACATGGCCCTGAACACGCTGCTCTATATCACAGGATACAGGCCTGGCTTGTGTTCGTTTGGAACAATCACAGACATTCAAAATTAAGTGAATCAGTCAACGGTTTCTCCAAACTGCCCCAGTGGTGACCTAGCTAAGTTCTCTTCCCCTTCATTTGGATCCCGGCCACTTCACTGGCACTTAAAAACAACAGGTTTTCAAAGCTTTGGCAATAACAAACATGTTTTCCCTGAACGCTATTTATAAGAGTGTTAAGATGATTCAGTAGTGCAGCTGAAAAAACAACTTTTTCATGTTAAAGAACAAGGCAGATGGAACTCCATATTAAAAGACAGTGGGGTACACAGTTTAACTCGACAGTAGGGAGTCATTATTGGCAGCAGTGGATGTGAGTCAGAAATGAACAAGGGGCTGAGGTGAATTTTGCCCCAGATTTAATAAATTCATCTTTTTTTTAATGTGTTACCTAACATTTGCTTTTCTTGGCATATCTGCTTATGGCTGGGTTCATTCTGGGCTTACTGCCTCTGCAGACGCCATAGTGAACTGTAGCTGTCAAAAACACATTTGTATTTGCTGTTTGAGTTGCCTTACAAAACAAAACTCTGATGGTATCAGGTAATACCATAGTACTTTGATATTCCAAGGTACTGAGTGATATTTATATACTGTGGAATTACTCCATGGAAGTACTTAAAGGAATACCATCCCAGCTAGCACAGCTACATTGTTTAAACACCTTTTTAAAAAACATTTTAATCATGGAAATGTTGGGATAACATTTATCTTATGTATTTGGTACAGTATTTGTTTTAATATGAATTAAAAGAAAATATAAATATAAAGGTAGCAATATATTTAGGCCTTAGTAGTAATAAATTAGGCCTACTTAGTGTTTGCTAGTTCACTAGTGTTTTACTCACACTGGCCTGAGAATAAAATATATAATATTTAGGATAAGTATCATTAGTTAACTACATTAGTTCACTTTAAGTATAGACAATACTTCTACAGCATGTATTAATCATAGTTAATGTTAATTTCAGCATTTACTAGGCCTAATGCATTATTAAAATCACAAGTTGTGTTAATGCACTGTGAACTAACATGAACAATTTAACTAACATTAACAAAGATTAATAAATAGAGTAACAAATGTACTGTTAATTGTTCATTCATGTTAGTTAGTACATTAACAAATGACACTGTAAAGTGTTACCGATATATAATCTTGTGTGAGAGAGATTCTAAACTTAACCATAACTGATTAATCTTAATTGTGATCTGTGTGTGAAAGTGTTGTTCCAAAGGCATTAAGAAAATTCGTACTTAATTATTATCTCGATAAAGACACGTGCTACTGAGGAAGCGATGTTTAGTTTTAACACACAATGAAAAAAACGAATAAATAAATAAACTAATAAGGGTTAAGTGACGTTTTAACGGGTTATGTAGTGTAATAATAAATAAACTAATAAGGGTTAAGTGACGTTTTAACAGGTTAGGTAGTGTGATTGCGCCCCCTAGTGCTCATTGTAAAAATAAACAGACTATAAACAAATAAATCAGTAAACGCAGATAACGAATTGACGTCTATTTTGTGATATACTTTATATATATATATATATATATATATATATATATATATTTTTTTATATATTTATTTATTTTTATATTATTCTTTTTTTTTTTTTTTTTTTTACCAATATTATATATAAAACTATTTATATACTCAGTAATCAGTAATCGCAGATGACGAATTGACGTCTATTTTGTGATATACTTATATATATAAATATATGTTTTACCAATATTATATATACAATTATTTATATACTTAATATTTCTGTTTATTTGTATATTTATAATGATTCGAATGCTGGTACTTTTAATGCAGACTATGCTATACTTACAAAACATTCGAAAAAAAGTTAGAGTAAGGTAAAACATAAAATAGACTACATACTTAAATAAGTATACGTAAATATTACGTCAGAAAGACATTGGCTTTAACATTATAATTATGATTTTCCTAAATTCGAGTTATCCTAAATTAACAGATCACTAAGCATTACAAAAACGAGCCAGATTCTGCAGCTTTAAGATTTCCCCAGCTTTCATTACTGCTCCTAGATAAAGTATAAGCGTACTGAATAATATGAATGAATAGGTTGGGCAGTTTCTGAGGCTGTGGTAGCCTATTTTCCTCCGTAATTATGGCGTGAGCGTCATTAATATGCATGAGGGGGCGGGGTTAGCCGTAACACGCCCGTGACGTTGTTTAGATGACAGATTTGCAGGTACAGTGATTTAAAGTTAACAATGGTTTAAGGTCGCACAATGGACGTACTTTGGGGAATATTAAATCAGTAAGACATTTGAATTGATCTGAAATGCTATGAAATATGTGGATTCACATTTCCTTTGAGCAAAAGTTTTTGTGGCGCATGTTTGTGCTGCTCTCTTTGACTGGTGGAAAAGCTTTCGGAGGTGAGTGTCAGCAGACCACGAAGTTAGTCATATAATATATTATATATAATCTAATCTATAATATAATATAATCCATTTATATTTCTATTTGAGACTGAACTAAACCTTTTTTTTTTTTTTTTTTTTTTTTTTTTTTTTTTTTTTTTTTAGTAGTTCATGTATCTAGTAATTTCAGTTTGGCTTCAATAATTCTATTAAGAACGATTATTATTTATGAAAACTACTGAAAATATGAACAATCATTTATAAATAGCACATTTGGTTATTGTGTCATGTACGGAGTAATTAATACCTCACTGTACAAAGACACTTCTACACATGTCTGATATGGGATTAGATATAATCCGATCTGTCCAAGTTAATTTTGTTTACTTGCAGCAAGAATGGAAGCGACCTCCCCCAGTCCAAAACCAAATAGAGACAGTAATCTGCAATTAAATGCATTTTTAAAACCTTAACGTTGCTTAAAGATAATGTTTCCTTGAGAGTTGTTCATGGCTATTTTGATTATTTCGTGTTATGTAATCCTTAATGCATTCTATATCCCAGTGTCCATTCTAATGCACAACAAGTGCATTAGGATGGATGTCATAGACTCATTGTTTTTTAAATAGGTGTTTATGTTTGCTGCCATTGTGGGTGACTAGTTTATACACCAACTTGAACATACTTTTACAATCTGTCCCTCACAGATTGAATAATCAAATTTAAGCAATCTAATTAGTAAAAATTGCTTGCCCTACTAACTCGGTTCGGTTAGCATTTTAGAAAAGCACATTCATCCCCAGTCACTGTGCTAATCCCTATTGACTCCTTTGACACAGTGCTCTAGAAATTACTACTGTGCTCCTAAAAAGCGTTCAGCACATTAAAATGCATTAATTGAATTCTGATAAAGCATTAGAGGGGTGCAGACACAACAGCACTTAGTCTAAACTGCATTAGGCACAGAGCAGCAGCTGTCACAGAGCTGTTCAGGCCAATAAAAACTCTTAATTTACTGGGGGGCTATAGCAGCGTCTAACTCAGATGCATACAGTATGCAAGAATAGTCCATGCACTTATGAGAAGAGACATAAAAGCTTGTTTTAAAGGGATGAAATTATGCAATTTAAATGTGTCTGTGTTATATTTCTCAAACAGAAAGACGTCTAACCCTCTGGCAACTTGGTTTTAAGGAATGTGTCCTTTGCCCTGTTGTAAAATGCAAAGTGTTAAAAATGTGTAGTGTTTATGTATATGCTGTATTAAGCATACAGTTATAAAACACATGCATCAATAGGGGTTCTATAAAAAAAATAATTCTAGTATAAATTACTTTGCAGCTTCTTTCTATGGAGATGGGTTTGTGCATTTGAAAGCAGTTGAGTTGTCTAGTCAGACGTCTTTCCATGTACGGTTTCGAACCTCTGGACCCAGTGGCCTTCTGTTCTTGGCAGCTGGGGAGACGGACTTCCTCTGGGTGGGGATGCATTCTGGCAGAGTACAGGTAATTAATTAAAAGCATTAAATTTAAATGATTTTCTAAATGATAGAACATGATACTGTATATACGTATAGACAGATATATGGTATCGTAATTTGATGTTTTGTAACTTTTAAGTGCATATTAATTCATGTTAAACTGTAGAATAGAGTTTAACTGTTGTAGATTCCCTTGCATATTCATTTCAGCGATGAGGCAAAAACAGAAAGCTTATTTTCGCATAAGAATACTTTGTCTCAGATCATTGCAGTTTTTGTGACTGCTGTAAAAGGCTGAGATTGCATCGTGAAATATTACATATAACAATCAGCTCAAATTAATACACTGTTGGAATCTCACAAATTAGTATCCTTCTTACTGAGCTTAAAGTTATATCCAACTATAGCAGTTACGTTTATCTGACTGGTAATAAGGTATGCGTTCATCGCAGATATTTTTTACCTAAAGGCAAAAACAAAAGGCAAGTGATTTCTTGTTGCTTCTAGACAGAAAAGGTCTGTTCATAATCTAAACCTCCACAAGCATCACTGTACTGACAAGTTTTTTCATGCTGAGCAATACTGACATGGTGACTCTGTTACAGTTAAAGGATTAGTTTATCCACATGTCATCCAAGATGTTCATGTCTTTCTTTCTTCAGTTAATGAGAATAAGGTTTTTGAGGAAAACATTCCAGTATTTTTCTCTATACAGTGGACTGGTCCAAATTTCAGTTTCAGTGCATCTTCAAAGGGCTCTACACACGTCTATGACTTCACACATTACGTAATCACGTTGAAAAGGTCCAGCGCTATCTCATGGCAATTTGTAAGTATTTTACGAGGTGGCTAATTTGTACCTCAATCGTACAATTTTGTACGATTTGCCTAGACCCCAGTGACGGGTAGGTTTAGGGGCAGGGTTAGGTGTAGGACATTTGTACAAATTCATACAAATTGGGAACTCGTGAAATTCGTACGATTTAGCCAAAAACGCAAGAATTCGTACGAGTAAGGTAAGAATTAGCCACCTCGTAAAAAACATACAAATTGCAGTGAGATCAGGCTGAAAGGTTGTGTGTGGTTTGTTCTTCATCTGTGTACTCCAGTTCAACAAGGGAGAGTAGGGGCGAAAAACTCCATTTCATTTTCTCCATTTCAATCATCCAATGTCGTTGTTTTACCTTTTTTTGTAAAGGGCGTTTCACTTTCTTTGCACATTCGCTTTGTAAACTGGGCTGGTACTTCAGCTTCAGTAAACTGGGTTGGTGCTACATCACGCGTGACCTTTCCAATGTGATTATTTAATGTGTGAAGTCGAGTTAGTGCAAGATGAGCATTTGTGCTTAAAAAGTATAATTTTTTTTTTTTTTTTAGAAAATTACCAATCGTTTTGCTAGACAAGACACTTATTCCTCGGCAGGGATTATGTAGACCCTTTTGAAACTGCAATTTAGACCTTTAACCCTTTGGCCACCACTGAAGTCCACTATATGGAGAAAAATCCTGGAATGTTTTCCTCAAAAACCTTCATTTCTTTTCGAATGAAGAAAGAAAGACATCTTGGTTGACATAGGGGTGAGTAAATTATCAGGAAATTTTTATTTTGGAAGTGAACTAATTATTTAATGTAGTGCAACTGTAGTACATTGCTTTTTTGCATTACTATAACAATCTCCTGTCTATCTCTGTCAGGTGCGGATTCAGCTTGGATCCGGGGAACGGACTGTTCGTTCTGAGAAGGGAATCCCCTTGAATGATCTGACTTGGCATACAGTAGAACTTCACCATGATCATGACAACATCACGCTTACTGTGGACAAAAACTCTATAGCATCTGCTAAGATGCCAGGACCTGACTTTGAACTGGATGTCCAGGATGGACTCTTTGTTGGTGGTGTTGGGGATCTGGAAAAATCCTACCTCTTAACAAATGAAACTCCTTTTGGCTTTCGGGGATGTTTGGATGAGGTTCTGTTCAATGAGCATAACCTCCTTTCCTCCCTTAGGCCTTACTCTGGATACAAAATGATTCATGAAGTGTCGCTTGGTTGCAGCCCACAGTTTTCAGCCACTGTCAACGATTCGATAAGTTTCTTCAGTTCCAAAGCATACATGTCCTTACCAACATGGGACGTACCCCAAGAGGGTGTATTTGAATGTGAACTGCATACAGTATATTCAGAGGGCATCCTTTTATACAGCTCTGCAGGGCAGGGTAACTATTTTGCCCTAGAGATCCAGAAGGGTCACCTTGTTGCTATCATTAAAATAGGTGTAACCAAAACAGCACTGCGCTCCTTGATGATCGTCAATGATGGGGCATGGCACATTTTGCGTCTCTATTTGTCTCCTTTGAATCTGCAGTTTACTTTGGGTTTGGAGATGCACAATTCTAGCTTTGGGATAAATGCCAGTGCGTTACAGTTTACTGGACCTCTGTTCCTAGGTGGAGTCGATGTCGGCACTTACGCAGAAGTCCGCAAGAACGGATTGCTCTCGATGATAGGGAAGCGTACAGGAGGAGGATCATTCAAAGGCTGTCTTAGAAATATCAGAGTTAATTACCAAAAGATGGGCCTTCCAAAAGCATTGGTCACCAAGGATATTTCTCTTGGTTGTGAACCACAAAAACAGCTTGGACCTAGTACCACAAGTCCATCAGTTATTACTATGGATTCTGAAAATATCACAGATGTTCCATCTGAGATGGACAAGAGAAGCTTCCTTGTACTCAAGGATTTGGAGGTTCTTGAAGGTGGACGGGCACCACTTGAGTCTAAACACATTAAGATTAAGCTAGAGTTCCGGAAGCTTGGGATCCGACAGTCGCAGATTATGTTTCGCATTGAAGAGCAGCCGGTCCATGGGCAGCTCCGACTAGATGTTGACCCTGATCTGAGCGAGAACACCTTCAGTATGATGGACCTCTGGCATGGAAGGGTCATGTATGTCCATGGAGGATCCGAGGACTTACTTGACTTTTTCATGTTTTCCATCTTCACCAACAGCAAAAAGGAAGTGCCCAGCTATCTTAAAGGCAACCGTCTACACAGATTTAACATCAGCATTACACCTGTCAATGATGCTCCTGAACTCAGCCTTCCTGAGGGCAGTCTCTTCATTCTGCTGGAGCACTCAAGACGTCGTTTGAGCACTGATGTCCTCAGGGTCATCGACCCTGACACTAACTCTACAGACCTGATGTTCTCAGTCCTTGGAAACCTGAATGCTGGTTCAGGCTTCCTAGAGATCGAGGAACACCCAGGCAGAGCAGTTACCTCATTTACCCTAAGCGATCTAGAGCAGGGTAAAGTGAGTTATGTCCACAAAGGTGTCAAGAACTCCAGGATGGCTATTAGGGTCAGTGATGGGGACAAGGTAAGCAACACAGTGGTTCTCAGGATCATCGCTGTCCCCCTAGAACACAAGGTTGCCAACAACACCGGAGTAGAGGTAATCCAAGGTGAAGCAACCTTTATTGGTAACAAACATCTTGCTGTGCAAGTCAATGTTCCTAAACAAGCAGTGGACATTCGATATGATGTCACAGTCCCGCCAGTGTATGGTGAAATACAAAGGCTGCATTCGAGTGGGCAGTGGAAGCAAACAAACACATTTACGCAAAAACTTCTGGAAAAGGAGCGTCTCCGATATCTCAGCACCTTCCATGGGACGCAGCAAAGTAATATCACTGACAGTTTCAAATGCAAAGTCACAGTCGGCTCAATCACGGACGAGTTGTTGTTTTTGATTAGAGTACGCTGGATTCGTTACAGAATGACCAGGAATAAGGTAGAGATAGATGGTGAACAGAAAGTCACATTGACACCTCAACAATTCCATGTTGTCACCAAGGGTGCAAGACTTTCAGAAAATGATCTTCACATTCGCTTATTGACGTTACCAAGGAAAGGACATCTTCTTCTCGATAATACGATTTTAAAAAAGAACTCAACTTTCAGCCAAGCTGACATTACTAATCACAAGTTGCAATATGAGCTCTTAGAAAGGCCATATGATGATACAAGGGACATGTTTCATTTTCAAGTATTCTCGAAATTTGCCATGTCAGGGATTCATGAGTTCAGAATCAGTATCAAAGCAGATATTCATTACATAATTTTAAGAAATGATGGACTTTCTCTCTTGGAAGGGGAGAGCAAGGTCATTACTAAGGCAATGCTTTTCTCAGAGACACCCAGCTCCAGAGCAGTACACTACACTGTAACCAGCAGCCCTAAACATGGAATACTAAAGAGAATAAACCTCTCCAGTTCTTCTCCCAGTAATGACAGCATAATAGAGTTCAGCAATCAGGACATTTCCAAGGAATGCATCTTGTATGTTCATGATGATAGTGAAACCACACATGATGCATTTACATTCCTAGCCTCTTTTGGCTCTCTGCAAAATAAGACCCAAGGCACGAAGGGTACATTTAATATTTCCATCCAGTTGGTTAATGATCAGAAACCCATCCGTGTTGTGGATAAAGTTTTCCATGTGGTGCGTGACAGTCAGCGGTTGCTTACACTGGAAGATTTATGCTACCATGATGCTGACACAGACTTTGATGACAAAGATCTGCTTTATACCAGACGAAAGATCCCCATGGGTGAGCTGGTCCTGGTACATGACACCACACACAAGCTTTATCAATTCCATCAGAAGGACTTAGAAGAGAAGAGAGTGCTGTTCATTCACAAAGGGGTGAGTTATGGACGCTTTGTCCTTTTCATATCTGATGGGAAGCACTACACATCAACACTTCTTGAAGTATCAGCCCATGATCCATTTGTTAAGGTGGCAAACAACACAGGTCTCTTGGTCCAGAAAGGCCAGACGGCCAGTTTAGGAATTGCTAATTTTAGTATCTCAACTAATATGGATGTCAGGCATGATGAAGAAGTGGTCTTTGAGGTTTTTCTACCACCGAGCCATGGGACTCTTTACTGCAATGGTATAAAAGCAGATACTTTCACACAACATGACCTGAAGATGGGCAACGTAGCGTATCATCATGATGACAGTGAAATACTGGAGGACTTTTTTAACTTCACCAGTAAGGTTAAAGGCCTGCGTCTGGATGTAAGTGTGCCAGTTAAGGTGTACCTTGAGAGTCATCAGAAGCCCCCAAGAGCCATCCACAATAACCCAATTGTGGTGGAGGAAGGAAAGCCTGTAAAAATCAGTAAGGAAGTTCTCCAGGTTAGTTTTGCTTTATTAAAGGGAACCCCGGGTATTAAGACTTAATTAAATGTGTAGCAGAAAACCTATGAAACATTTATGTTATTTTTATACCAATTTTGGACAGTGGGGGGCTATTATTTTGATTACGTCAAATGGTTGCACTCGTTGAGCTATTGACGCTACCTGTTGCTATTTTTACCGCAACACAACTCGGAAAAGAAAATACAAATATGATGCCACATTGTGCAGCTTTTGGTTGTAATTTTCAGTTGAAGGGCAACGAGAAGCGATGTAAGTCTTTACTGCTTTCCTAGCGATAAGAAGAGGAAAAAAGAATGGGAAGATGTCAGTGAACGAATAAAACTTTCTAAAGACCTGCGTCTTTGTTCTCTCCACTTCAGCCGTGACGCCTTTGAGGCTTTTAGTAGACCACAGTTGCTGGAAGAGCTTTCAAACGGCAGAGACAAGAAACGCTAGATGCCATCCTGACAGGATGTAAACATGGAGTTTCTCAGTGCAGATTTCACTCGATATCCGGGGCATTTAGACTTCTTGAGGGGAAAAATTGAAGGTACGGCATTGGACTTAAGCCTGCACTTATATCCAATACCACCTGTAAGCTCTTTTAGTAGCTGTGGTCATTGTATCAGTATTTGATTTTCTGAGTTGTGTAAAAATAGCAACAGGTAGTGCCAGTAGCTCACTAAATGCGACCATTTCATGGCATCAAAATAATGGTGGCATTTAGATAACTTAAATCTTTAATGGGTTTTCTACTACATATTTCAGTAAGAGACATCATTTATGTTATATTAAGCCATACAAGTCTTAATACACGGGGATCCCTTTAAAATAATTTTTCAGACAACTTATTAATGAAATGTAGATTATTAGCTATTTGCTTATGTGTTGTGTTCCAGGTTGTTCATGAGGATAACAAACCTTTTGAGATTGTGTATACTGTGAAACTGGCACCCACTTTCGGTTTTCTGCGGATATCCATGTTAGAAGAAGATCACTACCGTGGCAGTCAGGAGAATCCCATCCAAAGCTTTTCACAGGGTGATATTAATGAAGGGCATGTTCAGTATGTTCAAACAGAGCGTGGTTATGTAAATGACTCTTTCTCACTTGACGTAACCAATGGCGTTCTAACAATTTATGACCTCGTGGTCGTAGTGGATATTATCCCCTTGCACATTCCACTCGAGGTGTCCAATATGACCCTGATAGAGGGTTCTTCTAAAGCTCTCACTCAGGACATCATCAAAGTTGTCAACAGACACTTTCATGGACTCCAAATCTTCTATCTTGTAACTGAGGGGCCTCATCATGGACGAATTGAGCACTCAAGGATCCCTGGTGTTCCCATTCCATCTTTCACAAGGGCTCAAGTGAGTTTATGCTCTTCACTTGTTCATTATGAAAGAATAATATTCACTAGTAGTTTTTATAATATTAAAAAATTGTATACTTTTTTTTGTCACAGGCTGAACAGGGATTTATATTCTATGTCCATGATGGAAGTGAGACCGTAGCTGATAATTTTACAGTGGTGGCCAATAACACAGATATCCGAAAGCAAAGCTTGCCCTTTGTGGTTTATGTCAATATAACACCCATAAATGATGAACCTCCAATTGTAACTGTCAACAGGATTCTCAAGGTGAGGTTTTTCTGAAAGGGATAGTTCATCCAAAAATGAAAATTACTCTCCCTCATGTCGTTCCAAACCCGTAAGACATTCGTTTATCTTCAAAACACAAATTAAGATATTTATGATGAAATCCGAGAGCTTTCTGACCCTTTACAGACAGCAATGCAACTACCACGTTCAAGGCCCAGAAAGGTAGTAAGGACATCGATAAAATAGTTCATGTGACATCAGTGGTTTAACCATAATGTTATGAAGCTACAAGAATACTTTTTGTCCACAAAGAAAACAAAACCTGCCTATGCAGTGTCAGAAAGCTTTTGGATTTTAGCAAAAATATCTTTATTTGTGTTCTGAAGATGAACGCTTATGAAGCGATGAAGGTCTTATGAGTTCGAAATGGCATGAGGGTGAGTAATTAATGACAGAATTTAAATTTTTGGGTGAACTATCCCTTTAAGTTAATGTGTATTCTACTTATAGGTATAGTATGTGTAAATATTAAATGGTATCTTACGAGACACCAAAACAATAAACATGACTGCAACCTGGGTTTTTCAGATTATTTTATTTTCTTCCCACAGACCCAACAGATTTGTACAATAGCACAAAATAATGGTACATTAAGTTAATATAAGTTAAGGAAATTTGGCACATATAATTTTTCCATTTTCATCATGGAAAAAAAAAGCATGCTGGTAAACCAGTTTAAAGGAGAACTTCACTTCCAGAACAAAAAATTACAGATAATGTACTCACCCCCTTGTCATCTAAGATGTTCATGTTTTTCTTTCTTCAGTTGATTAAAAAGTTAAGTTTTTTGAGGAAAACATTTCAGAAATTATCTCCATATAGTGGTCTTCAAACCACTTTGAACCTCCAAAATGCAGTTTAAATGCAGTTTCAAAGGGCTCTAAACGAAACAATCTGTCATTTTCAAAACAAATTGACAATTTACGTACTTTTTAACCTGTAATGTAAACTCTTTATGATCCAGGTCAATATAGTTAGGGTAGGTCGAAAAACTCCCGTCTAGTTTTCTACATCGCTGCAGAGGTACCGACCCTGTGTTTACAAAGTGAACATGCAGAGAAGGTCAACAAAAAAAGGTAAAACAGCGATGTAGGACGATGGGACTTTTTCAACATACCCTAACTGTATGCATCGCCGAGAATAGACAAGACGAACGCTTAAAAAGTATATAAATTGTCAATATGTTTCGGAAATGACCGATCGCTTCGCTACATAAGACCCTTCTTCCTCGGCTGGTATCGTTTAGAGCCATTTGAAGCTGCATTTGAACTGTATTTTGGAAGTTCAAATTTGGGGCCACCATTGAAGTCCACTATATGAAGATGATTCCTGAAATGTTTTCCTCAAAAAACATCATTTCTTATCGACTGAGGAAAGAAAGACATGAACATCTTGGATGACAAGGCGGTGAGTAAATTATCTGTACTTTTTTGTTCTGGAAGTGAACTTCTCCTTTAAACTGGGTGGAGGCCTAGTCGTTAGATTCCACCTTTCACCAGCAGGAGGCTCAGTAAACACATTATGAAATGGTTTCTGGTGTAAAATTTAAACCTTACCTGACAAAACAGGACCAGAACTGGCAGCATAATGTTTTTATTCATTAGGTGTGGGAAGGTTCTGTGACAGAGATAACCACTGAAGACATCAGTTCTGAAGATCCAGATTCTCCTCCTGAGAGCCTAGAATTCATCATCACTCCACCAAGTAATGGGCATCTAGCTCTGAAGAGCGCCCCCTCCAGGCCTGTTCTGAACTTCACCCAAGATCATATCAATCATGGCCAGCTGGTGTTTGTACATAGTGGTTAGTTTACATTAAGTACCCACTAATAACCCATTTTGCTTGATATGTAAGTAAGTTTGTAGCATTCATGTTTTGACAGGTGCCTCTTCAGGAGGATTTCACTTTCAGGTCAATGATGGGGTGAACTTTGCTCCAAGGCAAATCTTCAGTGTTGCAGCCCAATCTCTGATCATAAGCTTAGAGAAAAATCAAGAGCTCAGAGTTTTCCCAGGTTTGATTTTAATGTGCTATTTTGTGCTAGTACAAATGTAGTGCTGTTAATAGGTAGTTTACCCAAAAATAAAAATTCTGTCATTAATTACTCACCCTGACCTGTAAGACCTTTGTTCATCTTCAGAACGCAAATTAAGATATTTCAGATGAAATCCGAGTCTTCGTCAGTCTTCGACTTAATAAAAAAGCTTCATAAAATTACGGTTGAACCACTGATGTCACATGGACTATTTTAATATGTCCTTACTACCTCTCCGGGCCTTGAACGTGTCAGTTGTGTTGCTGTTTATGCAGGGTCAGAAAGCTCTCGGATTTCATCTAAAACATCTTATTTTGTGTTCTGAAGATGAACAAAGGTCTTACGGGTTTGGAACGACATGAGGGTGAGTAATTGATAGAATTTTCATTTTTGGGTGAACTACCCCTTAAATATGAAAAACTATATACATTTCAGTAGAAAGGGGTTAGTAAGGGTGCCTTTCACATGAAGCAATAGGGTAGCAAAAGAACAAGATATTGTAGCAGACTGCAGCAGCCTGACTGTATTTAAAAAGTGAAACTAAGACTAGCCTAGTCATTGAAGCAGTACTCATGCAATTTTCTGCGTAATGTAAATGAAGTATTTCCTGTATCCTTCTACAGGTTCTTCAAAGTTAATTACTGAAGATGAGCTGCTGATAAACACAAATGACTTTGATGATATTTATGGGAATCGCACCATCATGTACGCTGTGACCTCGCCTCCAAGATTTGGCAGCCTGATGTGGAAACAAGATAAAAATTCCACACAAGAGATCTCATCCTTCACCCAAAACATGGTATTTATGAAATCTGCTTCTAGGTTTGGTTGGATGATGTTAAAATGTCTACTTCTTTTCAAAGGTATGTTCACAATTTAAGTGTCTTTCAGTTCCAGAGATGAATTGGTGCAGGCTAGGTACATTGCTAAGACAAAAGCAAACTACTAGTGAGATCTGCAAAAGTTTGACATTTTAAATGCTGTACCACAGATGTCATTCAGCATAGATGTTTTCAAGATATATATGATTTTAAGGATGCTTTTTCCTTGCTAAAACAATACAGTTTCATTTAACATTATTTGACTATAACGAAGTAGTTCGGACTGAAATTGTATTGTGGTACATTTATATAGCCAACAACTTAAAGGATTAGTTCCAGAATAAAAGTTTCCTGATAATTTACTCACCCCTATGTCATCCAAGATGTTCATGTCTTTCTTTCTTCAGCTGAAAAGAAATAAAGGTTTTTGAGGAAAACATGTCAGGATTTTTCTCCATATAGTGGACTTCAATGATGGGTTGAAGGTCCAAATTGCAGTTTCAGTGCAGCTTCAAAGGGCTCCACATGATCCTAAGTGAGCAATAAGGGTCTTATCTAGCGAAACGATTGGTCATTTTCTAAAAAAAATATATACTTTTTAACCACATATGCTTATCTTGCACTAGCTCAACCTCACGCATTACGTAGTCATGTTGGAAAACTCACACGAGACGTAGGCGAAAGTACTGACCCAGTGTTTACAAAGTGAATATACAAAGAAAGTAAAATGCCCTTTACAAAAAAATGGTAAAACAACAATGTCAGACGATTTTGAAGTTGGAGGAGAAAATGAGATGGGTGTTTGTCGCCCTACCCTACCTTTTTGAACCAAAGTACAACGATGAAGAACTAACCATGCATGCATCGCAGAGCTAGTGCAAGATGAGCATTTGTGGTTAAAAAGTATATAAATTTTGAAAATGGCCAATTGTTTTGCTAGATAAGACACTTATTCCTCGGCTGAGATTGTGTAGAGCCCTTTGAAGCTGCATTGAAACTGCAGTTTGCACCTTCAAACCGTTGTCCACCATTGAAGTCCACTATATGGAGAAAAATTTTCATCCTGGAAGTGAACTAATCCTTTAAGCAAGTCTGCACATGACTGCTGCTGTAATTGTCATAACGTTATCACCAGCAAATCTGCAGCTCTAATTAATTTTTTTGCATCACAATTTTAAGCTAAATAACCTTTGTTATTTTAGGTGAAAGAACGTGCTGTGCTGTATGCACAGACTAAACCTGTTGCATGGACCGCTACAGATTCCTTCACCTTCACTGCATCATGTCCACCAGCATCTCTCCAAGCTCATACCTTTAATATCCACATCTCTTATGAAAATACTGCTCAGGAGCATAGGAGTGCGCTCTTAACAAATACTGGTAATGATTTCTGATTTATAGTTATGTATATTTAAAAAACACATGAAAAAAATTAATATGATTACTTTTACACTAACAACACTAACATTCATATTTATTATTCAGGTGCTGTTGTCGCTGAGGGTAGTAGTGTTCTCATTGATAAATCAAAATTGGATGCCTCCAATGCTTTGGGAAAATTAGATGAAGCGGAACGCAATTTCTATGAGGTCTGGTACGAAATCACCTCTCCACCCCACCATGGTACAATTGTTATAGGTGAAAAGAACCTGACACATGAAAGACCAAAGTTTTCTCAATTCAACCTGCATAAGAATGGAATAATTTATGTACATGATGACTCAGAAACCATTCATGATAACTTCACTTTTGACGTGTGGCTAATCCCCAAAGGAAAGCCTGCTCAACGACCTCAGAATGCAGATTATATAGTATCTGAAATATTTAACATCACTGTGACCCCTGTTAATGACCGGCCTCCTGTGCTCAAGACAGGATCCCCAAGACTCAAAGTGGTCAAAGGGGACACCGTGACCTTAGACCCTGAGAACCTTTATGTGGAGGACCAAGACACTCCACCTGAGGAGCTTTTTTATACCGTAATCAGCAAGCCCAAGAATGGCTTCCTTGCATTGGAGGGTCAGCTCAATAAGTCTGTCAGCACCTTCACCCAAGCTGATGTAAATCATGGAAGGGTGCACTTTGTACAAAACGGGGAGCCCTCATCATCAGTCATCTATTTCAGTATCACCGATGGATTCCACAGACCACTCTACAAGCTCTTCAGTATAGAGGTGGAGAATATCACCATCAGTGTGGTCAACAACACAGGACTGACTCTACTGCAAGGCCAGACCACAGTGATTCTGACATTTGAGAACCTGGCCGCAGTGACCAATGAGAGAGATGCACCCATTAAGTATTTAGTTACAAGCCCACCAAGCCATGGGAGTGTCATGGTTATGAAAGAACCGGTTACACACTTTGACCAAGAGGACCTGCACTTTGGCAGAGTATTTTATAACATGAGTGACCTGTCATCCCCTCGAGACTGCTTTGAGTTCACGGTCTTCACATCTGAGAGTAACCTGACCAACCAGGTGGTCAACATCACAGTCAAGCCACTCATCCACCTTGGAGAGCACGTCAGGATCCCAGATGGCATCCCAGTGAAGCTCCGAAAGGACGTCTTGGATGCAACAGAATTGGCCTCCCTTAGCGCAAGCGATCCCATCTTTGAAATCCTCGAGCCGCCGAAACACGGCAAGCTAGTCAAAATCACATTTGACCTTGGAGGAGCCTCTCACTCGGTGGAATCCTTCTCATTCAGGGATGTGGAACAAGGCAGAGTGGCTATTGAGGAAAACATCAACTTCCATAGCATTTATGCCAACACAACAGCGGCCAGGTACAACGTCACAGCGGTTCACCCACTTAATGACTCGTTTGTCTTCCTTTTGAAGGCAGCCAACGTCCAACCTGCCATGGGGGAATTTGTGTACCTAGTATTACCTTATGATCCCATTACTGGGAAGCATATACTTACAGAGCCGACCAAGTTGCCGACTTTGAACAGAACAACGAATTCTATGTATCCTCCATCTCACATAGATCCATCAACAAGACCACACAGAACTACTTCAAAGCTGAAACCTCGAAACCGCTGGGGGAACCACACTCGAAGCAGAACCACGGGTCCTCATGTTCCCCGCACCACGGTGGACAAGTTCGACCCCTCCCCGAAAAACACTTTAGTGAGGATGGAGTCTTTACCGAGACCTGCATCTGATCCCTTGCTCATCATCTTGCCACTTCTGGCCTGCCTCCTTCTGATTGTCATTCTTGTGGTTCTCATACTTGTCTTCCGGCACCGCAGGGAAAAGCGGGCTCATCCAGCAATGATACAGGATCTGACGGGAAACCCTGGTGAAGATATTTTAGCCAGAGGCCCATATCTGGGTCAGCCCGAGAGAAGTCTCACTGTTCCTACGGTTATAGTAACCCCGCTCGCTCCGAGTTGCCCTGATAGTCCTGTTTTACAGGAAGTACATGATGCAGCCTTGGTGCCAGCAATCGAACAAGCTGTGTCTCCATTTCTCCTTTGCACATGGAGTCCACTGAACCCTGATTCTGCCCAGCAATGTTCACCAGCAGCAGCCCTTAAACAAAACCAGTATTGGGTTTGACTCCACTCCTTTTATCACATCCAGATGTTGCTTGAACTATCATTGTGCAGGACCATCATCGGAGCCAAATCTTAGCATTACTGGCAGAAGAAAGTAAGCTTCTATGTTTCATACCATACTTTGAGAAACTTAAATATCCAATCATGCTATTGCTGGCATTTGGTTTTTAACCTTGTAGACTGAAGGACTCTTGGCTTAGTATCAAGTGAAAGATCGCCAAACAACTAGAATTTTAACAATCATATGTTTTTTGATGTCCTATTGTTTCAGTTTTGTCCTGCCACAGCTCAGATGTTTTTGTGGTTTTGATCTTTTTTTTGTTTTGTTTCATTTCTTACAAAACAGAGATAGCCACAGAGTCTTACTACATGGTCAGAATATTTTGCAGTTACATTTTACATTATACATTGTCAGAAAATAATACTACTCATAGTAATAGCAATTGCAGTGGTGCTTTCGCGAATGTGCGTTGAAGACTGACACGGAAGAGAAGAAATTATTCAATATTTTAATTATTCAAAAAGTCGTTATTTTTGTTTTTTTTACACACAAAAAGTATTCTCGTAGCTTCATAAAATTACGGTCGAACCACTGATGTCACATGGACTATTTTATCGATGTCCTTACTACCTTTATGGGCCTTGAACGTGGTAGTTGCTTTGCTGTCTATGCAGGGTCAGAAAACTCTCGGATTTCATCAAAAAATATCTTAATTTGTGTTCTGAAGATGAACGAAGGTCTTACGGGTTTGAAACGACATGAGGGTGAGTAATAGATGACAAAATCTTCATTTTTTAATGAACTATCCTTTTAATTTTAGTAATTATATATAGTGCAAGATATAGAATTACTGCTACTTCTACAAGATAACTAAACTGAGTGTTTCTTTCACATTCTTTCACTATAGCTTTATGCTGTACCCTAATGCCTTATGTTTATTTTTATGGTTGCATCTGCTGTTAACAGTCTGAAGTCTGTCAGAATGTAATGGAATTAAATAAAGAACTGAAACTAGTCAAAGGTGGATTTTAAATAAGTGTCTAAATTTAAAACACTATGCTGACCACAAAAACAAAACCGCCCTCAGAAATATTGCACCACAATTTTTACATTCCTAGCAAGATGGCATTTGCTGGATATACAACAGAAATGCATTGCTATTAAAAGAAGGTGAACCATTCAAACACTCTCAGAAATGCCTAGTTTGCTTCAAAGGTGAATATGGTTCAGACCCGCTTCTATTTTTAATAATTTTATATTCTGAAGTGAAATATGACAATCTTTGTTTGTCATCTTGTAATTTACAAATGAATGTTTACATGTATGTGTGTATTTATGTGTGGCAGTAATACATTAATGTAAAAATGGTTGTCATTACATGTATAAATGTATGAAATAATAAAATTATTGCTTTTTCTATAACCCTATAATCCTTATTATGACTAATAATAATAGATAAAACAGTCGTTCAAAAAAAAAAAAAAAAAAACAGTATAGGCCTTCTTTTTCATCTTAGCATTGTTTTATGCATAATATGTGTGGGCTTGTTAGTGATCTAGCTGTGGGAATAAATTCTTCATGATTAAGGACCTGAGTGTGTGGAAAGAGAAGTCTAACTTTAGCTCTGATAAATAATTCAAATGAGAGATTGACTGCTCCGGAGAGCTCTGGTTTTTCCCCCTAGTAAGCACAGAAACTAATAATGGTACAATCTCCTTCAAGAGGTCATTTGATTGGAGCTCTGAGGCTCTAAGTGTGCTAATCTTCCTTGATGGTTGATTATTTTTCCATTTTTGTTTTTTTTCAGTGGTTCTTAAAGGGGTCCTATTATGCTTTTTCACTTTTTAAATTTTAGTCAGTGTGTGGTGTGTATGTTTGGGCATAAAAAAAGATCTACAAAGTAACAAATCTAAAAAAACCCTTTTCAAGAACTACAACGAACGGCTCGTTTGGACTACAGCGTTTGTTTTCCGGATGTTATGATGTCACAATGCGGCCCATTAAAATATCATTAAAATACATTTTTAAAATTCATAAACTTACACTAGACTAGGGTAGGCTAATCAGTGAAGATATTCTTTGCTCGTTTTCTCTTGCTGCTTTTTGAATAACTAAGGAAATGTAAGCATTATAACTAGTATCTTACAATGTTTTTATTCAATTGTTGTCATGTTAAATACCAATTAACTCATATTAAAAACATTAGGCTGCTTTTAGCCTTATGCTGGAGCTGATTTCGGGCAATGAAACTAAGTATGTAAATAAATAAATTAGCACGATAATATCATGTATCGGCAATCTTGCAGGCTGACGATAGGACTCAACACTACTGTATCGTATTATTACCTTCCATGCATTCTAGGTGTGTATGACTTTATTTTTTCAGACGAATGCAATCAGAGTTACGTTAAAAATTATCCTGGCACTCCCAAGTTTTAGAACGGCATAGACAGGTTTTTATCTTCATCAGTCCAAAACAAGTCCAATAAAGTGCATCCATCCATAATAAAAAGTGCCTCACACAGCTCCGGCGGGGGTCAATAAAGGCCTCCTGTAGCAAATCGATGCGTTTTTGTAAGAAAAATATCCATATTTAAAACGTAAGAATCACTTCAATCTAGCTTGCACCGACAGTTGTACACGGAACTTAAAGGAAAGGAAAGGACGTGACGTGACGTGGCCAAGTATGGTGACCCATACTCTGAATTTGTGCTCTGCATTTAACCCATCCAAGTGCACACACGAACACACACACACACACACACACACAGTAGTGAGTAGTGAACAAACACGCACACCCGGAGCAGTGGGCAGCCATATTGCTATCGCTGCGGTGCCCAGGAAGCATTTGGGGGATCAGTGCCTTGCTCAAGGGACTCACCTCAGTCGTGGTATTAAGGGTGGAGAGAGCGCTGGTTATTCACTCCCCCCACTCTCAATCCCTGCCGGAACTGGGACTTGAACCTTTCGATTACAAGCCCGACTCCCTAACCATTAGGCCACTTGCTGCTTTGGTAAGGCGCATGGTAGTACTGAAACACCATCTAAGCTGTTTGCCAATCACAACGCACTGGGACAGCTAACCGATCACAACACATTTCATTTTTCGGAAGGCGGGCCTCAACAAACCCGGAACTAACAGAGCCATTTGTGCCAGGCTGGGGAGAAAGGTATTGTAATAATGTAAATTATGTGGAAAAATAATGCGTTTTTTGAACCACCAAGCATGAGAGCATGTTCTAGTACACAACCAAAACAAAATCAAGACTTTGTAAAAGAGCGTAATAGGACCCCTTTAAACCTTTCTAGGTAGCTTTCATTGGTCATCTTTTTCCCCAGTTTGCTATTGTTCTTCTTTGATATTAACTAGACAGCTACTGTACTGAATATACACAAGCTAGCTATTTGCAAGATAAGAATTTGGAATGAACATTTATTTACACTGACGTGTAACATTGCGTTACATTATCGAAGTGAGACAACGGAAACAATGTCATAAAATTTATGGTAACGCAATCAGCTGATTGCTGTATTACTCATAATTAATTACGATGACTTGATCAATTGGTTGATTATTTCAAATACATATTTAAATTTAGCTCTGTTTTGTTAAACCAGCCAATAACAACTGGCAGACCACTGGGAATCTTTCACGGACCACCAGTGGTCCAGAGTTTGAGAACCACAGTTCCATTTTTAAGGTTTCACTTCAGTTTTTATTGCTTGTACAGCTGGGCTCTCATGTTCTTAAAATATATACACTAAGCGCTCATTTGCTGTTGTTAAACTAACTGAAATACTTATGCTGTTACATAGAAGTCTAAAGTGAACAATGAAAGTGCTGGTAAACTAGTACTGTGAGTGATCCTCTCTGCCTCGTCTGGAATGTCCTCCAGATAAAGAGGGTTCAGCCCATGTTTTCTAGGTCATTGTTCCTTTGCACTTCTCCTCCAGGGCTGTAAAACTGTGTCTCGTCTTTCTCTTGCAAGCTCTTAATGTAAAACAGACACAGGCCTCTCCCCCAAAGCAGATTAGATAAAGGTTAATAGAAGTATAACTTGCAAGGATCATAAAGAACCATACTTGACAGACAGACACAATAAGACATTCGAAAGCATGATGTATTTTTGTATCTGTATTAAAATTCATTGGAATCAGAGGACAGTTCAAATCTACTCTTTCTGAACATCACCACAGGTCAAAGTCCATGAATAGAGAGCATATCAGTACAGGCACACAATTATAAGTAATCAGCGTAGTTTATATCCATCACTACTTAAAATGTAAACTTAAAATTGTGGTTATGTTTCAAGGGTTTCAACTCAAATCAATTCTGACTGTTATGTATAATCAGATTATATAAGTATTTTACTCAGTCTGCTTTTTAAGGACCATTGTCAATTTCTGGCACACATTTTCATCATTTTTGTTCTCAATCCACCCCAAACACTCCTACAAGACATGAAGTGTGTTTTCATGAATCTCTAAAATAAAAAAGGCCGCTTATTTGTGTTTTATTTCAGTTCTGTAACATCCTAAGCCTGATCATACATGTCCAAGGCTTCCTCCAACTTGCCTGTGATCTTCTGAAAGAAGCTGATCTGTTGCTGTAGGAAGTGCTGCATCTGTGCCTTGAAGTCACGCACACGTACGCGATGAAAGTGCTGGATCTCAGCTAGCGTGGCGCAGGAGATGATGTTGCAGCGGTCGTGGATGCCTCCGCCTGCAATGCCATCTTTTTCCTCCCCGTGTTTCTGGCTCTCCTTGGCCTTCGTGAGGGCTCCTAGAGAAGGACAGAAGGGAAAACCCAAGGAAAGCAATGGTTTAGTTAATGTCTATAACACCCAAACACATTTACAAAAACACACACATGCACTCTGTGAGAGCTTTCCATTTTGAACATATTAAAATCCAAGCTCAGACCAGTCATGCTTCTGATTTATGGCTCACAGCTCTCTTTGGAATTTCTCAAGGAGAAATCAATATTCCCTGTGCACTTGAAGTCATCTTGAAGTGAACTCTTTACTTTCTAAATGAACATTCCTGACCTTATTGCACACGACTCATCAGTTAATTAGTATTCTGAATTAAAAAAAGTTTGTCATTGGAGTCCTATATCAAGAAACAATTTTCAACACTTTTCATCTAACAAGTACCTTTTGCTTTGCAAACCCTCCCCTCCAACCTGGCTCCATTATGTAATGCCTGCTTTTCATGATCCAATCAATTCCAGATGGAAAAAAATCCTGGTCTACATTTTTTCTCGCCAAATATCCCGTTTCACTCTGCAATATTTATGATTACGGAAGTAGAAACATTTGTGAATACAGTACAGCGAATGTTTAGTTAAAAGTTGTGTTTCTACATCCAACGCATTAGAATAACTACGTCTGTGTTAAAATGTAGTGTAAGCGTTTACAGCTACCCTGTGCTGGGGCCCTAAGCTTCGGATTAGAGGCTTCAACACAAAAGCTTTCCCAGCATCAGTTGTTTTATGTGGACGAGCAATTTCTCATACTGAACCACAATAACTACTTGCGTCAAATAAACCCAGAGATTTGATTCTACAGAAAAGAATGACATCGGTCAATATCATGTCACAGTAAGAGGAAAATAGATTAGTGAGAAGTATACACTTCCCCCACTAAAGGGATGTGGGAATTACAACAGGGTTGGCATCGTTCCACCATACCAACACACATCTCAAGCTGCAAAAGCTAGCAGGCCTCATATGCTCCCAGGGAGAAATCAGGACATGTCATTTGACATACTGCCGAGAACCTGTTGCCATTAAGTCTATCTAACCTAAAAAGCAAACCATTGCTAGGAATGCATCCTTTCATTTCAGTATGAATAAGATGCATCTTTAGTTTCATGAAACAGCAATACTGATTTAGATTTCCACTTAAATATTAACTTGACATATGGTTGGTTGACTGGATAGTGCGCAAGCTGATGGCATGCACATAAACTGCTGACCTACTAACCTATATATTCACATTTTATGGCATGCCATTCTGACAAGCTGAGCAAACACATGAGAAAAATCCCAAACCTTTCTGAACATGGATAATGTCTGGAAAGTTTGCGAGGTGGCCCTGGTAAATCGCTAAGAGATCGGAAATTGGCTCCAAATCCTGACGGGGCTGCTCTGCGAAGTAATCCCCAATGGTCTCGTAGACTTCTCCAGTGTTTGCCATGGCCTTGTTTAATGGAACTGAATATACTTGCTGGTCGAATTCAAAGGCCTGACTTAGAAGTCTGAAAGCCAGTCCAACTCTCTGATATTCCTTTTTAAAACCAGTGATTTGCTTTCTGGCGAATTCGCCAATAGTGGCGTTGAGCTGTATGATGTTTTCGTCCATTTTTTTGGTGAACGTTTTGAAACCATCTACGTTGCTTTCCACCTCCTGTAGGTCAAGCGGTAAAGCTGGAGGACAGATAGTGAGGAAGAAGTTAGCGCCGACCAAGTCGTCCTTCTCTGCTTTTCGCTTGCCTTGCTTCCAAGCTTTTTCATCGTTGCTGCTGCAAGTGAGAAAATGCTGGAAAACGTCACACTTAGATAAAATAGGATGACTTGTCATGTGATTCATCCACCATATTAAACCTTTCCTCCTCTTAGAAATGAAATCCTCTTCAAATCGGCCCGTGGCTTGTTTTTCAGGCAAGTGAGGAACCGAAATGACAGGGAATTTTTCTACGAGTCGTGCATAAAGCCAGTCAAAGTGCTTGTATCTTCTATTCACCTGGCTTTGAGTATGACTAGGTGTGAGTCCGTACGACATATAGCTCTTCATCCCTTTGAATTTGGTTTGTTTTGTAGGATCGTCGATAGTGCAAGTGAATGGATACGGGTTCTCTTGCCATTCAGGACCGTATTGGCCCATAACCACAAATATTTTGTCTCCATCTCTGACCAAACCTGAAGCTTCGCCCAAAACGAACGCCTCACCACCTGACTTTACAAAGGTTGAAAACCTATTGAGATTTTTTCCAACTGTTCCTGTGTTTTTGGACTGTTGTGCACTACCACGTCGAGAAGCTGAGGTGTTCGTAATGGGATATCCTGCTTGAGCATTCCCGCGTTTTTCAGGTGTTCCTCCGTGTTCATCCGCCGCTACGCTGTCATCCCAGTCATCGTCCCAATCCTCGTCGCTTCCCTGGCTCGTCTGGAAACTGTGTCGCTGTTGTTGATGTCCCTGGTAAACTGCAGAATGAGTGGGTGTCGACTCATTTGAGGTGTCCCTCCTCTGAGGGCTAGTTTGGTGGTAATAGTCCTGACTAGCGGATGTCCCGTTACCGTGTAGTGATGTGTCAGTCCTTATAATCTCCACGTATGATGCAGGGAAGAGTCCCGTCTCACCTCTGCTGTTCGTGCCCTCCAACCAACCATCGACAACCTCTTCACTACACAAAGTTAAAAGTTCATTCTCTGTCACAGAGATCTCCCCGGGATTTTCAGAGATAAAGTCGTATAAAGCTCTCGCTCTGAGCGCCATAGTTGTGTGAAAACGCTTTGTAAACTCAGTTTACAAAGTTTCAATACACTCCTCCGCGCCGTCCGTTAAATCAACCTCTTCAGGAATTTACGCCCTTTGTTTTCTACCAAAACACGTCGAAAACTTTTTATGCCATTATCTCGTGAAAACACTTTGAAATTCCTCTCAGAAGAGTATTGAAAAGTGGGTTTTGTGTACGCCTGCCTCTCTTCGCTGAATGCTCTCTGCGGTCCAGGGCAGAATAATCGAGGGTGGAGCCAATCAGAATAATCAGCCTGGGGTAACGAATAGAGCAATATGACTTACTGTAATCATTATAGTCGTATCCAGTTTTAACATTTCAAGTCATTATATATTATTTTAAACGCATCGTTACATTTTATAACATTTTATAATAACTTCGTTATCATAACATGATGCCCAGTGTGTATAACAGTATCAGTATCAATAATTATTTATTACTATTAGAATGTACATTCATATTTTTCAACATTTTTTAAACATTTAGTGTAAAAATGATTAACTTAGTTAATAATTAATTATTAATAAATAATATTTTCAAGTGTAACCTCTTTTTTCTTGTACTTTGTAAAAGAAATGCTCAGCATGTATAGCAGCATCAGTATCAGTAATTATTTATAACAATTAGAATGTTCAGTAATATTTTTTAAAACAATTCTTTAAACATTTACTGTAAAAATGATTGTTAACTGAATACTTAATAAATAATACCTTTAAGTGTAACCTCTTTTTTCTTGTACTTAGTAAAAAAAAAAAGCTCAGTATGTATAGCCATATCAGTACCAGTAATTATTTATAACTATTAGAATGATCTTTAGTATTTTTTAAACTTTTTTTTTAAACATTTACTGTAAAACTGGTTGTTAACTGAATAATTAGGCCTAATAAATAATATTTTCAAGTGTAACCTCCTTTTTTCTTGTACTTTGTAAAAAATGCTCAGTATGTATAACAGTATCAGTAATTATTTATAACTATTAGAACATTTAATGGAAAAATCATTGATACCAGATAGTGGTAGCACTTTACAGTAAGGTTATTCATCTTTGTTAATGTTAGTTAATGAAAATACAGTTGTTTTGTATTAGTTCATGTTAATTCACAGGGCTTTAATGTTAACAAGCAGAACTTTTGATTTTAATAATGCATTAGTAAATGCTGAAATTAACGTTAAGTAAGATTAATAAATTCTAGAAGTATTGTTCATTTCGAGTTCATGTTAACTAAAGTAGTTAACTAATGTTAACTCATTAACCTAAATTGTATAGTGTCACCAAAATATTTGTAATAAGTGTAAACCTCTTTTTTTTCTTGTACTTTGTTAAAAAAAAAAAAAAAACTCAGTAGGTATAGCAGTATCAATATCAGTATTCATTTATAACTTTATGGCTGTTCATTCATATTTTTTAAACAATTTTTCAAACATTTACTGTAAAATGATTGTTAACTGAATTCTTAATAATATCTTCAAGTGTAACCTCTTTTGCTCTTGTATTTTGCAAACAAATGTCTTTCATAGTTTACTTAGCTTGGATTGGGTGTTAAGAAGATAATGTGTTGATTAAAAAGATCATCAGCATAACTTCACTGGCTGAAAATGTGTAAAATGCTAAAGGCCTAAACCATCATACAAGTCACTGTGCCAAATGTATTATCTTGAACAGGCACATTTTATTCACTTTAACAGAACTATGCACCACTTATGCTAGCTAGCATTTAAACTTCAGACTTAATTTGTACCAAAACTGTCATTTTATTGCACCGTTATTATGGCCTGTTCACCCAAAATTAGTATTACTGGTCACACGTTGCTTTAAAACATTTAGGCATAAATAAAAATGATGCAAACATGTTAAAACATTATAAACATTATAAGAACGCCTACTATTTAGATATTTTTATATTTAAGTTTTTAGCATGAACAACATTTATTTGTATGTTTTTAATTTCCTTTTATTTTGACCACATTATCCAATCTAATTTGTCTGTACTAAATTTCTAAATATGTATATTTTAAACTTAAAGGTAAATACAAAGTTATGCATTATAAAAGAAACTAGCAATACGAGCAGGACACGTTTCTATGGACAATAGATCTCAGATTACACAACACTGTAGGTATCCTGTCAATCTTTTCTTGAAGAATAATACATTACTTTAACCAGTAGAGGTCAGCGTCAAACAAAAATCTGGCACCGTTAGTTCCTTGTCACGTGATGTAAAAGAACCTGTAGCCTCGCAGTTTTTAGATACGATCTACTGTCACGTGATCGCTACGTTCGCAAAACTAGCACGTACAAGTCGTTATCAATATTAGCCTACACGAAGATGATCATTACGGTAAAAGGGTTGAAAGAGCAGCCACTTATTATGAGCTAACTTTATCGGTTTAAACACTTAAAGGGAGTAAAAACTAGAAAGAATTTCAACCCATGTTGGATGAATGAACGTAATATTCAGTGTGACAGTGACGTCACGTGGAAGTCGTGATGCTCGAGCCTCTGTGGCTCGCGAACACACAACAAACAGCGCCTCTCTCCGCCCACACCATTAAACTGTATTGCATTCGCGGTACATACATCCGAGTCCGAATTATTACGACCAAAAATATACATATAGTCATGTTTTTGAATGTATTAAAAGACTGAATCTTGTTTCATTTACATGGACTTGTTTTAGAATTATAATCGCGCGTGCGACTTATAAAGGAAGAGGAGTGCACAGCTAACGCTGCTAGCCGCTTTATTCACATATTATTTTCTACATCTGAGAGGCGGGGAATCCAAAGCCAAAGCCGTCCAAAAATCGAGACTTTTGGATGCATTCAATTAACACCAGCGTTTCATTTCAAAGTCGCCTTATTTCAGGACTTCTGTTTCCCGAAGACAGCAGCAAGAAGCTATCGAGGAATTACATGGATTATCTGGTAGAGTGTTTCTCTTTTTATTTCTCTCTGAAGATGGCCAGAGTCTGTAGGATCAGGTGTTTTGTTTTCATTCAGCCTGGGTCGGTATTGTTTTTGAGCAGTTGTTATGTTTTGTTTTGCAGCTATTGCAAATATACTCAGTATATGGGTGAAGTCACTTACAGTTTCTTGTTTGTTTTGCTTACAAACAAACCTAAGCCAATAGAGATGGGTGTCCAGAAATCATTAAAGGAAGCTCTTTCCTGATACACCAACAGTTTTTGGACAGCTCTTTTTTAGCTGTTTTTGTTCTTCCTTTTTGAAGAATGTAAAAAATATTAAAGTATGTATGCAGTTAGATCAGTGTGCAATTTTTCATATGAGGTGTATAGTAGTTTGCTGTAGGAAAAGATAATTTATTTAGTGTGCATAAGTTATTTCATCCAGAAATCGGCTAGCAAAACTTATGCAAGTATTAAAGGAGTAGTGTACTCAAGAATGAGAACTCCGTCACTATTTACTCACCTTCATGTCCTTCAAGTCCTTCAAAACCCATATGACTTTCTTCCTTTCAGTGAACACAAAACAAGCTGTTTATATCAAAATGTCCAAACTGCTCTTTTCCATACAGTGAAAGTGAATGGTATGGAAGCCCGTTTCCACCTTTTGTCTTTTAGTCTCACAATTCAGACTTGATTTCTTGCAATTCAGAGGAAAAAAGACAGAATTGCGAGATATAGACATATAATTGTAAGGTATAAACTCAGAATATTTATGTTTTTCTTGTAGTTCTAAATTTACACCTTCTGAGTTTGTAGTTTTTCAATATTCTGACAGAATTCTGAGTTTACATCTCAGTTCCGCAACGGAATGAAAAATAAAAAAGGTAATTGCGACTTTTTATCTCATTGTCACAATTCTGACTTTTTTCTCAGAATTGTGAGTTTATATAATGACAATACTTGTGCACTTGGAGAAGTGCAGCTTTGACATTCTGCTAAACGTCTCCTTTTCTGTTCCTCAGATGATGAAGAGTAAGTGATGACATGAATGTCATTTTTAGGTGACCTACACTACCAGTCAAATGTTTTTGAACATTAAAATTTGTTAAGGTTTTTTTAAAGAAGTCTCTTCTGCTCACCAAGCATGCATTTATTTGATTCAAAACACAGCAAAAGCAGTAATATTATGAACTATTTCTACTATTTAAAATAACCATTATTTATTTGAATATATTTTAAAATGTAATTTATTTCTGTGATCAAAGCTGAATTTTCAGCATCATTACTCCAGTCTTCAGTATCACATGATCCTTCAAAAATCATTCTAATATGCTGATTTGCTGTTCAAAAAACATTTTTTATTATTATTATCAATACTTAAAACATTTTTTCAGGATTCCTTGATGAATAGAAATATCCAAAGATCAGCATTTATCTGAAATAAAAAAGCTTTTGTAACATTATGCACATAAAACTTGGAGTCAGTATATTTTTGATGGGTAAATTACCTATAGAAATTAATACTTTTATTTAGAAATGATGCTTTAAATTGATCAAAAGTGATGATAAAGACATTTATAATGTTACAAAAGATTTTTATTTCAGATAAATGCTGCTCTTCTGAACTTTCTATTCATCAAAGAAACCTAAAAAAAAATCTACTCAGCTGTTTTTAACATAATAATAATAAATGTTTTGTGAGCAGTAAATCAGAATACTAGAATGATTTCTGAAGGATCACATGACTGGAGTAATGATGCTAAAAATTTGAAATCAAAGGAAGAAATTATATTAAAAAAAATATTCGGATAGAACACAGTTATTTTAAATAGTACAAAATAGTATAAAAGTTTACTACATTTCTGTTCTTTGGATCAAATAAATGATGGAGCAGAAGAGACTTCATCTCAGAATAAAAAAGATTTTTTTCTTGCCAATTGCAAGCTTATCTCACAGTCACAATTTAGACATTTCGTCTGAGAATTGTTTATATCATGACAACACCAGTGCCCTTTCACTTTAATTTTATGAAAAAGAGCAGCTTGGACCCTCTACTAAATGTCTCCTTTTGTGTTCCTCTGAACAAATAAAGTATAGGCTTGGCTTTAACGGACTTAACGGTGAGTAAATGATGACATAAATGTAATTTTTTTGGGTGACTGATATATATCAGCATATTGATGCGTTTAAAAATATTTTAGTTTTCTAGGTACATGTGAAGCTCATTTCAAAATGTACAATGTTTAATGTGACCTTGTTACAGTCTATTTTAAATTTATTACAGTCTTTTTCTCTCTCTTCAGTTCATTACATTTTGCAAGATTTATTATCTAGATATCACAGTGACATAAGCAGCCACTTGTGGTTATCACACCATGAATGAATTTACCTGAAATGATATGTGGTCACCAATCACATCTAATCTTTTTATATCACATTATGTTTATTATCAGCTTATCAGACCTCTTGAGCTCTTTCAAAGTCCTTTTTGCACGATTCGTGTTATACAATTCGCTTACAATAATGACAGTTTGACGTGAGCGCTGTGCTGTCGTGTTGGTGCCGCTCCGCTGAATTCCGGTGCCAGTTAACTTCTCGCACATTTGGTGCTTTGATACTGGACTTGGATGTATGCTGCGAGGTCACAGAGCTGTTTCCTTCGGGATATTCCGGTCAGGATTCTCAGAATAGAACCATTTCCTCAAGAAACGGAGCTGAAAAGGGACTGGAAGTGCTGGCAGTGTATGGATTATAAGAGCATGCTTGATTATGTAAGTATTTTTGTCTGGACAAATCCTGCTTTTTAAGAACAAGAGGATGTTGTCAAACCCTTTTTCTCACAAGGTTCAAGTCTTCAGTTGATAGATCATAAAATCAAAGTGTCTTGTGCCTCTTGAGGGTAACCTACTTTTATTTGACTAGAATGTGAAAAATGCGTTGGACTAAAACAAACCACATGTGCATTCCAGCATATACTTGTATTTAACAGGTTGTACACAACTGTAAACAGACTTCATGTCCTAGAAAAAAGGTTTTAGTGTGCTCAGTGAAAGCTTCAACATTGTCAGCTCTTGGGATTCATGCCATGCATAGTTGGTTCCCCCTCTCCCCAAAATGGGTGGAGCTTAAATCTGTGCCTTTGTAGTTGGCATAGAAACCACATCATTGTATCTACGATTCTGGTATTTTTTTTCTAGAGCGGCGTGCTTCCTTCACACTTTTTATGTGCTGGCCATCCGTGGCCAATGGTTTTAATGTTTGAGTTCAGGTTTGAGTTCATTCTTCTGGGTGTCCCCATGGTTTTCCATTATTAAAGGACACAGTGGATTCAGTGCAGAATCTTAGCTCAGTTTAATTATGGATCTGGCCTCATTTGGTCCAGGCACTGCTTATTTAGAAATGAATGGGAGCAACAATGATCCCATTGTACTGTGTTTTGTTACTTGACTCTGGTTTGTGAGAGAAATCTTAATGTATTCGCGTACAGCTGCTGTATTCGTTTAATCCTTTCAAACGTTATTCATTTTACAGCCAACCGAGCTAATTTACAGCCAAATCGGAAGCTTTATGTAATGGTTAACTGAGGAACTGAGGTCATACGTCAACAGAGAGCATGTCCGGTTACTAGTTTTTGGGCAGTTAAGCACATTTTATTTTCTTTTTTAATATAATACAATTCATTTTTCTCATGAATAACAAAAGATAAGAAGTCCATACTTCCTGACATATATCTTTGGAAGGCAGAGTTTTAGTTGATGGAATGGAGGGTTTTTTATGTAGTTAGTGAAACTGTTTAAATTGCTTAATAACTTTTTCTTGTTACCTGGTTTTAGACACATTCTGCTCTGTATTTTCTCATTAATCCATGTTTTTTTCCGTGTTTTTAGTTTACCTTTGCCATCATCTGACGCTCCCTTAAAGTTAACCTTTAAACGCAAGAATAATTTAATGACGCTGTTAAATGTAATCTTCAGCAGACAACAAAAACAAAAACCATACTGTACATTATAATGCTGTGACACCTAAATTTAGCGTTTGAATTAATTGATTTTTTTTTATTTCGTATATTTTTTATGCACTGCTATTCAAGTTTGTTATCAGTAAGATTTTTATTATTATTTTTATTTATTTATTTTTTTTTAAAAGAAGTTTATGCTCATCAAGGTTGAATATTTGATCAAAAACCCAGAAAAAGCTGTATTTTTGTGTAATATTATTTCAGTGAAAAATAACTGTTTTTTGTGTGAATATATTACAAAATGTAATTTTATTCCTGCTGTTTAAAAGTTTAGGATGTTTTTTTTTTTAATTCTCTCATGCTTATCAAGGTTGCATTTGCTTACATTTACAAAAAATACATAAAAAACAGTAATATTATGAAATATTATTGCAATTTAAAATAACAGTTTTCTATTTTAATGTACTTTCAAATATAATTTATTTCTGTTATGCAAAGCTGAATTTTCTTCAGTCATTACTTCAGTCTTCAGTGTCACATGATCTTTCAGAAATCATTCTAATATGCTGATTTATTATTATTTATTATGTTGAAAACAGTTGTGCTGCTTAATATTTTGTTGGAACCTGTACTACTTTTTTTCAGGTTGCTTTAATAAATAAAAAGTTTAAAAGAACAGCATTTATTTAAAATAGAAATCTTTTGTAACAATATAAACTACCATTTAAAAGTTTGTGGTCAGTACATTTTTACTCTTTATTTATTTTTATTTATTTCGTTTTTTTTTTTAAAGAAATTAATACTTTTATTCACCAAGGATGTGTTAAAGATTTCTATTTTGAATAAGTGCTGATCTTTTTAACTTATAAGTCCTGAAATCCTGAAAATGTATCACAGGTTCCAAAAAAATACTGAGCAGCACAGCTTATTATCAACATTGATAATAAATCAGCATATTAAAATGATTTCTGAAGGATCATGTGACACTGAAGACTGTGTTTTCTGTGTTTTTGTAAATGTAAGTAAATGCAACCTTGATAAGCATAAGATAACTCTTTAAAAAAAAACATCCCAAATTTTTGAACAGCAGGTATAGGCTTGGGGTCAATAAATAAATAAATAAATAAATAAATAAATAAATAAAATACAATAACATTGATAATAATCAGAAATGTTTCTTTAGCAGCAAATCAGCATATGATAGAATGATTTTTGAAGGATCATGTGACACTGAAGACTGGAGTAATAATACTGAAAATTCAGCTTTGCATCACATGAATCAATTACATTTTATTTTATTATTTTAAATTGTGCTAATATTTCACAATATTATTATGTTACTAATAAATGCAGCTTCATTGTGCATAAGAGTCTTCTTTTAAAAACATTTTTAAAAATCTGACCACAAACTTTCGTACAGTTGTGTTTATTTTATTTTTAAGAAATCATTAGTTGCAGCTCTTATCCCTAACAGGCATGTTTCTGTCACCCATCATACTGGCCACCCCTCTTCAAGAGTGAAATCTCTTTATCCTAAAAAATAAAGCAGCTTCTGGTTTTACTTAATGGACTTTTATTATCATAGCTGGTGGACATGGATATTGTGAGTGAAACTGGATCAATGGCAAATGGATTTTATGGTAATGGTAATGCATTTTATGACAGAAATCAAGGACTATTTACTGTTCTTATGGACTATTTCAGTGTGTTAAAGCCGTTAAGCAAAAAAAAAAAAAAAAAAGTCGGAATTATGATGTTTTTGTTTCATCGTTGACGCTTGTATTTTTATGTGAAAAATCATATTGGCTCATGGAAAATATGTGTCCTGGAACATTGTGTTTGAATTGTTTGTTTAACTTTCACCCTGGTGAGCATTAAAGCCTTGGTTTGCATTTAACTGCCAAAAGCAACAGCGGTAGTTGTGAGCTTGGCTGTCTGTTTGAGCGAGAGCAAGTCAGGCAGTGTAATGAGGAAGTCAATGACTAGAGGTAAAGATCCAGTGATTTACTATGATAAAGACACTTTATTGACTGCTGCAAGCACTCAAATGTATTTGATTTCCTGTGATTGAATCCTTTAACAAGCCTGCATATGTTGGGTTTTGGATGGAATGCTGTGTGCTAATTCCCCCTAAAATGATTCTTAACTGGTCTTATAGGAGGGCTGATGGTAATCTAACTTTACCAACTTAGAAAACGTGAAAACAGACAACCCAGCAACTTTGTTTTGGTAAGCCTTTTTCTGCACGCATGTGGAAAAACGAGCGCTTCAGATTTCGCTCCCCCCGTGACATGGATAGGGGATCTTATAGTATTACCGCCCCTTAATCTGCACGTTTCCACCAACAACGCTGTCATTTTGATTTCGCAAGCTACAACGGTGTACCAGTTCTGACGCCATGGCAAAAGTTTGAGCAAAGCATGCTAACTGTTCTGTCGTTGGATGAGCACAGAACGCCATTTAGAGACAGCAGTGGTTTTATTGATTTATTTACTGTATATTACGCTGCTGCCACTCAGATCTAATATAAACATGTGATTTCTTTCTCAGCTGTTTACCTTCACAGACATAACTGCTTTTGTAACTCCTGTGTGTTTTTAACATAAACCAGTGTGTAGTTGACAGTTTAAGCACAATAACGCATGAAAGAGAACTTAGTTTAGTACTCTCATGCTGTGTGACGGCTGCTTTCTCTCTGTGTGCTTCGGATATGTGTGCTCAGAAAATCTTAAATTCAAAATTTCAAAATAATGTCTAGTGTCTGGAAAGTTTCAGCTCAAAATACCCCACAGATCATTTATCATATCATTTTGAAAATGGCTATTTTGAAGGGAAGCAGAAACAGGCTGTTTTAGTGCATGTCTCTTTAAATGCAAATGAGCTGCTGCTCCCCGCCCCCTTTTCCAGAACAGGGCTGTGACATTTCAGCTCCTTATCTTAGATCTCTGCCAAAAAACAGCTGTTTGGTTTTGATTATCATGTGTATTGTGCTGAAATCATGCGTTTTAAAGCCATATGTGACCCTGGACCACAAAACCAGTCTTAAGTCACTGGGTTATATTTGCAGCAGTAGCCAAGAATACATTGGTGCGACTAAAAAAAATCTGAGCCGTTTAAGGGCAAAAAAAAAAAACAGTCTCCTCGACTGTGGTTCAACAGACACACATCAGGCCCATATCGTGGTCTAAACCAATCAGAGATAGTGAAGGGAGTGTGGGAGGACCATGGCCAGCAATTAGTGATGCACGGGCGGATGGCGATTATATCTGCGGGCGCTGCAGATAATCTGCGGTTCGGGTGGGTCGGGTAATAAAAAAAATGCATTCTGATTATTTGCGGGCGGGTCGCCAGTGGATGAGATAAATCAATAATGACGCAAATATTAACTACATTTTCTAAAATGTGAACCCGTTTTAAATACTTTTTTCATCAGGCAAACAATTTCATTTGTGTCTGTGTGTGTGTTTGCCTGTTCGAGAAGTTGTGACAGCAAAGGTGACATTCCAGATAAAGTTTGTGGGCAGTTACGCCTGTGTTAATGCTATTGAGTAGGGTAATATGCAGTGGTGTAGTGCAGAACCTGCGTATACTCGTATCTTTATAAGTCAGCTTTGCGTACCCACTTCTAAATCCCCTCTGATGTGCATCATTCAGTAGTGTACTGCATTAGCCAAAATCATAACAGCCCACCATTTCTAATTAAATCGTAAGTGAATAAATAGTAAGTGAACCAGCATTGCTGCCTGTTCATATGCATGTCAAGGGAGGAACGCTGAGTAATAAAATAAGAATTACTATTGATTACTAATTTGAATCAGTACATTATAATGAAAACAATACATTAAAAATGTAAATAATTAGATTTTTACGATCAGAATTTTTTTAACTGGGTGAACCCCTGTAAACTTTTGTCCAAGGATCCAGTAGGCGTTCAAACACCCAACCGATTTCATCAGAGATTGCGGAGAGTCACGTCCAGATGTCAGTTAACATTATTCTTTTTATCGTGGATTTGGCTTAAAAGCGTAAGTGATTATAAGCTTATATAAGTGTGCAGGGATGTGCAGATCAGCTGAATCTGCTGTTAAAAATGAACCATCCATTCATCATATCATCATGCAAAACTAAGAATTAGAATAACTGTAAATGGTGATTAAATGCGAAGTGGTTGAAATTTGGGTGTACCTGACTTTTGTGCTGGTGCACCTAAGAAAAAAAGTTAGGCGCACCAGTGCAACCAGTGCAAAAAGTTAGTCTAGAGCCCTGAATAAACATGATATAGTGTATATAGTGAACTATGGCTCTGTGTACTAAATGCTTCTCCATCTGAAAGCACCTGTTGATTACACAACTGGCTTCACTGAAAAAATGCGCATGACAATCGCCTTCGATTAATCCTGCAACCCTAGCTGATTGTGTGTGGCTCCCTCAGGGCAGGCTCTTGGCTAATATGCAGTGTCCTTTAACAATCGTGGGTGGGGCTTGTAAAGTGTCACACTTTACAGATTCTGTTATTGGTAAGATCATGATTTATGGGGTTTAAAAAAAGGAGCGGGCACATTTTTGTCATTATAGGATGGTTGTGTACACACACTGCCAACACAAGCTTATGTGTAAAAGTGAATTTTGCATAATAGGTGCCCTTTAAAGATTTGAAGTATCTTTTCATTATTGTACTCTCAAACTTACACCTGAACTTGTTGCCCTGTGGTTTCAGACTAGATTATGCACTGATGCGATTAAACAATCATCTCTGCATCCGTCTCTTGATTGGAGACCATTTTTAGCATTGCATTCATTTGCCGCACCAGTGCTTACGATTTAACTCCAAATCTATAAGAGTGCAGACCGATTTCTGCTCTTCTTAAATGATTTATAATTAGCTCAAGCGTATTAGATTTCTCAGGCACTCTAAAATTAGAGTTGCCTTCTCCCTGGTGTATTTTCAAACTATCACACCTTGGATAAAATTGAGAGGTTTGACACAGAAGCTTCTGAGCTCTGTTTATACTGGTGAAGACCAGGTTCATTCTGATCGATTATTTGCCTGGTGGTTTTTGTTCACAGTATGTCATTGGGGCAGTGGAGCACAAGTGTCATCTTCTCAAGATGTCTTTGGATTTCCTAGCTGGGTTTGGAAACTTCATGACATGCTCTATCATGTTACACATCTAGGGTTCTTCCCTTAGGGTTGAGTTCCTCTCAGGTCTTCCTGCAGTAGGAGGAACTCCGTTCCCCTCATTGGTGTCTCTGTAGATGTCAAACTATAGTCTGGAGAAAGCATTAGTGCATTGTGTGCCAAAAAAAGTGCTAATAATGAGAGTTTTGTCTTTTATGTTTTGTCAGGAGGTGACCTGCAGAGATCTGACCTCATATCTCCCACTGATAAAATCAACATGAAGAGCATTTCTTTGCTTAGTCAGTATTTAATTATTTAGGAAGGACATTATATAGAGCAAAATATTGGAGTATAGTCTGTTTTCTCAAAAAAAGAGACATTTTAAATGTGAATATTTGCTAAAAGTGAACTTTTATGTGGCCTCAAAACAAACAGACATGGACCAAACGAGGTCTTTAGGCGTGTCTAATGTGGGTCATTTGTGCCCTGTGAGATCTAGTTTCAGTGCTAATGGTGTGTTAAATAGTCGGTTTATCAGGCTGATCTCTTAATGGATGCTCTGAGGTCACTAGTCACAGTGACTCTCATGTTTATTCATCGGGCTCAAGCCCAATTTGATTTGAAGGCTGTGACAAGCTTCACTGCTTAGGTGAAAAAAGTGGAGCATTCAGTTGGACCACAGAAGCCCACAGGCTATGCACCTGTTCTTCTGTCTCAGCTGCTGAAGGCACAGCCACAGACCACCCACACCTCATTCACTGACTGTCTAATGCATATACACATACAGATCGTCAAGGCTGCCTAAAATATGGGATAGAAATAAGAGCTTGTAAGTTCAAACCCTATCGAGGTGAAAAACTGTCAGATAATTGACAAATTGTTGTAAGTCTCAGTTAATGCTGCTAAATAAATGTGAGCATGAAAATATAAGAAACCTTGCTGAGATCAAACCCTTAGGCTAGAGTTCTCTTTGTTTACCTGTGGTTATGGTGTGAAACCAGTTAGGTGGTGTTTTTAGTGTCACTTTTACACACTAAATGACCTTTGTTCATAGGCTAGGTTAAAGTGGTTTAAATCCAAAAGCATGCATGCAACTCAAAATATGCAGACATGGTTAAGCAGGTCAGTGTTCCAACCCAAACATCAGAGTGGGCCAGAAATGTGATCTAAGTGACTTTGACTGTGAAAAGGCTGTTAGTGCCAAATAAAGTCATTTGAGTATCTCAGAAAATGCTAATGCCCTCAGTTTTTTATATTCAGGGAACATATGATACACTGATATTATTAAGATACACGTTGTTGTAGTAGAGACCAACTCATTCAAAAGTCAGGAGAGAGACTAAAAGAGGGTAGAGTACTCTTCTGGAGTCAACATGCTATTAAGTCTAAGACCAAAACCATGAAAATATGGTTATTGTCTTGGTCTTCAATTCTGAGTCCAAGACCACATTTTCATGGCTTTTGTCTTGGTCCTCAAGTCTCAAATCTGACAAGACCAATACCATGAAGCTATAGTCTTGGTCAGTGAGTCCGTATCCAAGGTCTTGGTCTTTTCTGACTTGAGAAACAAGACCAGGAATATATGACCTTTGAACTCAGACTTGAGACTTTGAGGTCTTGGCCTTCTCAGACTCGAGCATGTGGACTCGGCTTTGAGTAGGGTTGGGTATCGAAAATCGATTCCGATTCCAGAATCGGATACTTAAGGTCAGGAATCAGATACTTCTTGTGAAATTATCATTTCGATTCCGCCTATTGATTCCTATATGCGGTTATTTTTAATAACATTTTTTTTTCATCTGTGAGGACCCGACCTAGCGATCTGCCAGGACCTTGCTAGCTAATCTAAGCGCATAGCGCTCCAAAGAATGGCTACATTTGCGATCAGAAGTCGAAAAAGCAAAGTAGCCTATAATATTTGTGATAAGCTAAACATGTTGCAATAGATGTGTCACCGCCAATATGACAAAACATTTTAATTTAACAGATCGTTAAAGATCACAAACACGATTCAAATACCAACGTGATTCTAACGTGAGTTCCTAAATTACAGTGATTCATCTGTTTGATCCCTGAACCTTTCTTCCGTGCAGCATACGATCATACTAGTGTGATTTGAACATTCAATCTGCGTTCGTGCTGCCACTGAGCTAAAGAGTCATGTATGTGAATGAAACAGTTTCACAGTCTTTTCAACCACACAGTTCATTATTTCTGTGTTACAAACATTTCAGTAATCACAGAAATACTGGGATAAAAGTTCATAGTCTGGATATTAACTCTGATATGTACGGTAGAGATCAAAATAGAGTAAATCATCCTTTTGAAAGTTAATTTGACATTCCAAATAATGTTAAAGATTTATCGATTACGTCGTTATGCCAGTAGATCGCGAAAGGGGACTGTTAATAATGTATTTGTCTTTGATCATTCATTCAAAAACATTAATTCATCCAGTAATGAACCAAGTAAATCTTGAGTGAATCACTGAATCATTTACTTATAAATTAGGCTTACATGTGATTTTGTTTAGTTGTCTTATGTTTTATTTTCTTCAGAATCGTAAGAGAACCACAACTTCCATTTAAAAAAAACAACAACCCAATTTATCCAGAATCACGGAGCTCTATTTTGCAAACAGCTCTTCACTGAATCTTGTTTTTATGTAGCCTGTTGATTTTTGTTCATGGTATTCAGCTGCAACTAAATGTTTAGCAAAAAAAGAAACAGAATAAATATGCTTGATATCATCTTTTATTCACATTGGAATCTAAACTGGGAATCGAAAACAATTGTAATTGATAAGCAGAATCGGAATCGGAATTGATAATATTCTAACGATACCAAACCCTAGCTTTGAGTCAGACAATACTAAGACTACAGGGCTCTATGCTTACTTTTCTTTTTAGGAGCACAGTTAAAATTTCAGGAGCACCTTCTAATCAATAATCAAAAGATCTGATCAAAAATTCCTAGCCTTCCCATTATAAGGTGATATTTGACCCCTTAAAGTAATTTACAGGGGAATTTATTAAAACTTTATTAAAAGTATGTCATCTTTTGTAAAATTTAAAAAAAATTATATTTTATAAGCTTTTTAAAATTTCTAATTAAAACAACAGAATAAGAACAAGTAGAATAAGCATAAGTTGCCAATCAAATGAAATTAGTATTAGCAAAATTAATTTGTACTACACAGGTGGCACAAAACAACACAAAAGTGGCTTGTAGGCGTATTTTCATGTTTATTGAGGGTCAGAGGTGGCATGAGTGGAATCAAATTAATAAATTCATGTTAAGATTGTTTTAAATATAAAATTTTGAATATAGAAATATTAAATGATTTAAATAACTGAAAAGATACTTTAAAGTACTTCATTCGAACGGCTGATTCATCCAGGAATAAAGCAAGTGACCGTCTTTATGAATGGGTAATCATGAATCATTGACTTACTAGATTCATTTAAAAATGCACGTTCATTCGTAACAAAACACAGCTGTGTTTAAATGGAGATGTGCAGCGGCTCAGTTGTGACTTTTTTTTTTTTAACTATTTTTGATGACAAAATAGAGCAAAATCAGGCAACAGTGTTATTGTCAGACAATGTAAGTCATGTAATATTAACTTCTTGTTTATTTAACTGTTGTATTAAATCAATATCTCATTTACAAACTCCTTTAAAAATCATTTAAAGCTGTCACTCATCTTCATCGCAATCTCACAAAGTTCCATTATAATCAACGAAGCTCTCTTCACTGCACAATGAATCCCTTATTTACACTCTTTACACTTTGTTTATAAAAGGATTTGTGAGATATTTCTGTGATGCATTACTCAACGTTGCAAAAACACATAGAAACCTTTGAAGCTCCCCTCAGCACAAACACAAATATGCTGATCGGGTCAGTCGCACTGGTGCTCCTAAATATTTTTCCATAGTCGCACGCAGTAGTTTTATTGGTCGCACTGTAGAGACCTGGACTACAAATTCTTTAGTCTAAGTTCAAGACCGTATATTTATGGTCCACACAAAGCTGATGAAATACTGAGCTGACCTTTGACATGGACTCAAGGACAAAGACTATATTTGGGTCTTAGTGTGTGTTCACAGTTGTAGTTTGGTTCATTTGGTTCATTCATACGGACAAAAAAGGAAAATGATACATTTGGTCCTAGTCCACTTAGCGTTCACACTGACACTGACAGCGAACCTAAAGATACCGAACCTAAAGGCGTAGTGATGCGTTTGCAACCTGATTGGTCGGGTTGAATGGCATATATTTTGTGACGGAACTCACCAAACACTCCAAACAAAAGGAAAAGGTGCGTTCGAGTTAAAGCGTCGCTGCGAGTATAAGACATCAAAGTACCCATTCATTGATCAGTCTGCTCAGCACCACTTTAAGTCATCTGCTGGACTAATCGCGCTCACCGTTGCATGTACATGATTTTATTTTCACCACCTGCTTGCTCATAAAAGGCACTTTACCTCCTCGTTGCTCCACATTTTGTTTTGGATACACCTCTTGTTCCCTTCATGAAATCATGTCGCATAACATCGCATCGCATCTTGTCATTACTTCCTGTTTTTGGTTTGTTTAGAAGTATTTGGTCCTTGTTGCATCATATTTAATTCAAACCGCACCAGAGTTTGTTTGGAAGTGTTCACTCTTACTCAAATGAACCCGAACGCATCAATTGGCTTCAGGAGGCCTTTATTAACCCCTCCAGAGCCGTTTAGAACACTTTTTATGATGTATGGATGCACTTTATTGGACTTCAAAATCTCAATAGCCATTCACTACCATTATAAAGCTCGGAAGATCTAGGACATTGTTTTCTTTTTATATAATTCCGACTGCATTCGTCTAAAAGAAGAAAGTCATATACACCTAGGATGACTCAAGGGTGGGTAAATCATGGAGGAAATTTTCATTTTTGGGTGAACTATGCTTTCAAGCCCATATACTTAGACTGGTTTTGGGGTCAGCTGTCTTTGATCAAATGTGTTTAATAGAGAGAGTTAAAATAACACATTCTTTCATTCGAAAACTGAAGGTTTAACATCATGCAACTAGTCAGTTGTTTGATGACTATTTAACCATCATGACTTATCCTTACAGAGAATAGAGTAAGAAATCATCCAGCAATATGTTCTGTGTTTTTCGTTTCGTATGGTGCAATACAAGGGTGGACGACATCTCTGGCAGACGCCGGCCCACACTGGAGACTGGCTGGTGTTGGAATGGAGACGCTATCCATGTATTCTGCGCGCTTCACTTCCGTGCTTTGATAAGCCAGGATGTGGCAGTCAGGTCGCAGAGTTCCTCTTGAGCGGGGAATATCCCACACTCCAGTAGGGCTAGTGGGACCCAGGAGCTGCTGGGAATTGGAAGCCTCGTCAGACCAAACAGGATGCCTCTCCAAATACAGCCCATCAAAGGTGGGAACTGGGTGTAAAACATCACGGAATAGGAAAACAAAAAGAAACTTCCTGTATGAGCTCCCAGTGCACTAGGTTTATAGGCTGCCGCGGCCATTCCAGATTCAGCGACCATAACTCAAGCAATCACTCACTGGCCGGTGACTCGCTATTCAGAAAGTCTAAATAAAATCCCCATTCACCGGTTATTTAGGGCACGGCTTGACCTTGTGGATGATGTGATTGTTTGATTGCTCCTGAGGCCTGAGAATAGCGTTGTTACCTTAAGTGTTCTATCTGATGTTTGGAGATTGGAGCCTGTTATTCAACATGTTTAAATGCTGAAGGAGGGGTAACAGTGGAGATTTATTGCCTAACGCCATCAGTGCAGGAGCAGCGGGGGAAGTTCCAGCTTAGCTGGGCATTGTTGAGCCCCTTCCTTTTATCCCGCTGGAGTTTTAATACTGTGCAAATCCCCATGCGCTCTATTGACTCAGAACTCCACTACTGTGATATGGAAGATATTCACAGCATATCCAATCGCCTCCATGAATCAGCATGAGCGGCAGAATGAATGTTCTCAGTTTACTGTTGAGCCACAGCTTTCAATCCTTACTTGAAGGGGTCATCGGATACAAAACTCACTTTTACTTGTTGTTTGAACTAGGGCTGGTAATTTAACACGCTAATCAGATTAAATAATTAAACCCTCATGGTGCAAAAGAGTATATGTAATAAATTTTATCAAACAAAATATTTCTTGCTGAAGCTACTTTTTGTAATGTCTGTTTGATGCTTTACACAACAATGACTTTAAATTATCTTTTGGGAGTAATCTATCAGCCAAATTTTATGTGTGATTAATTTGTGATTAATTTGATTAATCACTACATCATGTAATTAATTGGATAAAAAATTTGAATTGCTTACCAGCCCTAGTTTGAACATAAATGTGTGTTGGCAGTGTGTGTACACAACCACCCTATAATGCTAAAAATGCACCCAGTGATATTTCTTAATCTTTACAAGTAATATCCCCTTTTTCAAATCAAGAGAGGGGCGGAGCGACCAGAGCTCATCTGCATTTAAAGCAACCTCGACCAGAATGAGATGATTTTTGCAGAGCTGATTTTGTCAAGGTAGAAAGGGTGTTTTTTTTACACTACCATTGAGAATTTTTAACCAAAGAATATTATAGACTTTTCATTAAAACCCTAAAAAATCATATCAACTTGTGGAAAATGGGCATCCGATGACCACTTTAAAAAGCATCAAATCTTTCGACCCCAAATATGTATCTTTGCGTGAATGATCTTAACTTGAACCCAGAATATTCCTTTAACTGTATCATGGCTGAAAATGTTATTAGGTTGCATGGAATCTGCATTTCCACAGCGATTCTTGACTTCTATGTCCTTTTAGTCTTTCTTTGAGTCTTAAACATTTGCCAAGCAACTCATTAACCTGTTGCTTGTGTCTTTAAGACCTGGCATTCATGTAATGATTTTTCCCCTTTCCCCTACCTTTATGCTAGAACAAACAGGTGCCGTTTGCTTTTATTGTGCGCCAGCATGTCTCTGGTGCGTTTCAGGCATGGGACTACCTCTTCCTCCCAATACTCTGATTGTGGCATCAATCACAGTTTAGACCCTTCCTGTTTCCTGTTGTTGGCTTTTCCAACTGGCAGTGGGCCCAGCCCATATTTACCTGGAAGCATTACGGCAGTGTAGAGCTGGATAGGCGTCAGTGGCAGTGGTGGCTGTTTCCACATAGACGAAGATGCATCTGGGGCTTTGCAAAATGCATTGTGGCCTGTGGTTATAGCCCTTTGTGCTGTTGTTGAAGCCTATATTATCAGTGATGTATTAGGATTGTCACCTACACTAACTGTGTAAAGATTACTCCATTGATGTTGTAATGTTGTAATGATGGTGTGATTTGCTCTATGCATGATTAACTGGGTAAAGGGGGTGTGTGTATACTCTTGTGATAGTCCAGTTAATACTCACATGCCACTGAACAATAGTTCAACTTCCACTTTTGGTCTTATTTTGTTGGTCAGTGGCATATTTGATTCATTTTAAAAAAAATACTTGAAAAATTTAATTCATAAGTGCAGTGACTAGCATTTTCTGTTTATAAGGCTTTTAAAGACTATATGTGACCCTGGACCACAAAACCAGTCATAAGGGTACATTTTTTGAAATTGAGATTTATACATCATCTGAACGCTGAGTAAAGCGCACGCTTTCCATTGATGTTTGTTAGGATAGGACAATATTTGGCAGAGATACAACTATTTTAAAATCTGGAATCTGAGGGTCCAAAAAAATCTAAATATTGAGAAAATCACCTTTAAAGTTGTCCAAATGAAGTTCTTAGCAATGCATAATACTAATCAAAAATTAAGTTTTAATATATTTACAGTAGGAATGTACAAAATATCTTCATGGGACATGATCTTTACTTAATATCTGAATGCTTTTTGGCATAAAAGAAAAATCGATAATTTGCTATATAATTGCTATTGCTACAAATATATCTGTGCTACTTAAGACTGTTTTTGTGGTCCAGGGTCACATATTAGGCATTGGTAATATGTTTTTTAGGGCCTATACCAATTATTACAGCTCAAATAGCTGATAACCCATATTTTGAACCTATATATATATGTCTGGTGTAAAAATGAAAGTTGTCAAAATTAAAAAAAACAAGGGCTCTGAAAAAACTTTTTTTTAAATGCTTTTAAATTGCTTTATCGGCAAATCGGTTTCAAATGTTACTCATAAAATATAAAAATGCTTAATATCGGTGCCAATATTCGGCCAGGAAAATGGTTATATAATAATATACCATTATATAAAATAGTAATATATTTTAAATCATCAAGTAGACGTTACAAATTGTAGCTTTAGAAAGAAATATTTTATTTGATTCAGCATAAAAGTTATTACACATAAACATTTAGGCTGCAACGGCCTAATGTAAAATATGGAACATAAAAGAATTGATTATGAATGTGTGGGGGGGAAGCATTTTAATTATTTATTAATAAACTAGTGCTCAGTCAGTGTCGGCTGAAAAGATTAAGTTGCCGAATGCCGACGCTGCACTGGCCATCTCCGCATGAACGTCTTTAATAGAGTAATGTACCTTTTCATTCCGACTGCGTAATCAGAGATTTTTTTTTTAATTGGTTCGTTTAATATAGACTACATTTTAAGCGTTCTATGGATTTCTGTGCAATGCAAGGGATTGTGCTGGCACCTCCGTTCCATGCAGTAAGCGCAACAGGCTAATAATCAAGTTGATATGCGCACGTACAGTGCATATATATTCATCTAAAAGAAGCAGCTGTGGGGATGCCTAAAACAGGACCTGAATGTGGAACAATGGCGAATTCTCTTTCTTTATTCTTTCTTTCTTTTTGTTTGATTGTTTACAAATGTGTAACTTAGTAGGGGAGCGCGGGGCACAACCTAACACTTTTTGAATTTCTCCATTTGTGTAAATCCACGTGGTGTTCAGAGGATAATTTTTTGTCCACGTTAATTTCACACTTGTCTTGTACAAATATGTTGCTTTGTTTCATAATTACAGTGTATATGTTTTTCGTTATTTACCTCAAAAGAAAGGAAGTGAAAAGTGACAACATGCCCCCTATGTGGGGTACATTGTAACATGCCAGGGGTAACATGACCATATTACAGCTTAAAATGTTATCTGATCGAATGAAATAAATATACACGACAAACTAAAATATTTTGTCAATAAAATAAAATGATTAACTTTTTCAAATAAAAGAATGCCGTTTTTTAAGAATTAAAAAAAATAATAATTTTTGAGGTTCACAATGAACACATCGCAACCATGCATGGGACGGCCCTGAAAGCAAAACACAGCTATACAATATAGTTCACAACAATGTGCGCAAATAGATGAAACACATTAAGACATTCAAAAAAAAACAAGCTCTCATAGAACACCATAGTCAAGTCAAGTCAAGTCACCTTTATTTATATACCGCCTTTAACAATACAGAATTGTGACAAGGCGGCTGTACAGTATTAGATAGGAAACAGTACATCAACAATGCCAAAGGCAACAGTAAACACTCACATTTTAGGTAAAGGTAGTTAATCAAAAACAATAAAATAAAATGCAATATTGTGTTACATACACACAAACGAGCCGAAATGCTTTACATTTCTTGAAATAATAATTTCCTCAATGTTAAACATCAACAAAAACATCATTGTCAATCTTTATTCACCTGTTTCTTGTTGTTTCTTTTTAAAATCCATAAAAGTAAATAGTGAAAACTACATGGCTATTGTCATAGAATAGCATAGTTTAATATAGCAGGGCAGATTGTAACGCAGTGTTACAACGTTCCCCATCAGCGCGACTGGAATATAAAAGTGGTTAGTGTCTTCAGCTGACTTGCCAAGCATTAATAAACTGATAAAAAAACCGATTGGTAGTTAAAATAATAGCATATTTGTCTCATTTTAAATGAATACTAAAAACCGAGAAGAAAAATGTACTTCAGCCCAAAATTTCCTTTTACTTTGGTAAAATAAATATTCAGCGACATCATCAAAAGGCTTTTGAATTTTGGCGCACTTTTTTCTGTGTGGTGTTGCTATGGCAACTAGTAAATTCCCTAAATTTGGTTATGCTAGTGTGTGTGGAAATATTTAAACCATGTGTGTTACAATTAACCCCGCGTTACTTAATACAAGTTTTATCTGTAAGTAGGCCTACTTGTTCACACAACCACATGTTTACAGAATAATTGTGTTTATTTTCGTTAAATACAGTTCTTAAATGCAACATGTTTTACAGTTTAAACATCAAGCGTATGTGAACGTTTAAACTGCTTAATTTCTGTGTAAAAGCCTATTATGTGAAAAAGCTTATTCTGGCCAGTACTAAATGCAACATGCTTTCTTTTTTCTTTCTTCCTTCCTTCCTTCCTTTCTTTCTTCCTTTCTATCTTTCTTTCTTTCTTTCTTTTCTTTATTTTATTTTATTTTATTTTTTTCGTCGGCTATTAATAATGCCTTGCAGATTGTGCAAATTCTATGTAAACTTACGACTTAAAAATTAAAGTGAATAAAGTGAAAATTAAATGAAAAGTCTATTGCGGCATTTCATTTTTTGATTGTCGGTGGCCGTCTTGAGGAGCGAGAAAGCTTCGGAGGATGGCTCATAAAAAGAAGAGGACGTGAATGCTTTTTACAAGTCGGAATCTAAAATAACGGTAGGCATGGACATTTCACATGAAATTTGCTTAGTGAGGGAGGAGTTATAGGGAAGAAAAAGAAAAATAGGCTACAACCGCATCTCTGGTCATTTTAACGTAACTATCTGTAATGTTCTGTATCTGTATTTTTTTGCACATCAATAAATGTGGCACACCCAGTTTTTCTGAGGCACACCCAAAGTCTCTTTTCTGGCTACTGCAGAATTGAGCAAAAACACATAATATTTTGTTAAAAATATAGCAGTATCAACTTTTTATTTACTGAACTGTTGTATAAAATCACATTTAAGCTCGTGATAGATAGGGATAAATCAGCATGTGTCATATTGCTCTTGCTGCCTGTGTGATATTGTGTGATACGTGATATACGTATGAAACAACAACTCATACAGGGGCATTTTTTGCACCAATATCTTGAATTTTAGGGCATAACTGCATTTATGGAGTTGTTGTCCTGCATCATATTTGTCATTAGTCAACTATATGAAATATAAAATGATGTACAGGTCTAGGGGCGGGACCAGTGCGTTAACCGTGTTAAAATATTTTAATCACGTTATTTTTTCATAACTAATTAATTAACACGTTAAACTGACGGCCCTAGTTTATATATAATAATAATATACCATTATTTAATATAGTATTGTATTTTTTTAAGTTACACCACATTTTTAAGAGTAACATAAACTTTTGTTGAATTTGTTTTTAAAACCAAATGAATGTACATACCTTCAGATCAGCTTTTTGAAAGTTTTACATTCATGTCTTGAACACTTTCATTTGTCTTTGACCCTTATAAGTTTAGACTTCAATTTGGTAAGGACCTGTGCTCGTCCTCATGCATGCTGACAACCAGGTTCCAGTTGCATAAACGTAGCCTCTATGTTAAGACAGTGTCTTAAGTACTAGTCTGACCAACTAGCAGTTAACCAAAGGGTAATCAGTCTTATTTTTTGAATTCAACTTATACTAATCTACATTTTTCTGCAACTGAAGAGTAGTCTAAACCTTTAATGCAACCGGCCCTGTGTGTACATAAATCAAAGCAGCTTTCCATTTCTATGAAAAAAATGTTCAAAACATGCTACTGTTTGACCTACTGCCTTTTTTTAGAAACCTAGATCACCAATTACAGGTCCAACCTGTTTTAAATCAAAATGCATTGCTGTCTCCTTCCTAAAATGATGCAATCTACATCTGCAATCCTGTAGAGATTATTTCGGCTGTAGACTTGAATGAATGCTTTGCATATTTGTTGTCTTTTTGATGCTCTGTTTAGAAGAATGTCAGTTTGAACTAGACAGGAACATAGTGCTGCCATCTTGTGTCTGTTCAAGTGCTTCTAATATTTACTCTTGAGGAGCTTCCTGTTTCAAAAGTGTATCAGTTTTGAGGTAATGTTTTCGTGTATCCCTGCAGGCTATTTTTTGTTTTTGTCTCTTTTTTAAAGAAAGTGGGCCAGTGGTTGTACTCGGGTGACAAATAATGGTTAGTGTGAAAGGAATAGTTGACCTGAAACTGACTTAAGAACACTTTGAATAAAGTGTATTTATGTGGCTTGAAGAGAATAGTGTTTTTACATTTTAAAATGAACTACACTGAAAAATAAAAATTGTCAAGAATTGGTAGTAAATTTCAAAAACAAAAATTACAACGGCAAGTAAAATTTAATTAAATGTGAAATTTTAAAGTTGAAAAGCAGAAAGCATTTTCTTGTAAAACATAAACCAATAATCTGTTTTACTTACAACTTAAAAAAATGCAGTGTGTTGCTAAAAGTAAAAAAATAAGAAGTAAAATAAATAATTTTAAATAAATTGACATTTAGCCATTGACTTTGCGCTAGAAAGCAGCGCTCAAAACACAATAGCATAATGGTGGCTATTTTTGAATTGACTCACTTTTTCTTTAGAAGATGTAAAAAAAATCTAGTAATATTATTTTCCCTGTTTGCTTGCACTGGGTTTATGTCAGCAGAGAAGTATTTCTGAGAATAGCAGGATATTCACTGGGAAAAACAATGTAGGGCGAGACTTGATTTTACCCATTGGGAATTGATTGGATTGTGAATAGTGCTGGTCTCCGTACATCAGGTGTTTTAAGTAGAGGTTGTGAAAACAAGATGGGTGACGTCAGCCATAAAATGTACTAAACACATTCTGTTCTTTGGGATAATGTTAAATAAAGAAGCCCAATAAGCATAGAAAGACCAATATGTATTAAAAAAGTGAATAGGATCACTTTGTGGCTTTCCAAAAACAATGGTAAGTGGTACATCTGTTATAATATTGTAACGTTTTGATTGCTTGCAAAAGCATTTGTGACCCTGGACCACAAAACCAGTCTTAAGTAGCATGGATATATTTGGCAATAGCCAACAATACATTGTATGTTTTTTCTTTTATGCCAAAAATCACTAGGATATTAAGTAAAGATCATGTTCCATGAAGATCTTTTGTAAATTTCCTACCGTAAATATATCAACACTTAAATTTTGATTAGTAATATGCATTGCTAAGAACTTCATTTGGACAACTTTAAAGGTGATTTTTCCTCAATATTTAGATAATTGCATACATCAATGAAAAGCTTGTTTATTTAGCTTTCAGATGATGTATAAATCTCAATTTCTAAAAATTGACCTTTATGACTAGTTTTGTGGTCCAGGGTCACAATGAGTCGGTATACGTGGCTACCTTTTTACCACGGTTCTCAACCATCATTGAATCTGATTGGTATAAAGCTCAATGTGTCCACTAGAGGGCAGCATTTGCTAACCGTACACCCAGATTCAGTCTGTATTCAATTTAGAGCGAACCCCCTCCTCACCCCCTCACATCTTCCTTGCAGTCACATGTTCAGACTTTATGATGTATGAATGACGGAACTAATGCATAGACTGTCACGATTTCTCACTGCATTGGTCACGGTTTATCCTATTCTATATTATCCAGTGTCTGCTTGGCTCAGCTGATGGAGTGTCACATGACAAATCAATACACAGATATTCCCACCCTATGTGATTAAGAAATGCCCGGTTCATTTAGAGACTCGTCTTTCTAGTTTGATTTCACACGTTGTGTCTTTTAATCAGTCACAGCGCAATTCATAGCATGTTAGACGTATGGCTTTCATTGTCAGCTTTGTCGCAAAGCAAGTTAGCTGAAGTTAGATGAGTTGTCTTGTCAGTGTTAAGGAGTGCAACTTTCGGTTCTGGAACTAGAAATCCTGTTCATTTTCTTTATATGTGACCTGGACCACAAAACAAGTCATAAGGGTACATTTTTAGATGTACATTTATACATCATCTGAATGCTGAATAAATAAGCTTTTCATTGATGTCAGCATAGGACAAATTATTAGCCGAGATACAACTATTTGAAAATCTGCAATCTGAGGGTGCAAAAAAATCTATGTATTGAGAAAATTACCTTTAAAGTTGTCCAAATAAGTATTTGGCAATGCATATTACTAATCAGAAATTAAGTTTTGATATATTTATGGTAGGAAATGTACAAAATATCTTCATGGAACATGATCTTTACTTAATATCCTAATGATTTTTTGGCATAAAAGAAAAGTCAATAATTTTGACCCATACAATGCATTTTTGGCTATTGCTGCAAATATACCCGTGCTACTTAAGACTGGTTTTGTGGTCCAGGGTTACATATGGGGACTGATTTTTCACAATAACTTAAGTAAGGGATACTATACCCAAAAATTGAGATTCCGTCAATAATTACTCACCCTCATGTCGTTCCAAACTCGTAAGACCTTCGTTCATCGTCAGGACACAACTTAAGGTATTTTTGATGAAATCCGAGAGCTTTCTGAGCCTGCATAGTCAGCAACACAACTGACATGTCCAAGGCCCAGAAAGGTAGTAAGGACATCGTTAAAATAGCCCATTTGGCATAAGTGGTTCAACCGTAATGTTATCAAGCTACGAGAATTCGAGAATCAGTAGTTTTAGTTGAAGCCATTCGCTTGTATTATTTCACCTTTCAATTATTGTCTAACAGTCAGAAACTACATTACCCATGATTCTTCAAAAAATCTCTACCAATCAGACAATCAAAATAATAATGCATATTTTGCAATAAACAATGCTTCATGGCATTGTTCTTAACCCTTTAACTGTCACTCCCATTTTTGAACACAGACATAAAAATGCATCTGGACTTACATTTTTATAATTCATGAATGAAAACATTTTGTAATATGATTTTGATGTACATTTTCCATGGTAATGCAATGTCTGATTTTAAAATGCCTTTCAAAGGATGAATTTTGACATTTTAAGTTTTGAACTGATATATAATTAGTTATGATATCTAAAGCGTGAAAGGGAAAAAGGAAATGAAGAAAGTCTTTTGTGACAAAGGTCAGAACTCCTGTTATGATGTAAATTTTTTAAGTTGCGCTCTTGACATATATTAATCTATTACTTTTCCTACATAATTTGTAACACAAAAATATGGTAAAATATCTATTTAGGAGTCTTAGACCTTTCCAACAATGTATAGTTTGTCATGATTAGATTAGGATTTATTTGTAATATGGTGAAGTAAACTTAGGCGTCCCACAGAGTGGACAGTGACGGTTAAAATTAATGTAGTTTTTGTAGTTTTTTCCTCATAAAAGCTGTAATGCACACAGTCTTGTACGTTTGTCTTTTTGTAGATTTTCAAATACTTTCTTGCTTCAAATCAAAGTTTGTAATATTGTTATGTTCCCTATAGCTGGTTTGATTCTGGCCACTGAAAAAGTGGGCAGCACTTGTTACATTTTATAACCAGCTTCTTGAGTAATAAAGGAGAAATTCACATCCAGAACAAAAATTTACAAATAATTTACTCACACCCTCGTCATCCAAGATGTTCATGTTATTCTTTCTTTAGTTATAAAGAAATTTTATTTCTGAGGAAAAAATTTCAGGAATGTCCTCCATATAGAGGACTTCTATAGTGCCTGTGTGTTTGAACTTCCAAAATACAGTTTAAATGCAGCTTCAAAGGGCTCTAAATGATCCCAGCGAAAAACAGGGGTCTTACCTAGCAAAAAAAATCTGTAAATTTCAAAAAACAATTTACATTTTATATATTTCTTAACCACAAATGCTCATCTTGTCTAGCTCTGCATGAACTCTGTGTATTCCGGTTCTCAATGTTAGGGTAGGTCGAAAAACTCCCATCTCATTTTCTCCTCCAAATTCAAAATCGCCCTACATCGCTGTTTTACCTTTTTTTGTTTGACCCTCCTTGCGCGTTCACTTTGTAAACGCTGGGTTGGTACTTCTGCAGCGATTTAGAATGATTTTGAATTTGGAGGAAAAAATGAGATGGGAGTTTTTCGACAAAACCCAAACTGTATTGCCCCGGAATGCACAGAGTTCACGCAGAGCTAGACAAGACGAGCATTTGAGGTCAAGATGTATATAAATTGTGCATTATTTTATTTTTTTTTTTTTTAGAAAATAACCGATCGTTTCGCTAGATAGGACCATTTTTCCTCGGCTGGGATTGTTTAGAGCCCTCTGAAGCTGCATTTAAACTACATTTTGGAAGTTCAAACTCGCAGGCACCACTGATGTCCACTATATGGAGAAAAATTCTAAAATGTTTGCATCAAAAAACTATTTCTTTACGACTAAAGAAAGAAAGACATGAACATCTTGGATGACAAGGGGGGGTTGAGTACATTATCTGTATTTTTTTTGTTTCATGAATTAGTATCGTCACCTTGACACTAAAACTCTAGTTACGCACTTAGACGGCAATGTAAGACATTGCAGCCCAAAAGTGCCAAAAAGCAGGCATTTTTCCTTCACGCAGTCCCAGATTTCGTTGCATGAACAAGCTTAGTTAAAAGAAATGTTTGAAAAAGTATTGCCAGAAATCAGCTTCAATGGATTATTCTTCCTAATATTTGTCTGCTATGCATTTCTGTGCTTATTAGCAACATGCCAGCATCTTTTTTGAGTTGTGGCCCATGCGGAGGGCTCCAAATCTCTCTTCTGAGGGTCCATCTGGGTCAGGATGCTATGTAGGCAGTAGAAAGTTTTGCAAGCGAGGTTATTACGAGTCTCTGTTTGGAGATCGAGCTATAGGCAGCCAACCAGATAAAGACCTTCAGATGTGCAATGAACTTTGTAACTCAAAAAGAGGCAGACAGGAAGAGAAGAATATAATACAAAATATCGGTTTGTTTTTACTCGAAAGGGGCCTGACCGTATTACCCGCACCGTCGTAACGAACACAACGCCTCCTCTTCGCACAATGCGCACATCAAGCACGCTTTGATCTTCCTCGTGTAGAAAGTATAGTAGGAAGCGTTTGATCTGTGATGTGATCGGTTTAAGCAGCATTATGGGCTCGCTTTATGTGTGTGTGTTTTGGCGGTTAGTTCTACTGCGCTCTGTTGAAATTTATTGGGCAATTTTTTATTTGCTTTATCATTCAATGTCATGACGTCAACCGAGGGGCTCTGACAGCAGGCTTACACAAAACAGGGCTGTTTTTTTGGCGGAAATATATAGGGGTGCTTACTTATCCCAGAACACTGTGGTGACTCTCGGCCCATATGATTTCAATGGAAGCGCTGTGCGGTAGACTTGTTTTTTTCTTTCGCAGTAACTTTTCCTCAACCAGATGGTGTCAACAGATGTCAGATGTCTTTGAGATGTGTTTCTGTTTCTGGAGTGACACACGCATACACCCACAGGCTTTCTCGCGGAGAATCGCAAAAAATCGCGTAAACACAAACATGAGTGGGACGTTTTTATCTAAATTGTTGTAACCTTTCTAACGTTCCTTCCCCTCTCTTGCTGTCTTCAGTGTTTCAGGACGTTGTGCTGTAAAGGACCTCCCCCTCCCAGACCAGAATATGACGTGGTTTGCATCGGTCTGACGGGTTCTGGGAAGACCAGCCTGCTCTCCAGACTTTGCAGTGAGGCAACAGACAACATCGTCCCTACCACAGGTCAGCCCACCATCATAGAGCAATACCAGACCCGTCATGCAAACACAAACACAGATCCTTGCACTTCCTCTTTGTACTTCCGCTTCCCCTAGTGTTCAGATTTTGCCTTGTGATTGTCTTTTTAAGTGTACTGGATTGAATCTCGGTCAGTGTACCAGTGAGGTGTTTTAATGACTTCCTTTTATGGTTGTTAATCTTGTTCAACTTTTATTTGCAGGTTTTAGCATTAAAGCTGTCCCGTTCCAGAATGCCATTTTAAATGTCAAGGAACTCGGAGGTAAATGCTCTCTGTTGTTCATGAGAATACCACTTGTTTGTTTTTATTGATTTATGGGTCAGTGACAAATGAGTGTGTCCACATTAAAGAAACACAGATGCCATGTTTTTAGAAAATTAAACTTACAGTTAATTGCAATGTTATGTGGTATAACCATCAAGTGAAACGTACTGACATATTTTCATTGATGGAAAGTTTTTGAAGTTCAAGGCCTGGAAAACCCTTGAAAGTAGCAATATTCCTGAAGAGGAACTTGAAAAGCACTTGAATTATTGAAAGAAAATGCAACTATGAAATAAGTATTCATGCAATTTAAAAGACATTGTACCTTATTTTAGTTCATGTCAGAAAACAGTTGAGCTAAGCCAGTAGTAGTACTGACAGTGTTGTGTAAACTTTGCTGAAGACGTGAAAATAGGAACAGATGAACCCATAAGTCACTAATGCTGGAACCGCCCCGGTTGATTCAAACTGGTGACTTCCATCATTCATGTCAAGTGATTCACTAGCAAAAACCACATCAAATTAAAAGAGCCATTCATTTTTGAATTTCAGCCGCCTTTGAAAATATTGTAAAAAGCATGTAGTGGTGGGTGAAACGGAGCTTTTCGAAATTTGGAATCAGTTAAACCATTGCGTTGCTAAATGAATCACTGTTTCGAAGCGCTGTAATCACATCATGTAATCACGATTTAGATTGGAACCTCGCATATTGTGAATCATTTGATTCAAATCGGGACTTCGGAGCGTGTACCGGGAATCACTTGATTTAGATCATAATGGGTTTATGAATCATTTCGTGATTTGAATGATTCAAATCAAATGATTTGCGATACACGATTTGAAGTCCCGATCGAAGTCAAATGATCTGAAATGATGGTAAATCATATATGGTTTGTGAATCATTATTCAGAAGTTCAGAGCGTGTATCACAAGTCATTTGATTTAGATCTGATAGGGTGTGTGAATGAATTGAATGACTCGCGATACACGCTCTGAAGTTCGGATCTGAATAATGATTCGCAAACCATCATTTCAGATCAGGACACGTAGCGCGGATCGCGGATCGCGAATAGGTTTGTGAATCATTTTGCGAACTGAATGATTCAGACCAAATGATTTGCGGTACACGATTTGAAGTTCCAATCCAAGTCAAATGATTTACAATCCACGCTGCGAGTCCTTATCTAAAATAATGGTTCATGAATCATTATTCAGATTGGAAGTTCAGAGCGTGTATCACGATTTAGATCAGAACGGGTTTGTGAATGAATTAAATGATTCAAATCAAATAATTCGCGATACACGCTCTGAAGTTCGGATCTGGTGTACGTTTCCCAAAAGCATCGTTAGCTAACTATGGTGGTTAGGTCCATTGAACTCTATTGGTAACGACGGAACTTGCGACCATGATTGGTTTTGGAAACGCACCCCCGATTCGCAAACCATAATTTCAGATCAGGATATGGAGCGCGGATTGCGAACGGGTATGTGAATCTTTTTTCGAACTGAATGATTCAAATCAAATGATTCGCAAAACATGATTTGAAGTCCCGATCGAAGTCAAATGATTCACATTACGCAATTGCTGATCTGAAATGATGGTTTGTGAATCATTATTCAGATCCGAACTTCAGAGTGTGCATCGCGAATCATTTGATTTGAATCATTCAATTTGAATCATTTAATTCTTTCACATACCCGTTCCGATCTAATTTAAGTGATTAAAGATACACACTCTGAAGTTCGGATCTGAATAATGATTCACAAACCATCATTTCAGATCAGGACAGGGAGCGCGGATTGTGAACGGGTATATGAATCTTTTTTCGAACTGAATGATTCAAATCAAATGATTTGCTATACACGATTTGAAGTTCCAATCCAAGTCAAATGATTTACAATCCACGCTGTGAGTTCTTATCTAAAATAATGGTTCGTGAATCATCGGAAGTTCAGAGGGTCTATCACGAATCATTTGATTTAGATCAGAACGGGTTTGTGAACGAATTAAATGATTCAAATCAAATGATTCGCGATACATGCTCTGAAGTTTGGATCTGAATAATGATTCGCAAACCATCATTTCAGATCTGGAAACGGAGCACGGATTGCGAACGGGTATGTGAATTTTTTTCGAACTGAATGATTCAAATCTAATGATTTGCAATACCCGATTGAAGTCACATTATTTGCATGGACATTTCCTGATCTGAAATGATGGTTTGCGAATCATTTGAATCAGATCGGGACTTCGGTGTGGTTTCGTGAATCATTTGTTTGAGATCAGGATTTCGGAGCGATTTCACAAATCTTTTTTTCAGATTTTTTTTTTAAGTTAAACGGTAGAAAACATTATAAAAACCTTATAAAAACAAAACAAAGAAAAAAGAATGTATACACAAACACATATCCCTTAAGAAAATGAACCGTGGTTTTACTGTAGTAAAAGTGTAGTAATACTTTGCATGTGCTTTATTTTTGCCATTTTTATTAGTATATTTTTATTTATCTATTACTCCTTATTTAAGATTTTGAAATGAAAGACATTGTTTAATAAGTGAGATGTCTGAAGTCCTTGAAAATCAGAAAAGTAGTGCTTGAAAAATCCTTGAAAGTCCTGGAATTTCATTTTACAGCATTTGTACAAACCCTGTAAAAAGCTCAAATCATCTGATATTTAACAGACTTATTGTAAATTTATAATGGGTCAGTGGACATAAGTTTAAGTATTAATAAACAGTGAAGCAGTTTCCTAATTTTTAAACAATTGGGGTTTTATGCTCACTAAGACTGTATTTATTTGACAAAAATACAGTAAAAACTGTGAAATATTATTACAACCTAATATAAGTGATTTGTGTTTTGATGTATTTTAAAATGTAATTTATTCCTGTGATCAAAGATGAATTTTCAGCATCATTACTCCAGTCTTCAGTGTCACATGATCCTTCAGAAACATTCTAATATGCAGATTTAATGCTTAAGAAACATTTCTTATTGTCAGTGTTGAAAATGTTGAAATCATTTTTATGGTACCCATGATACACTGAATGTCTTAACTGTCACTTTTGACCAGTTTAATGTGTCCTTGCTGAATAAAACCCTTACTGACCTCAAACTTTTGAATAATCGTGTAAGAAGTGCATTCATCTGTATATATGAATAAATGAATGGCTCCCAAATTAAAAAAAAATCCCTAATGTCATTAAATATCAGCAGACACATCTGTAACAACATTTTAAGCCTTTATGTCATATCTGATCTTTTGAAAAGTAAACTTTGGCAACACATCACCTGACATATCACGACGAATATGAATGTTATTTGACGCAGATGTTACATGAGAGGCCGACCAGAAAGGACACAAGCTCATTTTCTTTGATGACTAATAGTTTTCTCTTCAAGGTAAATTGAACCCCAGGAAGCGCCAGTGCTTGGATGCGGCACGCAAAGGAAATGTTTCAGATGTCACTCGCTCGATGAACCCAGAGCCATCTTGGCCTGCATTTTGCGTTGAGTGATGGGCTGAGGCTTTGAATTTGTCTTCAAAATGAGTGATGACAAGAATAAGAGGGTGTTGAGGATGCAGGGGACCCTAGGGGGAACAGAGGGCTAGATAGGTGAGGAGGAAAAAATGCTGGATTCATAACTGCTGGAACGGAGATTAAAGAGGGGCGTTTACATCTAGGCTGTACGTATCGAAGCCTGTTATAGAAAAGCGAACGCTGCATTTTTAAAGAAATAGGTTGCCCAAAAATAAAAATATGAATAGTTTGGATATCGTTCTTAACTTCTGTCACAAAAAAGTACATACTTCCGTCAAGCAAAAAAAAGGATATTTGAAAAATGCACTGGTTGTTTGTTTTTATTGCAGTTGGAAAGCCAGGGCGGATGTCAAGATTAAAGTAGGCATGAAATTAAATTAACCCCATCTATTTTGCAAATGCGTGTTATACAGTAGGTCTTATTCTGAATAATTCATGCACTTTTTAACCACATAATGTTTAATTATAATGTCATAATGACAGACATCTCCCTGGTGAAGCATGCCAGATATCTTCAGTCACTTAGTTTGCTTAAACCCTTTCCCTTTCTTACAATCAACTGCAAGTGCACTTTCATATTTGAGAGCAACGCCAACATTTTAAAATCAAATTAGTCATCGCAACTTTAAATTTCGACTTGTTCCTGACACAAAGCTTGGACCACATTTATGATTCTTTAATGGAGCTTTTCCATCTTTTTGGAACTTAAAAGCTTGAGTCCCCATTAAGGGTGTAACAATATATTGTGCCAGAATGTATCACAATACAAAAATGCAACAGTATGTATTGTGGATAGTGACAAAACATATAATGTGTGGATCACCCACCAAAGAAGAATTTTTAGACCGGTTTCATTTAGGTTTTTATTCACATGTAATCAGCATAAATTCAAAGAACACATCAAATATGGTAAACCCAGAAGCTATTATATTAATAATTTAATATAATACAGTCATTAATCAAATACAACATTTAAAACTTTGGTTTTCAGTGGGAATCATGAAAATATCTTTCTGGTTAAAGGGATAGTTTACCTAAAAATGAAAATTACCCCATGAATTTCTCACTCTCAAGACATCCTAGGTATATATGGCTTTTTTTTTTTCAGATGAATACAATCAGAGTTAATATTACATAATATCCTGGCTCTTCCAAGCTTTATAATGGCAGTGAATGACTGCTGAGATTTTGAAACCCAATAATGTATCCATCCATCATAAAAAGTACTCACACGGTGCATTAATTGATGCGTTTGTCTATGACAAATATCCATATTTAAAACTTTATAAACCATAATCTCTACCTTCTGCTAACTATCAGTGAGAATATGCTAGTCTTGCGAGAAAGATCGTTTAGCTGGACAATATGGCAAAAAATTCAAATCATTTTTTTTTTTTTTTTAAGAATATTTGACCGATTCTTGATATATTTTTTTTTTTTTACGGTTTTAACTAGTCAACTTGAAAATGTAACTAAAACATGATTCAAGTAACTTTTTCTTCATTAACCCTCTAGTTAAAGAAAATTATTTTCCAAGTGCACCACACATGTAGTTGTCAACATGATGTAAATATTAAACAAATCATGTGTTAAATATCTTTGCAGAAAATATGCATGCACTACAACTACATCTTGTACAAACTTGTCTTATACATATATGTTCAGAAATAATACAAGGAAAATGCTTTTAAAAAATCTCAAAAGTCAAGGTAATTTAAATTCAAAATGACTGAAGGTATAACACCCGTAGACTCTTATTAACTATAAATGTTTTGTAAAAACAATGAACAGCAGCTTCCAGCCTGTCACCATGATGCAAACATGAAATATCAGACATACGGTAGTAGTTCTTCTCTTTTTTTCATTCGATGCTCTACTTTTCCATTGTTTTTTCTGTCAACATGGACGTATCTGACTGTTGCACTCATACTTCTTGCAGCCTCTCATGCATGAAACGGCGCTCAAGTTAAAAGAAGTTCTCTCTCATCTTGTATATTTTTGCGTCGCATCTTTGTCAACACAAAAGCGCATTCTGTGTAAATGTTCATCTTCGATCACAGGTATCGCTGGCACCTAACGATATGAGCAGTGAGCAGTCAATCACGTGCGCCGGCATGCTGTCGATCGTTCTTTTATTTTTACTGTTATCATTGGCATATTGTCAGTGTCTAATTCTAACGTTTGGTAAAATTTCTATTCAAAGAGTTTGTGGCCAGCTGCAAAAAAATGTCACGCGCTCTTTTTAAAATGACCAGCTGATGGCGCTTGAAACACTTGGGTGGCACAGCGTTTTTCCAGCTGAGACGCTTTAGTTGCTATGATTTGAATATCCACGGCGACAACGCATTACAAACATCTAATTTTTAAGAATTTTACTAAATATAAAAAGCAGTAACCAGTAATACTGACTTCTCCATTGTTGTAGGCAGTCGTTGTACAAATAGGATGGTTAGTCGGTATTTATCCCGCCCCTCCTCTATTTAAGGCTGGGTCAATAGTGACCGTGACGAGCGCTATTTTTTTTTTTTTTTTTACAGTTGTCAACTCAGCTGGAAAAAATAAATAAAAAAAATAACAACATAAAAAATAAAAAAAGAGGGCAAGGGCAAATTAACTTGTAATTATTATGGCAGTGCATCAAAATTCAGTGTCATCAGTTTGCCAAAAGAACACAGAACTTTTTACGCATCATTTACACGTGGTAGGGAGCAGGTCTAGACACATACCCGCTAACATTTTAAAAATAAGAACATTTTCATCAATTCGAAAGTTACGTCAAAACGGCTTTACGAACGATTTACACAAAAATTCATTCTGCTCGTGTTTCATGAATGACTAAAACTAAATCAGAATTTGCTGTCAAAATTAACACTGATTGTTATGCCCTTTATATTATTTTAAAGGAGAAGTCCACTCCCAGAACAAAAATTTACAGATAATGTACTCACCCCCTTGTCATCCAAGATGTTCATGTCTTTCTTTCTTCAGTCGTAAAGAAATTGTTTTTTGAGGAAAACATTTCAGGATTTTTCTCCATATAATGGACTGCTATGGTCCCCTGAGTTTAAGCTTTCAAAATGCACTTTAAATGCGGCTTCAAATGATCCCAAATGTGGTTGTAAATGATCCCAGTCGAGGAAGAAGTGTCTTATCTAGCAAAACGATCGGTTATTTTCACAAAAATAATACAATTTATATTTTGAAGTTCAGGGAGAACATGAGATGGGAGTTTTTCGACATACCCTAACTGTCATGAACCGGAAAAAAACAAAGTTCAGGGAGAGTAAGACAAGACGAGCGTTTGAGATTAAAAAAGTATACAAATTGTATTATTTTTATGAAAATAACCGATCGTTTCACTAGATAAGACCCTTCTTCCTCGGCTGGAATCGTTTACAACTGCATTTGGGATCGTTTGAAGACGCATTTTGGAAGTTCAAAATCTGGGCACCATATCAGTCCGTTATATGGAGACAAATGCTGAAATGTTTTCCTCAAAAAACATAGTTTCTTTACGACTGAAGAAAGAAAGACATGAACATCTTGGATGACAAGAGGGTTAGTAAATTATCTGTAAATCTGTGTTTTTCTCCTTTAACTGCACAGAAAAGAGCAACCAGTACATTCTTCAAAACTTCTCCTTTTATGTTCCTCAGAAGAAAGTAAATGTTCATTTTTGGGTGAATTAGCCATTTAAAAGTGAATTACTATTGGACAGTTTTTGGTGAGAAAAAGGCCACAATGAGAGATCGTCTCGAAATTGATGAACCTCTGAATTCTCCTTGAAAACCGGTATAATTATGTCCTGTTTTCCTTTTAAGCACTTTGGAAACCTTTCCTCCAGACCTCCAGCGAGTTCAGCTCAGTGTCAGGGGCCTGCGGAGCGCGACCTCTTTTTCCCCAAAAACATCAGTGTAGGGTTACGGCTGGGACATTAACCTTGAACCTGACGCGGAAGGCTCATGTCACACTTTATTGATGGAGGTTGTGTGCCGGCTTGACACGCCGGCTCTCCCGCCGTTTCCGCCGCGGCCATCGAGACGGTTTACCGTGTTATTGCTTGGTCTGCCCGTCTGGCCCGTGTTTTGGGTCTGCATGAGTGATGTCAGGAAGCCGGGAGACGTTCAAAGCGCCGCGCTGTCTGCGTGCATTTCCCATCAGTGTCACGATGACACCCTGTGCGATCTGCCGGGCTGACAGGCGCACCAGAGAAGGGAGCCCCACATGCTCACATTTACCATCTCGCAGCGACCATCTGAAAGCACTTAGCAGACTCTCTCTCTTTGTTTCTCTGGACCACGGCCATGATGTAATGATTTCTGCGAAAATGTGCTTTAGTTGCATTATCACATGAGATTGTAATGCACCGGGCCGTTGCTGATAAATGCTGTTTTGTTCCGTCACATTGTTTTCGTCTTAATGCACATGTTTTGAAATGAAAGTAAACTGCTGCTTTTCAAAGCCCAAGACCTCCCAGCGTTTTCATGTTGTTTTCACAGCCAGTAGATGGAGACTTTGAGTAAAACTGCTCAAAAGGCAAACCACAATGAAAGATGCACTGATGCACGTTGAAGACCGATAGCATACTGTGTTTTAGAAAAGCCAGGTCATATAGAAAAATAAATATCAGGCTGAGCGATTATGCGTTAATAGTGCTTGGTAAAATGGCAATAACAGATCAAACGCCTGTTAATTAGATGAGTCAGGCCTGTCTAAGAGGATCCCAAATATTTACTATGAGTCACAAATTTCTAAACATCTGCAAAAAAACATTATTATATCTTTGGCCGGCTATCGCAAAGTGTGTGCTATTGCTGTCAGGCTGGCAAGTCAGTCGATGGACAATACCTAACGAGAATTGGAAGCATCGCATTGTGCATCATACACAGCGACGATATCGGGGTGTCGAGCTCAGAAACTCGATCTGATAGGTGGAGCCTGTTCCAAACGTGAACCGAGACCTCTAGAGCAGTTTTAGTGCTGATAATTTGGCGAGGCATGACTAAGAGCTCAATTTGTGGTGTGACAAAGGCTTAGAAGTTTGGAAGTGGAACCATTAAACTCGCGTCCAGTGTGTTTAGCGAGGGGAAAAAAGGATCGCGCAGCTGCTTAGTGTCAAGCAAACAGCTTATACGTCTTGGCCGAACTTCAAGAGCTTTGAATAAAGCCGTCGATGACTGTCTGGCGTTGATTTAAGACGCCACCTTTTCGAATAGCATTCTGTGTATTATTTCATGCCTGGAGATGAAAACCGAGAGATAAGGCTACTTTTTTTTTTTTTTAAGACTCGTCGTCATAGGATGTGATGCGCGCTAGTAATTAATACGACGCATTCCATTGAGGAAACTCACAAGGATGAGAGGTATAGACAAACTGGTCTCTGTTTTTTCACGGTTAGGGTACAGGCCCCGCAGTGACTCACTTTAACCAAAGCCATGCTGCGCTTGTGTGTCTTGGTGGCCACATTTTTGTACCCCCAAATTGCTGTGCACAAGAGAAACCATATGTTCACTGTAAAAGTGGGCCCATTTGAACTGTGCTGTAGACTGGCCATCAGAAGAAACCATTTTAATATGCTCTCAGGGTCGACTTTAAAGAAACACTGTTGCGTTGAGCGCTCTTCATTTGGACACGGCTTTTCCCACAGGCCTCCCCGAGCGAGAGCGCGAGTTGGCATGCGTTCTTGAAGTCATAAAAATACATAATGCAATATCCGCAGTGATTTTTGAAAGGAGGTCAGGGTCCTCACCAAATGCATTCCAGCAATGTTCGAACTGATACTGTGTCGAAACACGCTCTAGTCCGTTTCCCGCCCGGTTGCCAAAAAGTTTCTCGTTGCGCTTTTTGTTTGGAGCTCTGACAGGAAAACCACCTTTTTTTTCTGCGAAGGGGTTAATGTGTGTATTAAATGTTATGACTTCCTCGCTGCGATCCTGACGCTGTGAATTTATGTGTTTTGTGTTGCAGGAGCGGACTCAATTAAAAAGTACTGGAGCCGGTACTACCAGGGCTCTCAGGGGGTGGTGTTTGTTTTGGACAGCGCTTCGTCGGAGGAGGACCTGGAGGTGGCGCGTACGGAGCTCCACTCGGCCCTGCAGCATCCGCAGCTCTGCACGCTTCCCTTCCTCATTCTGGCCAACCACCAGGACAAACCTGCTGCCCGCTCTGTACAAGAGGTAACCCAATACTCGCTTAACACTTCCCTTCCTCACCCTGGCTAACCGCCAGAACAAACCTGCCGCCCGCGCTGTGCGAGCCGTAACTTTACACTCGCTTAATACTCGCCTAATACTTCCCATCAACGTACTGGCCAACCACTGGGACAACCCTGCCGCCCCCTTCGTACTAAAACGATCCTAATATATGCATCATCATCAAGTACTAGTTGTATATTTCATTGAAGAGGTCACTTATGTCATTCCAAACCTGTATGAGTCACTTTCTTCTGTGGAACATGGAAAAATTGTCAAAAATACAGTGAAAGTCAGTGGGGTCCCAAACATTAATTGCATGGATAAAACTACAGTTTTTTCAGAGTATCTGTTTATGATTATCATATATGTTCAGCAGATGAAAAAAAGTCATACTGACATAATGGGTGAGTACATGATGTCAGAATTTAATACCAAAGTCCCTTTTAAAGGGATGATTCACCCAAAGATGAAAATTACTCAATGATTTACTCACCCTCAAGCAATCCTAGGTGTAAATGACTTTCTTCTTTCAGACGAATACAATCGGAGTTATATTAAAAAATGTCCTGGCTTCTCCAAGTTTTATAATGCAAGTGAATGGCTGTTGAGATTTTGAAGTCCAATAAAGTGCATCCATCCATCATAAAATGTAATCCACAAAGCTGCAGGGGGTTAATAAAGGCATGTTAGAAAAATATCCATATTTAAAACTTTATAAACTGCAATCTCTAACATCCGCATGTGTGTTCACAAGAGAGTGGCGTTGCAGTGGATGATGTAGGTGTAGTGTAAGCTCCGGTGAAAATATGCTAGTTTTGTCAGAACCAATTTTTGTTTACAGCAACGGAAAAACAGTCACCTCATATATATATATATATATATATATATATATATATAAATCCTCCACCTTTTTTCTTTACAAATCATCTTTTTTGTACTTCTAATTTGTGAGCTGTGTTTTGTTTTGCTTCACTGCGCATCCGCATACACCTACATTCTATGTCATCTGCTGGAGCGCCACTCTTGTGAACGCACGTATGAAAGTTAGAGATTATGGTTTATAAAGTTTATATATGGATATTTTCATACGCAAATGCATCGATTCACTTCAGAAGGCTTTTATTAACCCCCTCCAGCCTTGTAGAGCAATTTTATGATAGATGGATGCTCTTTATCGGACTTCAAAATTTCAACAGCCATTCACTGCCATTATAAATCTTGGAAGAGCCAGGATATTTTTTAATATAACTCTGATTGTATTTGTCTGGAAGAAGAAAGTCATATACACCTAGAATAGCCTGAGGGTGAATAAATCATGGGGTAATTTTCATTTTTGGGTGAACTATCCCTTTAAAGCAAGTTGTCCCAGACTTTCTTATTTCCAGTCATGCATTTGCAGCTCCTATATACTTAAATGGGGACAGAATGAAATTTCCTTAAAGGCACAATATGTATGTTTTTGCCACTATAGGGCACATATTTAAAACAAACAAATAACCAAAGGCGTAGTTTGATGACACCATGATTGTGTGTGGAATCATGGGAGTTGTAGTCTTCATCCCCACAGCCGATGCAATCCGTCGGGACTCAGCAAGAAATCGTGTCCATGGATGAGCTAATGTATTAAAGACTGACGGTCACTGTAGTATGAAGCAGGGTGGGGCTGAAAGTCGTGGAAGCGAAACGAGGACGCTGGAGCAATTGCTAATCAAGAATGAGCACGATACACGGCTCGAAAGCAGCTGAGCTTTAATTATGCCATAGTCGAGTGCTTCCACTCCTTCCGGTCATGCGTATGTGAGGTAAAACAGTTTTATCACACTAGATACATTTGAGTGTGTTGAAAGTTCTGTTATAATGCTACTCTGTGTCGTCACCTGTCTAATAAAATGTGTAACATATTAAAGGCGTTTCAATGTTTTCTAGAAAATAAAACCGGAAAATCGAGTTTGTATGATGTCATTGGCAGGTGACGCAAGGACACGGCCCGTTACACTTGTTAAAATTGGTTACTTTTCTGGATTTAAACATTCTTGGAAACATTTGGGATAATGTAAGTACACAAGTCAGCAAAATATATAACAGCGTTCTAGTGGTTTTTGAAACTTTATTAAAAAAAAAATATTTTACATATTGTGCATTAAGCTGTTCAACAGCTTTACATTAAAACAACAATCCAACAGAAATAGTATCGTAAATTGTGTTTCTTTAGCTCAAATCACACAAAAACACTGGCTAGTCAGGCAAATGCATGTTCTAAACAGAAAATGCCTCTATGATGCCTCTATAAAAACTGAAAAGTGGGACCAGATCCGGCATATTTAGCGCTATGGTTTTTTTCCATTCTTGTTTTTATAACTGAAGTTTTGGTCACTTTCGCTAAATTTTGGCATGCTTTAATGGGCACAAATTGGTTCATTGTTGTAGTCAATAAGGCAGATTTGTGTGGTTAATTTGCGTAATCTGCATGAGGAACTTTTCACCCTCACATGAATTTCCTGATCTCGCTTTCCTATTGAAATGACTGGATTTTACCCACAGAATTTCATCGAGGAATGGTAAATGCAACCACATTTTTAGACCTTTGCTGAGATACAAAAACTTTTTATATTTATTGTAGTAAATATTAAAGAGTTACAGTAGTTCACCCCAAAATGAAAATTCTGTCATCATTTATTCACCCTCATGCCTTTCCAAACCCATTCAAAATTTGTTCATCTTTGGAAAACAAATGATATTTTTTGATGAAACCTGAGAGATGAAACCTTAAAGTCTGTTTACTTCAAATCATTCGTAAAGAGGTCAAAAAATGAATTGAGCATTTTAATCTGAGACTTCTGAAGAGATATGATCATTTTTTATAATGAACAGATTTAATTTAGGCTTTTATTCACATATAAACATTGATCAGCCTACAGAAGATCAGCCATACTTGCTTGACGCATAAGAGCAAACCTCACTGGTTCTTGCAGAAGACTTTCATTTGAAGTACAGAAATCTCTCCGATTTGATTCGAAATATCTTCATCTGTGTTCAGAGGATGCAAAATATTCTAATGGTTTTGGGGATTTTTTGGGGATTTGGGGATCTTTCAATCTGACCCATTAAAAATTATAGCAACATTAGGCAACTCTCCGTCTGTTTCGGAGGATTCGATTGTTGTTTGCAAACACTGACAGGCCGCAAGACATTCTCCCACAGATCTGCAGCACCCAGCTTACCCACTTTCTCAGGCTTTCCTGACAATAAGTCTTTGTATTGTTGGGAGCCCAAAATACTGGTGGTGTGGGGAAACACTACAGCTGTTGTCCCATCTCATAAGAGTGTATTCATTTTACCGATTACTCTATTTGAGATTCTTTCAAACATAGTTTCAAAAGCGAGTGGCATCGAAATTAAGATGAATTGCTGGCCGCTGTTAGTAATGGCAAACAGTTGGAATGCGTGGCATGTCTCTGCTGTCACATTTCTATTTTAATGGTCCCCTTGTCACTTTTATGTTTGGAGGATTGAGTTACTCAGCCTGTGCGTCTTTTCCTGAGTGATTTGGTGTCTGTGTGTGTTATTTGGCTGATACCATGCGTGTTGGTTTGTGTGTCCGCGTGTGTGAGCGCGCACATCTGCTCCGAGTGGAGAAATCGGTCCGCGGGCTGCAGGGTATCACCCAATGCACAGAGCGCTAATTAACTGGCTGAGAAGTGGTCCTGGGTGAGCAGTAAATATCTGCCTTTGGAGAATAACACATCCCAGTTCACTGATGTGTGTCAAAACGGGGCTTTTCAGTTGGCAGCGACGCTCGCTCTCCTTGCTGGAGATACAACTTGGGTTACACAAGATCGGACCTGACCAGCTTGTTTTCCATTAAATTGCTCTCAATCGATTTCAAACTGGATCAGATCTCCTGGACCTCCTATGGGCATTTTTTAAAAAGAAGAAAAGATCCACAGTGCAGAAAACAGAAAGGCAACTGGTTACATATTTTTTGGTCATTATAGGGGATAAAGTTGCCGCCAGCATTATGAAAAACTGTTTTCGGGTGACAAATTACATCAGTCTGAGTTTCAGCTTCGCTGCTGTTTACATGTGTTTTTGAGGAGGCTTCATATTCATAAACATAAAAATATTTTATTTATCTGGCTGTTTATTAGCCACGCCACTGCATTTGCTGAACAAGTCCGCAAGTCCTCGGCCAACAGCCTTGCTGTTAAACATAATCTTGAAACACAATCCTCCCTCTATACTACTTCATCTGCACACACAAGTCTGTGGAGATGTTTCAGATCGTTTTTCATTTTTGCCAGATATAAATTGCTAAACGTATCAAATGAAGGTCCGCATCGCAATGTGGTTTGCATGGAAGTGGCCTGTGCGCCAGCATCAACCTGTTTTGTTTTATATTTCAGGGTGTGAACTGTGATGGATCATCTGTCTTGCCCTGGATGACCGTTTCATAATGCGTTTGATTCCCGTAAACATTTTTGCACTTCTAAGGTTACTAAGTAATCCACCTATGTCAAGAGTTTTCAAATATTTTATTGCCACGGAACTCCAAATATGATGATCCCCTCGCGAGGAACCCCCTTCCCAAAATATGCAGCCAGCTGTGTATTTTCATGTATGCAGGCTCATTTATACTCTTAAAAAATAGCAGAATTGCAGAATGATTGATTACAGTTTCTTTTTGTACTAAATAGAAAAAAAATCTTTTTTTTTTGCCAAGGTTATGCAATTTGTTTTATTTTTCATACTGTTAAAAAGGTCATGAACTCAGAAATCAAAATCAGATCTTTTGACATATAAGAGGTCATTGAAACTATAAAAACATTCTGTAAGTTTCAGAACTCAACTTTCTTGTTAGCCTAAAAACAGCTTCTATTGAAGCCAATCTGCCAAAACGATAGGTTGTGGAATGTGCCACTCTATAATGTAATAGTGAGGCTAAGCACCGCCTCCACAGAAGATCATCAGCGCCTGCTTCTACATCACTTCCGGTTTAGCCCCGCCCACCGATTCATGCATGTAGTGTAAATAACAACAGGTTCTCACTCCCAACTCGTCACATATTGGCGTTTGGTCAGGACCCTTTGGCGTCAATTTTTGATGCACAGGGTACCCCTTTAGCGTAGTTTTTCGACGTGCAGTATCCTCCATTGCTTTAAATAAGAAACCCTTGGCGTCATAATGCTGATGCAAAAGACACTGGGAATTTTATCATCATGATGAAATTATTTATTAGGTAATAATATTGCCATTATTGCGTATATGTTGGGGTGTGATTTTTTTTTTTTTTTTTTTTTTTCTCTCAAAGTAAAGTGTCACAACAGTTTTATTTACATTACATTATTTACACATTTACGAGCACATAACCCAACCCCTGCCCCTAAACCTAGCATTTGTCAATATATACAAGATACAACAGGCAGATACAGCTACTTTCATAAGTTACACAAAAAGTATTAATATTCCAAGTCTTCTGAGGCAAAACTATTGATTTGAGAGAGTCTGTTCATGCTCAGTCTGTTCGTGCGTGAATTCAAAAATGCAGCCAGAGGAAGCGTTACGTCAGCCTTGGTTGTGAAATGCCATTGGCTCTTGTGTGTCTCATGTGTCCCCCGATTGCATTATGCTAATGTTCAGGAGTATCGGGAGATGTGAGCACGTTAATGGAGCAGGATCGTTTTCAGCAATTAAAACCTTATGTTTTACTTTCTTCATCACATAAAGATATCGTGCGGCTTCAGAAGACGGAATGCAACACGACTTGTTTGTAATGCTTTTAAACCGCTTGTTTATGGTCAGTTTCTGCAATAAATACCTGTGACTGTACTTATATTTGCCTGTTACCTGTTTTATATTGTTCAGAAGTGGGTAAGTTTACAGTAGGGGGGGGTTAGGTGCTCCAATGAAAATATAAATTTATATAGATTTTTTTTTTTTATTTAGATTTTTTACAAATGCATGCAAACCATTAAATTAAGGCAAACAACTGAAATCAATGGAGGACACTGCACCAAAAGTGATGCTAAAGGGGTACCTTGAGCGTTAAAAAGCAACGCCAAAGGGTCCTGAACCAGTGTCAAATATGTGACGAGTTTGGAGTGAGAACGTGTTGTAAATAATGAGAGAGGCGAATGCAGGTCTACACAGAAACCACACAGTAAAGATCACTCTGAAGACAAGATGCTGTGCAGTGCCAAGCTGTGGAAAAATAGTCTGATTTCAACGTTAAGAAAGAGTGGATAAACTTTTATTTTTAATGAAGATCCAGATCGTGTCAGTGAGAATTTGGTCCTTTGTTCACTTTAACCGCGGATTTGTTTACAAACAAGGCATTTTCAGAAAGACTGAATCTAAAAGACGATGCTGTGTCAACTATATTGGATCTGACAGTAATGTTGCACCACACAAGTGTGAGTAACTGCTTTTATTACATGGTCGCTATTGCTTTGTCTGTTATTGTGGGTATTTTGATATGTACTATTCATGCGTTTTTAACTTAAATCACAGCAGCGTCCATCTGTGAAGAATGTACACTACCAGTTTTTCAACAGTACGATTTTTACTGTTTTTAAAGAAGTCTCTTCTGCTCACCAAGCCTGCATTTATTTGATCCAAAGTACAGTAAAAAAAAACGATAAAAAAAAAAAAAAAAAAAAAAAACAGGAAAATTTTGAAATATTTTTCTATTTAAAAGAACTGCTTTCTATTTGAATATATATTTAAAAGTGTAATTTATTCCAGTGATTTCAAAGCTGAATTTTTAGCATCATTACTCCAGTCACATGATCCTTCAGAAATCATTATAATATTCTGATTTGCTGCTCAAAAACATTTGTTGTTGTTGTTGTTGTTGTTATTATTATTATTATTTTGTTAAAAACAGCTGAGTACATTTTTTTCAGGTTTCTTTGATAAATAGAAATTTCAGAAGAACAGCATTTTTCTGAAATAGAAATCTTTTATAAGATTATAAATGTCTTTATCATCACTTTTGATCAATTTAAAGCATCCTTGCTAAATAAAAGTATTAATTTCTATAATTTCTTTAAAAAAAAAAGCAAATCAGAATACTTAAATGATTTCTGAAGGCTGACTGGATGACTGGAGTAATGCTGAAAATGTAGCCTTGATCACAGGAACAAATTAAATTTTAAAATATATTCAAATAGAAAACAGTTGTTTTAGATAATAAAAATATTTCAAAATTTGACTGTTTTTGCTGTACTTTGGATCAAATAAATGCAGACTTGGTGAGCAGAAGAGACTGTTTTAAACATTAAAGATCTTACTGTTCAAAAGCTTTTGACAGGTAGTGTAGGTTGTCAAACATACACAACTGTTAGCCAGTCATACCAGTGGGCGTTTACTTCAGAGTCTACAATCCACCACACATATTCAAAGAAAACTTTTTGATGAGGGGGTTAAAAACAGGACAGAAGACAGAACCTATTACTTTTAAATTATGATGTATTTTGATCTTGATAACATTAAAAGTGGACCTCAGAGAACAGGCCAAAATAATAATAAAGGCAGTTCATGACTCCTTTAAGAAACATGTTGCATTGTTTTATCTCAAATTTTCCACAGACCACCTAACACCCCATTGCAACCCCTAGGAGTCCCGAACCCCAGCTTAGAGAGATCTAGTGTGACAGATTTCTGCAGGTTCTTCTTCTGGATCCCATGTATTAAGCCCAACCATTTTTCAGAGTCCTTTGGCTCTACGTGAAGAGGCTACAGACTGGTGACAGCACATAAGACAGCTTTGACTTATTCTTCATTGGGATTTCAAGTCTCACTTGCTTTTACTATAGTTTGTTGACATTTGCACACAAATACTTTGATTTACAGTAGGTTACTGTTTTGCGATCCAAATGAAGGACACACTTTCAGCCCATGTGCAGTGATGTGGTTTTGTGAAGCATCAGTATAACAACAGCAGATTACTGAGCGTAGTTTTTTGTTAGATTAGGGTTGAGCAGGAACACTAACTAGTCACCCTACAGCCACATAGATGATTACTGAAATTGATCTGGTTTTTAAATGTTTAGCTTTAATAATTTGGTAACACTTTATTTTATGGTCTCTTAACTAGTTGCTTATTAGCATGCATATTTCTAGAATATTAGCCATTTATTAGTACTAATTAAGCACATATTAATGCCTTATTTTACATGACCTTATTCTATATCTCTAATCCTACCAATACCTAAACTTAACAACTACCTTACTAACTATTAATCAGCAGCAAATTAGGAATTTATTAAGTGGCTGAGTGGCAAAAAGACTGAGCGGCAGCATTGGTTTTAACATGAATGCTGCGGCAGAAACACACACAAAACAACTCTAAAACCAGAACGAGCTTTGCGATTGACTGTACAAATAGATTTGACTATTTTTTTGACAATATTTTTAAAGACTGATGAAAGCTTCTGAAAAGAAAGGCAAATTAAACGCTGCAGTTCAAAGAAACAAATGGTTTCCAGGCAGCGAAACACGGATTTGCGCTTATCATTTCATGTTAATACGCTGAATTGGGCAGTAAAATCATATCCTATATATTGTGTTACAGTATATCATATTGACAACTCATCAACTAAATATTTACCATCTTCAATTCTGCATAACTGGATGTTTTTAAAAACTATACTGACACTATAAACCATATATGTTTTTTCAGCTGGAGGATATGACCAGTGTTGGGGAAAGTTACTTTTAAAAGTAATGCATTACAATATTGAGTTACTTCCTTAAAAAGTAACTAATTACGTCACTTAGTTACTTTTTATGGAAAGTAACGTGTTACTTTACTTTTGCGTTACTTTTTAAATCTGGGCAGGGCTTGTTTGTTTTTGATGTAAAAAGTTCTATTTTTGGCTAATGTAAAAGCCTTTTCGCAGCAAAAGCCACAGGCTTTAAAAAATTTTTTATGTCTGTACAGTAGACTGCAGAAGAAAAATAAGTCAACTCTTCAGCAATAAAAAAAAGGGAAACAAATGTTGCTTATTAGTATGGTTGAAATGGATCATCAAAGGTCGGCAGCAAAGACATCAGTTAATAAAATGGGATTAAATGCATAAAGGATATTTGTATCATTTATCATATTTTCTGAGTCGAATTTCACTGTTTTTATTCATTTTGAGGAATACTGAATCTGTTTTTTGTGAGTGAGATGAATTAATGCATGTTCACATTTAGTCTAGATCTAAGAGAGCTTTTAATCAATAAATGGGGGAAAAGTAACTCAGATATTTTCTTGTCAATTAAAAAGTAATGCGTTACTTTACTAGTAACTTGGAAAAAGTAATAATATTACGTAACTCGCGTTACTTGTAATGCGTTACCCCCAACACTGGATATGACGATATATATAACATTGATATAAGTGATCACCAGGGTTTAGACCAACCTATTTTGTATTTACAAAATGAGTTCACAGGCAAATTTGGTTTATTTATTTCCCCGACGTCAAAATCAGACCCGTATAAGTGTTAGAAAACACGATTCCTGGCTGCATCAATATCCATTGACCACTTGATATTTGTTTGGTAGGAACATTATATCAAGTTCATCAACCTTTAGTTTAAACTGATTATCATTTTTTTTTACTTGCGTTTTCACATCTTCCCTATTAAATCCATTCACGCTAAAGGCTCTTTTGCCACTCAGTCAGGCTGAGGGGGCATGTCCCGGCGGGAAGGTGACGTCAATGCATAGCCTCTATAGTAAATAAGTGTTCCCTATTCTAAAGTGTTACAAATAGTTTTTAGCCAAATTGCACTAGATATGACTAGTTGACTAATCATTCAGACGATTTGAAAATGTTTTTGCATATCACTACATGGTTACGAGCGTTCAGCTTGAGACTAACAACTGTTGCCCAACTGTCTTTGGATTAAAGTTGGTCAAGCGTAAAATTTCTGTCCTGCGTACGATGTATGACGCAGGAGAACAGCGTGATTTGCATGTGTGGAAAAATGGGAATTTCAAGAAAACCCATTTGTGTTGACTGCTAGATTTATGAGTATGTTTTCCTCAGTGCCTTATGAAGATGAGACGAAAAAGTAAATTTAGGACCTGTTGAAATGTTTGATGGTGAGAGTAATACAAGTGATTAAAAATGTGGCAGGAGGGACCTATTGTACCGAAATTGAATAAACCAATGCATGACTGTCTCAACAACCACATGAAAAATCATGTTTAATTCTCTCCTTCTTGTGTGCCAAGTTGACCAGAGGCTGCAATTAAGGTTGCTGAAGGGGACGAACGTAGCTATACAAAGCATATTTTGATGAATGAGATTTGAAAGGGAACGAGGAGTTTCTTTTCTTGCAGATCTGGAAATCTGTCATCAAATCAGTGCGCTGTTGACAGTCCGGAGCCAAATGGACGAAGGAAAGTTGTGACAACACAAAATTGATGAAGATCTAGAAGAGAAAAGCCAGTTAGGCAGTTAGTACCGTTCAGTTAGCACGTTAACACAAGGCTAGATCCAAGAAGCGATGTGAGAGACCGGCTCAGTTCAGTCAGGACAGACCTGGAATCTGTGTCCGTCGTGGTCACACAGCAATCTGGGTCCGAACAACAGACCCCTTTTGTTGTTTTCCTCGGGGGCTCGGAATTTGCTCAGCCGACATTGGCATGGTTTTCAGCGCTGGGTGCCAAGGCCAGTGTCTGATCAGCAGGAGAAACACCATTCTCCCTCATACCACACGCACACACACACTCACGACACTGTCTGGGTGTCTGTCTGGCTTTACACCCCTTCCTCAGTCTCTCATGTTACTTGCTGTGGGAAAGATTGGTGCTGTCCATTTTGGCTCCTTCCTCCTCTCTATCTTTTTTCTCATTTTGATTATGCAAAGATACTCTGTAGCCTAATGAACCCTATGATTTAGAGCAGTGGCTCTTGACTGGCTTCGCTTCAGGACACAGGTTGACATTGGATATGAACTAAAATAATTTTTACAAAAGTAAACACAAATTAAACCAGTCATAAGGGTCAGTTTTTGAAATTGAGATTCCATTTGATGTATGGTTTGTTAGGATAAGACAATATTTGGCCGGCATACAACTATTTAAAAATCTGGAATCCTGAGGGTGCAAAAAAATCTAAACATTGAGAAAATCTCCTTTTAAAGTTCGCCTAATTAAGTTCTTAGCAATGAATATTACTAATCCAAAATTTAGTTTTGATATATTTATGTTGGGAAATTTACAAAATATCTTCATGGAACATGATCTTTACTTAACATCCTAATGATTTTTGGCATCTTTTTCACCCACCCAGTGTATTGTTGGCTATTGCTACAAATATACCTGTGCTACTTGAGACTGGTTTTGTGGTCCAGTGTGACATATTTATTAATGATAATTTATTAATATTACCAAGTAAAACTCAACAAGCTTGTCTTTATGCCTTGAGCATGAACAGACCTCCTCCACTCCACTTTTTGGAAGATAATCATTATATTGTTTTCCTTGGCCACAATGTGAAGAAAATAGTAGCCAACTGTGTAAAACTAAGACTTACAGCCTCAGTTTTTTGCGTTGACAGTTGACTAAGCAGTAAGCAGTAATCAGTAATCCTCGTATGACTAGCGACTGTTTATCTACATTTGCCAAATCAGATAAGACTGTGAGATAGATGCCATGTCATGTAATTAATATTCGTGAGCAAAAATGTTAAAGTTGCAATGTAACAAGTGATTTCAAGGTTAAAAAAAGAAACATGCAGTAATCGAAAATAGGGTTTGAAGCCAGCTTTTTAAGCTTTATATTCTGAAGTAACTATGAATATTTATTTCTTGTTGCAAGGTATTGTATACTTAAAGGGATAGTTCAGCCAAAAATGAAAATTCTGTTAATAATTACTCACCCTCATCTTGTTCAAATCCCATAAAACCTTCGTTGATATTTGCAACACAAATTAAGATATTTTTGACGAAATCCAAGAGATTCTGACCTTGCATAGACAGCAACGCAACTACCACTTTCAAAGCCCAGAAAGGTAGTAAGGACATGGTTAAAATAGTCCATGTGTCATCAGTGGTTCAACTGTAATGTTATGAAGCTACGAGAATACTTTTGTGTGCAAAGAAAACAAAACAACCTTATTCAACAATTTCTTCTCTTTAGTTTCAGTTTTCGACACACGTTCACAACACATGGACTTTTTAAGGTATTTTTGTGTTTATTAGGATCCGACAGATCAGAACTGACAGGAAGTGAAGTGGAAGAGAGATAGGGAAAGGTCCTCAAGCCGGGATTCGAACTCGGGACGCCTGTAGCGCAACAGCGCTGTATGCACATGGCCTATTTTAGGGTTGTCTTTACTACCTTTTTGGGCCTTGAACGTGGTAGCTGCGTTGCTGTCTGTGCAGAGTCAGAAAGCTCATGGATTTCATTAAAAATAATTAAAATCTTAATTTGTGTTCCAGAGATTAACAAAGCTCTTACGGGTTTGTAACGACATGAGGGACGTAATTAATGACAGAATTTTCATTTTTGAATGAACTATCCCTTTAATATTGTTTGGTTTCTTGCATAGCTTGCTCATTGTTTTGGAGATTGCATAACCTGATCATACTGGCATCTGTCTAATTTGACTTCATTTGGCTTTGACCAGCAGAAAAACTGATTTAGAAAAAGCAAAGATGCTTACAATTCTAAGGAAATGTTGACTTGGTTTCAAACTGACACTCTAGTGTCGACCATTACAGGTGTGTGTGTACTTTTTAAATCCCTTCCTCATGCTCAAGAGAGACTCTTGTATTTTTGATATATGGTACCCCTGGAGCTCTATGGTCCTCAAATGTAAAGGCTTGGCAGTTGAAACTCTACCCAGCAGAGTCACAGTGACCGGTGTAATTTACTGCCCCCGTTTCCCCATCTGCTCTTTGGAAGCAGCTTCCCCCCATGCGGTAATGGAAGGGGTCAATGTCTTACCTTTAAAAGAACCGCCCGGTTTTCCCCTGCATGACCCAAACCCCCTCCCCTTCTCCCGTGGCTGATCTCACTGGGTTGTGATTTAGAGTAATAATAAAATTACCACGGCTCTGGAAGTAGACAGGGCACCCGTAACATCTGGCTCTAATAAAGTTATGACTGATAGAGATGGATGCGCACAGAACCAACATGAGTGGGAGACGCACACAGACCCCCAAGCTCCAGAACTGGACCTGTTTCAGATGGCAGATGTCTATGAGTCCTCTCCAACTAATGCATGCAGGTACCATTTTCCATCGCTTTCCTTACAGAGAGAGCTGTAAAGCAAACACATTTGGTGTTTGGCGTATCTGCTCGTCTTATGTCCTCACTGACCCTCTGGATAACGGATACTCTCATTCCCAGACACTGCTTTCACGCCAAATTCATTTAGCTATACAATGGAATTGAATCTCAGCGTGTTGACCAACACTGAGCATTAAGATGTGCAACATACCTGAAGGCACTTTATGTAAGTGGTCCTGAGTGATTTGTTGTGAATCTCTGAAATACACTGGGCGAGGAAAATCTTAGAGAAGTCCTCACTGCCATCAGGCGCCATCAATTGAATGTTTTTTTTGGGGGAGGAATTTTTCCTCGTCCTGAAAGATGTGTTTGAGACGTGAAGACAAAGGCCATCTTGTGTGCCTGAAGGAGGCTGAACTGTGGTAGAACTGTCTGTATTCTGTCTGGCTTCGAAAGAAACATGCTGGCCAGACGTTATTGTGTAGCTCGGCTGGCAGCCTGACTCAGGGCATTCTGTTGAGAGAGGTCACTGGTGCTGCCACATGGAGCACTTCTGTCTGGTGGCAGTGCCCAGTGTCTGAACAACCAGCAGCTGTCTGCTTGAGGACCATATGGTCATGGATCCTGGATGGACGGTGCAGATTCTTGCAGTCCAATTGTGTGGTTTTTGGACAATGCGCTGTATCGAGATTACAGCACGCAGACCAAAGAACAAGTTGTCATCGAGATCGTGGTAGATCATTTATTGTGGTGTACAAAGTATTTCACAGGAAAACATCATGTGCTGGAACATCTTATAGTTTCATGATGGCAGTTAGTGTTCTTTCCACTGCGCTTTGAGTGAACGTGTTGCGTATGGTCTGGCAGATGATGCCCACCGTCTGTGTAGAACAGACTGTACAAGCAAGGCACTGCTGCAATAGTTCAGAAGCATTGACACCACCTAAAACTCCACCATGTGTGCGAGCAACGCAAACCATCTTTTTAGCAGAACCCAGTGTGCCATGGTCAACCCATACTACTCTACCTGGCCAGGTCTGCGTTTCCAATGAGCACCAAATGCTGATATCTGAGTTAAGGTTTATAATCTGGAGTCGGCGTTTAGCATTTCTTGGCATATCCCCTCATTAGTCTTTTTTGCAAGTTCTCTGATTTCTCTTCAAACACAATTGGTTGACAATTGGTTGAATTCTACAGAATTTCCAAGAGCCGTGTGTAGCATTGTTTAATGTTCTGCCTGGAAACAAAGGCCCTGTTTATACTTATGGCGTTTTAAAATGAAAATGAACCTCGTCTACACTGGCGTCTACATAACCAAAAACGCATGTCACATGACCATTCCTGCACACTGGGCATGCATTTGTAGGCTGCAAATGTCTTATTTAAGAAAAGTAACCATAATTTTGTACTGTTTTTCTTTACGTGGCAAATTTCTTTTCTTAAATGAGACTAGCCCGATGACATGTGCAGCCTTCAGATGCGACCTCTGGAGAACACAGCCTCTGAAATTATAATGAGCATGATGTTATTGTTTACACAATCATCATAGTCTCTGCTTTGGTCCGTTTACACTGAAACGCAACTCCAGAGTTTTCAAACTAAAACGGTGTCTGCAGCGTTTTCAGAAGTCTCCGTTTGTGTGGGTTGATAGCGGCAGGAATCCACTCTTGGAAGAAGGAAGCCGTTGTGTTTACAACTGTGACAAAGAGTGCTCATCAGGACCAACTAAACGCTGAATTTTCAAAAGTATGTGAAATATGGAAAGCTCCGTAATTAGCTTTCGAAATTAGATGCAACTAATGAGCATGATGTTATTGTTTACACGGTCATCAAGGATACGCAGCGCGAATGTGGGCAGCCACGTCATTGTTTTTACTCCAAAGTCTCAGTTTTGGTCCGTTTACACTGAAACGCAACCATGGAGTTTTCAAACTGAAACGGGGTCTGCAGCATTTTCAAAAGTCTCCATTTTCGAGGTTCGCTGCATGGACTATTTAAAATACATCCAGGAATGTTACACACTGGTCTGTTGTTGTGGTAAATGTCTGATGTACATGGCACACAAATTTGGAAGCGCTTCAGGAGTTTCGAAGTCATCATCTAATTGGTTGAATTCTGCAGAATTTCTGGAAGGTGTCTGTGTTGTGTTCTTTATTGTTCCACCTGGAAACAAAGGCCCTGTTTACACTAGTGCGTTTTCGTTTTAAAACAGTGTTTTAAAATGAAAACGATCCTAGTCTACACTGGCATTTTCGCTGCGTTTCAGAAACGATCTCCGTCTACACTACACAACCAAAAACGCATATCACATGATACTGGGCATACATTTGTAGTTTGCAAACATCATCAAGGATGTCTTATTTAAGAAAAGTAACCATGATATTTTTTTTTTTTTACAGTTTTTTTTATTTGCAATTTAACAGATACTTCTCTTAAAAGAGACTGCCCCGATGACGTATGCAGCCTTCAAGTGCGACCTCCTGAGAACGTAGCCTCTGAAACTAGATGCAGCTAGTGATCATGATGTTATTGTTTACATGGTCATCAAGGATACGCAGAGTGGATGTGAGCAGCCACGCTATCGTTTTCACACCAAAGTCTTCAGTTTTGGTCCATTTACACTGAAACACAACCATGGAGTTTTCAAACTGAAACGGGGTCTGCAGTATTTTCAAAAGTCTCTGTTTTTGAGGGTTGAAAACGGCGGAGTAGTGTAAACGACAGGTGTAACTGTTGCAAAAGTTAAGCGCTTTAAAACGAAAACGTTCTAGTGTAAACATAGTCAAAGATGCTGTGATGCCAAACCCCCACACGGAAGAAGAAAGCCGCTGTGTTTACAACTCTGCCAACAAGCGCTCATCAGGATCAACTAAACCTGGATTTTTAAAAGTATACGAAATATGGAATTTTCCAAAATTAGCCTCCGAAATTAGACGTAACTAATGAGCATGATGTTGTTGTTTACATAGTCGTCAACGATACACAGTGAATGTGGGCAGCCACGCTGTCATTTTCATGCCAGTCTCTCCGTATTGGTCCATTAACACTAAAACTCAAACGCAGAGTTTTCAAACTGAATCGGAGTCTGCAGCATTTTCAGAAGTCTCCATATTTGAGGTTCGCAGGAAGCGCTTCGACTGGAAGTGCTTCAGGAGTTTCGAAGTTGTCACCTGATTGGTTAAATTCTACAGAATGTCTGGAAGGCGTGTCGCGTTCTTTGATGTTTTGCCTGGAAACAAAGGCTCTGTTTACACTAGTGCATTTTAAACAGTTTTAAAATTAAAAGGATCCTCGTCTACACTGGCATTTTCACTGCATTTCAGAAACGATCTCCATCTACACTACACAACCAAATACGCATATCACATGTGTTTTCAAACTGAAACAGGGTCCGCAACATTTTCGAGAAGTCCCCTTTTTTGTGGTTCACAGCATGGACTATTTAAAATACGTCCAGGAATTTTACACACCAGTCTGTTATGGTGGTGACATTTCCATGCCCCTAAACATGACGCGGCACAAAACTAAACGTGATTGGTCATTTTACTTGTCAGTCATATGGCCTCTAGGTCCTTGGCTATTCAAAGCGGCCAAGGTTCCCAGATCTTCAGCCGTCAAACTGAAGGTCTGGCTACGCGAGACTACCTTCTGGATATCCCTCATATATACAACAGTAGTTTTCAGTCCTGGTCCTCGGAACATAGGACTCTGCAGACTTTGAATGTCTTGCTTATTTAACACACCTGATTTAGATCATCAGCTTGCTTCTTGTTCTTATAGAGTTTTTGTTGTTGTAGAGTTCAGAACTACTCCTTACTGGAAGTGTTAATGTGGTATCCTGTGAATTAACCTGGTGACCATTCCCTGACATAGTAGGCTCATGGTTTTAGCCTATCAAGATTTTAAGGGCTCGTCCGGAACCAGTTTGTTTTCCCACAGTGGTTCGAGAACAGGCAACTGTCTAATATGTGGAAAAGGGGCACCAGATTGCTCATCTTGTACTAGACTATTTTTACTTTTGCAGACCCCATTTGGCCTGCAACATCCACTCTAATTGAATCACTTCACTCATGAGCGACTGCTACAATTAGGTATTTTTAACCAATTTGATTTGCAGCCTTGTGAGTCTAGACAGCAAGCCTTGCCTAACATTTGCATTTGAGCCTGTCATGCTAGAAGGGTGTGAACACGTGTAAAGGAAAGGGAAATAGCATATGGATGACTGTCGGAGTAGTATTAAGATTTGAGTTTTTGTCTATGAATCACCGCTGATATGGCCTGGGGCTCCCGGTTGGGATTATGTTTAGGTAAAGTGTTGTTGAAGATATCCAGGGGGCCAGGTTCAGCTCCTTTTAATATGTTCCTAATGTTCTGGAGCCAGGCTCGATGAGTTATGAGAACTCTGAACTTCCCTTCAGTCATCACCGTAATTCAAACACATGCTTACATAAGAGCCGACCAACACTAGTCATGACGACGGGAAGTTATTGTTTTGTGGGGGGGGCGGTCATGGCGTTGTAGCAGATGGTGCTTTTTCATCTCAGGTGCACGGAGGGCAATACATTTTGTTCTGTACCACATTTGACAGCGTAAACTATCTGTCTGTTGCAGCTTTGTCTCTTTGTTCTGGTTCAAGATTTGCAAAGACATTCCTGTCAGGAGAGATTGAGCAATACATAACGCACATGTATACACCTCTAATACATGCACATGTATGCCCGTATTGCTTGGCCAGCACTTTTTGTTTTGAAACTTGAACACGATTTTGGCTGCAGCTCTTGTTCTGAGCTACTTTGTCAGGAATGTTTCTTTGCTGAGGAATCCCCAGCGACAGGGCCTTCGTTGCCCTGCATGAAATACTGTTCCATTTATTAATATGAGGAAATCTCTTCAGAAAGGGAGTGCAGCCTCCAGCATGTGAATAGGGGGGCCCATGGAACTGCTGTGGTTTGCTGTGGAATGGGCCTGATTTAACACATGAATAACAGAAACTAGAGCTCCGCAAAACAACTGGACAGAGTCTGAGCAATTGGGGGAGGAGGTGCGCTCTCCACCGTTTCTCTAGCAGTCTGCATCAACTCCATCTTTGGACCGAAAACCTTTTCATGTTTTTCTCTTCGAATCTGATGAATGTCATAATGCTTACGCATTCCTATCTTTAGAAACTCATTGTGATATGATCCTCCAAATGACTCCCCCAGTGCTAACTCTTCAGTATGCTGAAGAAATTAGCACTTCCATTGGGGACTTTCTCCCTTTTTGGGGAGCAGAGCTGCAGGTGGGTCTGTGTGTGGTTAAGCATACGAAGTTCAGCGTCTGATGGATATCAGATGGATTTGTTGATCATTCTTTGAGCGGGTATGTTGCCAGCAGGTCACCTGTCAGTGCCTTAGGCGGTGCGTCTGTGGGCGTATGTACTTCCTTTGTGGGTGAGTTTCTCAAATGAAGGTCAGTCCACACAGACGCACAGGGCAAGAGGACAACTGACTGGCGGTTGGATAGTTTGACCAACAAGAGACCTTGCGGTCTTGCAATGCTGCAGTTAATTAGCTCAATCCCAGCTCCTTTGCGAATCCAGATGTGAACTGCCAAGCTTTACGCAAATTGAGTTACTGTAAATCTGCCCTATGACCAGGCAAACACAGTATGAAAGCGCACAGGCCAAGAGGCTTGTTCACGGCCCCTGACCTGGAACCTGTGAGCTTCTGACTTTGCACAGGGGCATCGGTAGTCAGGTCTCTGACAAAGTGATTTAGTCACGGCTTGTCTCCAGTATGGCTTTATCCCACTGACCCCGGAAAGGCTTCATATCCAAACATGTCATAAATAGAAAGATCTGCAGTAAACCAGGTGTAAAAGCCAATCTGGCTTGGAGAACATGCAGATTTAGTTGGCGCCATGTGAGCCTCGCACATGTCTTGAGGTTAGCTTCAAATGCATAACATTTCTGTAATCAAATGTGTGCTGATACCCATTTCTTAGAACAACATCCGCAGATACTGTTAAGTGATCTTTTTTTTATTCTTACTGATACGAAAATAATTGTCAAATTTTTGTCAGTTGTTTTGTTTATAATAATTTATTCAGCATTTGACTGTTTGAATCAACTGAATTTTCACTTAAGCCACAATAGAGATATTTTCCTTACCTTTTGTTTTTTGTTTTTTTCGCCAGCTTTTGATTGGCAGTACATAATTGCCTCTTCTTTTAAACAAATGGCTGCGCTAACAGCACACTAATTAAAATCCCATTCAACAGATGGATTTTTTTCTGCAAGCGTTGAGTTTTCACTGTTTTGGCCTCCCATCCACATGTAAACAATGTTTTACTTCAGTGAAAACAGGTTTTTGAAAACAGTTTTTGCAATGCAGTTTTCCTTGATGCACATGAACACGTGAGCAGCATTTGCACATGGCAACAATTGTTTATAAAAAAAAATGTGTTGGGATTCATCAGTAAGGGTTCTGACCACAATAGCAGAATGCTGGTTAGTTTTTTGTGGTCAGCTGTCATCAATGACATTTTACAAGTCAGCCTATAATTGTTTAATGATCATACTATTACACAGAGGAATATGCATACTGCATATGTTAATTACACATCCCAAAACATTCTTAACTCTTTCTCCACCATCTCCAAATTTTCTATATATATTTATATAAATCATTGGTGTTTTTCCCTTTTATTATGATACGACAGTGGAGAGCAGACAGGAAATGAAGTGGGTGAGAGAGAGGGGGCGGGGTCGGGAAAGGTCCTCGGGCCAGGATTCGAACTCGGGACGCCCATAGTGCAACAGCTCTGTATGTTGGCGCACTTGCCCACTAGGCTGTCGGCGCCGACCTGTGTTTTCGCTGTTATATGGTAGGGGGCGCTATTACACATCTTCTAAAAGTGTATTGAATCCCTGAATCAAAACATGAAGAAGAAGCTGAAACAAGCAATCACGTGTATATATAAGCAGATGCATATGTAATGTAACATAATCGTCAAGCATTAAACAGGATATAAATCAAAACTGCCTAATGTTACCAACTAAATGTCAACTCAGGAACTGGTTTAATGCAATTTTCTCAGGTTTTTGTTAAAAAATGTTGCATTTTTGTTGAAAGGAAACTTTTTTATAGCAGAGGCTCTATTCTTTCTTTTGACATGCTCAGATATGCATACGACAAAATATCCATGTTTCGCAAATTATGCATGTTCAGATATTCATACGACAATATATTTCTGGGGCCGCTGAGCTCTACGCTTACTTTTCTTAACTTAAAAAATTTAGGAGCACAGTCAAAATTTTAGGAGCACCTTCTAATCAATAATCAAAAAATACGATTTAAAAAAAATTAGCCTTCCCATTACATGGTGATATTTGACTCCTTTAAGTGATTTACAGAGGCATTATGTTTTTACCTTTGTAACTGCATTTTTCTGACTTTATTAAAAGTATGTCATCTTTTATGTCAGATTTTTTTAATAATTATATTTTATAAGCTTTTTAAGAAAAAGTTACCAATCAAATGAAATCAGTATTAACAAAATTAATTTGTACTACAGAGGTGGCACAGAAGGCGTATTTTCATATGTTTAATGAGGCTCAGAGGTGGCATAAGTGCAATCAAATTCAGAAATTCATATTGAGATTAATGTTTTAAATATAAAAATTTGAATATAAAAATATTAAATAACTAAAAAGTTTAAAAATAAAACTAAAACTGCCAGTAGGTGGCGGCAAGTCGTTGATGTAACTACTGAATCATTCATTCATTTGATTCGTTCGAACGGCTGATTCATTCAGGAATAAAGTAAGTGACTCTATATAAATGGGAAATTGAATCATTGACTCACTAGATTCATTTTAAAAGGCGCGTTCATTCATAAACGAAACAGCTGTGTTTGAATGGAGATGGGCAGCGGCTCAGTTGTGACTTGTTTCAAACTATTTTTGACGGCGAAATAGAGCAAAATCAGGCAATAGTGTTATAGTCAGACAATATAAGTCACTTTATATTGACTTCTTGTTTAATTGTATTAAATCAATATCTCATTTACAAACTCCCTTAAAAATAATTATAAGCTGTCACTCATCTTAGTTCATTGCGATCTCACAAAGCGAAGCTCTCTACACTGCACAAAGAATTTCGTATTTACACTCTCTCTCTGCACTTTGTTTATGAAAGGATTCCTGAGATATGTCTGTGATACATTACTCAGCATTGCACGTAGAAACCTTTGAAGCTCCTCTCAGCGCAAAGACAGATATGCTGATCGGGTCAGTCGCACCGGTGCACCTAAATATTTTTTAATAGCCGCACACAAATGCGACTGAAATGGTCACACTGTAGACCCATGGGCTATGAATGTTTTGTGAAAGTTTTGACTGGCAACTTTTTTTAAGAAACGCTGGTGGGTAAAGAGTTAAGTATTTTGTTTGTTTGTTTGTTTATGTAAAATCTTTAAAGCACAGTATCACCAACTACTGGCCTGGCATGATAGTATGTTTTTGTGTTGTTGTAATGGATGCTGTTGTTGTGGACAGGATGTTTTAATAAAACATAAGAAGATATAAGATTTTCAGAAATGTTCATATACGTGTGAACTAGGATTGTGCCGATAGACGATAGTATCGTGTATCGACGATAGTCAGAGATATCGGCTGTTGCTAATGCCTTTGACAATAGCACGACAATTATTATTATTATCCGTCAAAAATAGACTAGGCACCTAACATTAGCGATGCAGTGCAGAGAGCCGCTTCTTGGGCGTTTCAGAAACTTGCCGCAAAGTGTCTGGTATAAACACAAAGGTACAAATCACGGTTAGCTGGAGGGGTGTTTCGGGTGGGAAGCATGCAATCTGTAATAGAGCTCGGGAGTTTAGGTTAGTGATGGGTAGTTCTTGAACAATTCGTTCATTTTGAACGTTTGAGTCGTTCGTTCACGTGATGAACGAACGACTCAAACCCGAAAACTTGTCAGATAAGAGGCCAGGTGAGCCAATCATAGATTAAAGACCGAGGTAAACAATGAATTAATCTTTTCTGTTTCTTATGGCATTATAGTTTTGTCTTGTTTATAGTGTGATCAACGTTTGTGTAAGCAGTAGATGTGTTAGGGAGGATTTTAATTATATTTTGATAAAATTAACGAAATGACTCGAAAAAAGATTCGTTCATTTTGCTGAACGAGACTCAAAGATCCGAGTCGGTAAAATGATCCGAACTTCCCATCACTAGTTTACGTCACTGCGCATTGCATTCTGGGTAGTCGCTGCCATGTTTTAGGACACGCTAAATAGCGTACAATGACAATAAATACAAATCATTAGAGGAAAAAACAACTGTATTTGCGTTAATATTTTTAAGAGCTGCTTGCACTTGCTTAGAATAAATGTACTAATATTTGATTCCATTGCGTTCATTCGAGCACTCAGTCGTGTGGCCAGAACACGACACATACACACTCACAGAAATCATACGGCCGCCTTCTATTGTACCACACACAGGACCGAATTAATTTCTCTTTTGCAGTTTTTAATAACTAGGTGGCACTGATATATCTGCCAGATAAAATAAACACACTATAGGTTGATCTCAGCCAGTTGATCTTGTAAGTGAACCACCGCTCTGCACATTTTGTGTGTATTTCAGATGTCTGTTCTATTCAAAAGTAAGTGCCCTGCGAACTTTAAATACTCCGCCCTGATTACAGTTCGAAGACAGCGTATGTGTTCCATTCAACGAACATTAAAGTGTGCGAGACATGAATTTAAATTGCATTTATTTACAGGGGTATATGGTGTCACACTTCTCTAAGTTTCGCCTGTGTGTGAAGACTATGCAGGCGGTGGCGTAGCGCAAATTCTTGAATGAATATTCCTAAGTAAACTTAAACTGATTTCCACTGCTCAGGGAGTGGGGAGCAATAAACATTGTTTAGGGACCATGTTAATCGCAACACAGTTAAGTCATGGAGCTCTCTTTGGACTAGCTGGTTATCTGAATCAAGTTAAATAACAGAGCCATGCAATATATGCAGAGCGACGGTATGTGAGGAATGGAATTGAGAAACGCTGATGTATTTAATCATATGTCATATCGCCCTAATTTCATTGAGGGATAAAGTTCAATAAGTTTTACTGGACTTAAATTGAACAAATACACGATTTCTTACAAAGAGCTGCTGAACAGTAACGTTTAATCACATGAGCTGCTTTATGAACAAGGACAGTGATCGCAACGAGCCATATCACAAATTAAATTACATTTCCAAACGTGTTATTCATAGCGTGAGCACTTACAAATTCAAGTGGATCGGAAATTATAAAACTGTAATAAATAATAAATACAAACGAAAAAGCCAGATTTTTAAGTTGTGTATTTTCATTCAGCTGCTTTCGCCATTGTGTTTTTTTAAGCTGAAAAGCGTAAAATTGCGCTTCATTTTAGATCCGTTCTCCACTCCGGTCATGACAGCAGATATGGCAGTTCATGTCACAGCAAGCGTTCTCCATTTCTAATGCGTTTTTAAATGTACAATGTAAATTTTAACATCTACCTCCACTATTTCTCAGTATAGACTGTAGCGTCCGTGTCCGAATGTCCCAGAATGCCGTGCGTTGCTGACGTCACGTTCCCATTCTCTATTGCGTGCAGTGCAATCATTTTCTTATACGTGCTGTTTTTCCGGTTTTTACTTTCACTTTTGAAGTCGATCTCGTATAGCAATGAGAGGGGAGAGGATGGAAGAGGGGGCACTGTAATTCGTTTTAGGGGGAACGCCCCCCTTCGCACCGCAGACGTGTGCGGTGTAAATAAGGGGTAGGAAATTTATTCATGTAACTATTGTATTCACTTATGGTACCGGGAGTGTTTTTTAAAGTGCATAAACTCACGCTAGGCTAGGCTAGTCAGCAGTGATGGGAATAATGGCGTTAGAAATAAACGGCGTTACTAACGGAGTTATTTTTTTCAGTAACGAGTAATCAAACGAATTAGTGTTTCCCCCGTTATAACGCCGTTACCGACGATGAAATGCGGCGTTACTATTATTTATTATAACTTATCATTTATTTTTCAGTTCATATGAACGGATGCGTAGCGTACCTGTATTTGATGAGCCGTAGACTCTAGTGTGAAGGCACACAACTAGCCGTCGCTTTCTCTTAGAATCAGAATCACGAGGATTTTGTTGTGGTTTGTTGTGAAAGAAAGATACAGAGCGATAGAGTCTTTTATATCATACAGAACTGACGCGCTACATGTAAACAATATTCTTTGTTGTATTTTACTGTCAAAATAACGGAGGTCCTTATGAACTTAAAGAACTGCTGGTTTCTCCGGTAGTAGGCGGAACTAATGCGCAAACGGCAATCTCATTGGCTGGCGCTCACCAATGATCGTCCCTGTTTTGATTTCAGCAAATCAGTTCGAGCGAACGCAGACAACGTAATTATTATTCATAAACCCAGCAGATCATTAATCTTTAGTGTGTTATATATTGTTGTTAGTAGTAGAATTCGTAGTAGTTTTATCTTATCAGTATTATTTCCCCCCCCCCCCCCCCCCTTTTTTTTTTTTATAGATACACTAAATGACAAACAATATCTTAAGCACCACCACCAGTCCTAAGATCAGTCAACATGACAAATGCATTCGTACATGGTTATTCTAGTAGTTCTAATTACTAAAGTTTAATGCTAAATTATTATAATATCATATTATACTGCTTGACAGCAAAAGTGTACTTTCAGATATTTAAAAAAAAAAAAAAACTAGCAACAACAACAGAAACTGTACTAGCCAATGGCTATTCTATTGCCAAGGTGTCCATAGAGGGTTGATAATATTTACAATATTTTTTTTAATTTGATAGGTGTCTCTCACATCAACATTAAAATACATTATAGTAGATTAGTGTACAATGTTTTATAATAATAATTCATTCTATTTAGTGTCCATTTCATTCATTTAACATACTTAATATTGGGGACATCCAAGTTACTTGACATATTTGAGCATTTTTCTAAAAAAAAAAGTAACACAGTAGTTACTTTCCCTAGTAATTAGTTACTTTTATAATCATGTAACTCAGTTACTATTTGTAATTAGTAACTAATTACTCTTTTACAGTAACATGCCCAACACTGCTGGTCAGTGATGATGATCTTTGAAAACGTAGGCTGAATGTTCTTTGCTCGTCTTCTGTAGCTGCTTTATGAATAACTAAGGAAATGTAAGCATTACTAACTTACAATGTTTCTATTAAATTATGTTAAACACAAATTAAGTCATATTAAAACAAAAAATTAGGCTGCTTTTAGCTTTACGCCAGTGATGTTTCATTTGCCGTTTGGCAATGAATCTAAATAACTAATTAAATAAATTAGCATGATAATATCGTGTATTGACGATCTCACAGGCTGACGATAGGATGATATGAAAATTGAGCATATCGCCCAACGCTAGTGTGAACAAGGTATGCGCAGTGCCCAAAGTTGTTCATTCTGACCCATCTCTTCTGCCTAGTCTTTTCAGTCATTGTGCAATTTAGAGATGATACAGATTCTGCTGCATCAGCTGTTGTCAGACATACCAGCACTCTGTATCAATCTGTATCATCTTTTTAAGTACTTTTCATGAACGTCACTGGCAGACTGTCCTAAACCTCCTGTCTTCTGCAAATGTTACATCTGCTTTTTTATGTCTGGATAGGTTTCACCGTGAAACAATAGACAAATATGGCTTTGCGTTCCAAGTTTGTTCTTGCTCTTCGAAGCAGCAGGATTGTGTAATTTTGTAGCAATGAAGTCCCAGACAGGGAAATCTTAATCAACATTCTTGGCATAATAGGAAAGCTTTGGCTCAAAGGATGTTTTGTTTGATTATTTAATTTATTTTTTTCCTCTCGTTGCACTCTCAAAGGGAAGTAAAAAATTCCAACAGCTTTTTTGGCCTCTTCCCGCTGGCTGTCAGTTAAGCTTAGTGTTTTCCTAGATGTGACACTGATGCCATATATTTCAGTGCTGTGAGTGAGTTTAAAGGTGGAATCAGAGGCCAGGCTTGACGAAGTGCTCCCGGCGCGGTGGTCTCTCTCCACAGCGGGGAGATTTGGGGCTGAGCCAATCAGGTGACGAGACGGGCCGGCTTCCAGAAACACCGCCAAAACAAGAGGAAAATATAGTGCGTTTCTTTTGTGTCAGCAATGATGTGAGTGCAGCGTGTGAAATGATTTAACAACTTAGCCTTTGCTTTTCACACCTGTGCTAGTGGCTTACTCTATATTTATTCTGGGCTTCTTTATGTCCCCAGAGGTCAGGGGTCAACGATTTGGGTAGAAGCATAAATTAGGAGCTGGAGGGGAGAAATCATTTTGACAGGGACGTTTTTGGATGTTTAGATGCTCGTGCGAAGGTCAAGGTTTTTCTGGCGTCTCCCTTGAATGATAATTCTGGCATCATTTACCCATGACATTTTAAACCTGTATGACTTTCGTTCCTCTGTGCACACAAAATAAGATATTTTATAAATGTTATGTCCAGAATTTTGCAAGCCCTTTAAGTTCTTATTGATGAATGTTAAGTAAAACGCAACGACTCAAATTTAAGCCACATTAATTAGGGCACCGATGGTGCAAGGACCGACCCTATTGGAATGGCTGTTTCCTCTTCTTCTCTAAAATGAATCGCATTTTTGAGGGCCTAAACATGCTTGAAAACTCATGAAACTTTGCACACATGCCAGAAGTGGTGAAAATTTACATCTGATATGGGTTTCACAAGTGGGTGTGTCAAAATGGCTCGATAGCGCCACCTGTAAAATGAAGTGCCCCTCGAGCTACATTTCATGTACATGTACAAAATTTGGTAGACACATGTAACACAAAAAAGTCCCCTGGTACGAAGTCCAAAACCCAAATAGAAGTCTGTTATTTTAAATTTTTTTGCCATTTTCAGGCATTGTATATAAACAAACTCCTCCTAGAGATTTAAACAGATCAACACCAGATTTGGTTCCACATGGAAAGAACCTATATGAGGATATATGCGCATATATGAAACCTATATGCAGTATATATGCACATATATGATAATATATATGCTGCATATATGCGTATATATGCCACATATAGGCAAAATTGAGGTGCATATATGTGCATATACAGGCCATATAGGTCTCCTGTATTGCTTCTTTATATCCACAAAAAAGCCCTATATGTACTGTCACGGGTGCGGAGCAAAGCGACAGACACAGTGGGCGTGACGTCAGGCCTCGGAGAGGCTTTTATTAAACAATAAACAGAAAGTGTCCAAAAAGGGGGAAAAAGTGTCCAAAATAAATGGGGGATCTGGTGTCCTCGACGTGAAGGGGTTCCTTGAAGGAGGGGCAGTGTTCAGAAGGGAAGGGTCCAGGTAAGGGGCGGAGTCCGGCGGCCGCACTTGCTCCCCGCCGGGGTCCGCGGCAATATGACGGGTAGCGGCTTCCTTTAGCGGCTTCATCCATTCTTTAGCGGCGGCACTTCCTCAGGCGGGTGAGAAGGCCCGGCATCCTGGCCCGCAGACATTTCCATGCGGCTCACGTGCAGCTCGTCAATCCTAACGCCGGCGCTCGTCCCTTTACGCACCCTTCCTGGACCCACGAGGACACCAGCGTGCATGCACGGGGAAGAGACCGGTCTCCTGAGGAGAGGCGCGCTCGGCATTTTAACAGCGGCGGTGATGAGGCTTCATTCACATCAGGTGTGCCTCATCACACGCCGCCAGACCTGGATGTTTCAGCGCCCCTCCTCCTCCCACACGCCCACTCCCGTCGGGAGCCTGGTGAAGGGCAGCGATTACCGACGGGGTGAAGCTGATAGTTAGGGGGGAGGCAGCCGACTCGTCACAGTACATACAAGATATGTCTCCTATATGGATCTGATCATTTTAGCTCATATCTCACTTTGGTAACTGTCATACATGATGCCTAGCTCATATTTTCTATTATCAAGGCAATAACTAAGAACTAACTAAAAAAAAAAAAAAATGCAAAAAACGTATGTGCGAACATGTGAAATTGGTATCACATGTAATTGGCATGTCATGGAATTTAACTATGGCAAATAAGTGAGAGAAGATGGAAAGCTGTCTACACGTTTTCCTGAAACATTTACAAGGTCAATTCTTTCTTGTATGAAAATAGTGGAAAAGAAGGAAATGTCCCACACGGAAATAACCTATATAAACATATATGTTTTAATATAGGTTTTGATTCAGGCTTTTAATATATGTGACATATATAGAATTGGCCGTTTTCCTATATTATATGTACATATATGCACATATATGTGTACATATATGTACATATAATATAGGAAAACGGCCAATTTTATATATGTCACATATATTAAAAACCTATATCAAAACCTATATTAAAACATATATGTTTATATAGGTTATTTCCGTGTGGGGTCAGTCTAATCTAAAGTCATTTGTGACATTAAATGTGATGATCTTGAGTTTTCATTAAAGGGCGCGTCTGTGGCGGCCTGACAAACTTCGATGTTTCGCCATGAAACAGGTATACAATGTCTGATCTGCATCAAAATTCACATGTTTGATAAGAGTCTTGTCCTGAACGCATGCCCATATTCAGTTTTAATCATAGCGCCTCCTGTTGGCAACAGGCTATGTCATGTTTTACACTAACTCAAACATACCATGTTCAATCTGCACCAAACTTCATGTTTGATCAAAATCTTGGCTTGAAGACATCTACATGCCAATGTCCAGTTTTAGTCATAGCGCCACCAGCTGGCAGCAGGAAGTTTGGCACATATAATTAACATATTCCTCCTGTATTTACCACTTTAAAGGAGAACTCCACTTCCAGAACAACAATTTACAAATAATTTACTCACCCCCTTGTCATCCAAGATGTTCATGTCTTTCTGTCTTCAGTCGTTAAGAAATTATGGTTCTTGAGGAAAGCATTGCAGGATTTTTCTTCATATAATGGACTTCATTGATGCCCCAATTTTGAACTTCCAAAATGCAGTTTAAATGCAGCTTCAAAGTCCTCTAAACGATCCCAGCCAAGGAAGAAGGGTCTTATCTAGTGAAACTGTCTTTTTTTTTTTTTTTTTTCCAAAAAAAAAAAATTCTATACTTTTTAAGCACGAAAGCTTGTGTAGCATCTACGATGCTACGAATTAGTGATGGGTCGTTTGAACAAATCTTTAATGTGTGTCGGGAAGAACGAGGCGTCTCGGGGAGTGATTCGTTCAGTCACGCATGCGTAACATCCTATTAGGTTCTGTACTGGAATTAGTTCACCTGTTTCGAGTCGTTCATTCATCTTATGGGGCTTGATGAAGATTTGTTCATTTTGCTGACGAGACTCAAATGTCTGAGTCGGTAAAATGATCCGAACTTCCCATCACTATTATGAATCACGTCTAAGTTCATCGTCTGTGTACTCCGGCTCAAAAAGGTAGAGAATTGCGAAAAACTCCATCTTATTTTATCCTACAACTTCAGAATCGTCCGACATTGTTGTACCTTTTTGTACAAACAGCGTTTGACTCACTTGCACTTTCTTAGTCTTTGTGCGTTCGCTTTGTAAACACTGGGTCTGTAGTTCCGCCTACATTCCGCATGACCTTTCGACATGATTCAGTAGTATGTAGAGTCGTGAACGCGCATCCCAGAGCCTGTGCTACACGAGTTTTTGTGCTTAAAAAGTATACAAATTTTTATTTTTTGAAAAAATGACAGGTCGTTTCACTAGATAAGACCCTTCTTCCTCAGCTGGGATCACTTAGAGCACTTTCAAGCTGCATTTAAACTAGATTTTTGTACAAAGTGTATTTTATTTTAAAGAAAGACTAAATTGCTTATCAGTGTTATGAGTATTTCAGTACTTGGTAAAACATGTTAATAGTTAATGTGGAGAACTACACCTGTGGTTGCTCAAAAAGTGTTGAGAATCCAGTGCAATGACTTTTTTCTTTCAGATGAATACAGTTGGAGTTATATTAAAAAATGTCCTGGCTCTTTCAAGCTTTATAATGGCAGTGAATGACTGTTGGCAAAAAAGTGTATCCATCCATCATAAAAAGTGCTCCAGGGAGGTTAAGAAAGGCCTTTTGATGTGATTCAGTGTGTTTGTGTAAGAAAAATATCCATATTTAAAACTTTATAAATCGCTAACTGTCGTACGCGTGTTCACGAGAGAGTGGCGTTCCAGTGGATGACGTAGGATGTAGGCGAAAGGAAAATGTTGAAGGATTTCGATACAAGCCAAGAGGAGACTAGTTTTCCTTTGCTGTAAACAAAACTTGGCTCTCACGTGACTAGCATATTCTCACTGGAGCTTAACGCTACGCCTACATCCTACGTCATCCACTGGAACGCCACTCTCTCGTGAACGCGCGTACGACAGTTAGCGGAAGCTAGCGATTGTGGTTTATAAAGTTTTCAAAATTGATATTTTTCTTACACAAATGCACCAATTTGCTTCAGAAGGCTCCCAGAGCTGTGTGGAGCACTTTTTATGATGGATGGATGCACTTTTTTGGACTTTAAAATCTCAACACCCATTCACTGCCATTATAAAGCTTGGAAGAGCCAGGACATTTTTTAATATAACTCTAATTTTGTTCATCTGAAAGAATAAAGTCATATACATCTAGGATGGCTTGAGGGTAAGTAAATCATGAGGTAATTTTCTTTTTTGGGTGAACTATCCCTTTAAGTATTGTTTTGTATCCAGAGGTTTCCAAATGCCTTTTGGGATCATTGAACATGGTACACCTGGCTGTTTTAATTTCATTAAGATGGTTGTAGATCTTTTCTGAAGGGCTTCAAGCATGGAAATAGCTCTTGTTGAAATATTTGTGTTTGTTGCTTTCTATTGTTGCCTTGGAAATACTGAAAACACAGAGCTGCTTATAATCAGAAGAACCTTCCTAATCTCACGTAATGCTGTGATTAATCCAGTGACAGTACTGTCCCTCAAGTCTTCGTGTTCTTCGTGTTTGCTAATCATAGGGCAGTAAGACAAGATTTTTTGCATTTTTCTCATCTGTTACCTCAAGTTTTCCTCCACATCATCTACCGTAGCAAACGCTGATCAGCGCAGCGCACGCATTCCTGCCGCCCCTCCCATTTCTGCCCCGTTGAAAAGGACTGGCGCTAGTACTACAAGTTTGTCCTCATATTCCCCTGGCTAATACACTGGAATTTCTTGGCTGATACCTCACAGTTTCTAACTTCAGTAGAATAAAGATCGAGTTGTTTTATTTTGGAACTCATTTACAGGCTGAATATTTACAGATACAATTTATTCGACATTATTATTGGTCAGTAGGGGAAACTTGTTCCAAAATAACCACCGCTGCCAAATGTTTGTTGAAAACTCTTGTTACAATCTACAAGCTTACAGTCTGATCTCAGGATGGATTTTTAGTGCAGTGCTAGTATATTAGTGAGATACTTACCCAGGTAAAAATTGCAAGCCAGCACACTTTAAAAATGTTAAGTAGCCAGTCACGCTAACTCAATACATCTAGCATTTGTTAGCATGTAAGCTAATGCTTGCAGAGTTGATTCATGTCTCATTTGAAATTGAGGTCAATTAGAGCAGCAGTTCAGAAAAACAGATTTTATATTGGACATCAAAAATAATAAATATTGGTCAATAACTTCACCAATATATGATGCATCCCTAGTATTTAATGTAATCTGAGTCATATTTCGTGTAGTTCTGTTCATGTTTTTTTAAGGATGTCACACAATGTGTCCATTTTGGTATTTAATTTAACTAGCTGCAATCAATAATCGATGAATTTAAGTTTAATTACATGCACCGCCTTTGTAATCAGCAACAAAATATTTGGCATTTTGTTCTGTCATTAAAAGTTCATAAATCTGTTTCATAAGTGTGTGCATTTTTGCATTTGGCATTGATTTGTTCGTTTGGTTCAAAATTAAACTGGATTAAAGGGGACAGTTCACCCAAAATTTTTGATCACCCCATGATTTAATCACCCTCAAGCTATTCTAGGTGTATATGACTTTCTTAAAAAAAAATGTCTTGGCTCTTCCCAGCTTTATAATGGCAGTGAATGGCTGTTGAGATTCTGAAATCCAATAAAGTGCATCCATTCATCATTAAAAGTGCTCCACACAGCTCCGAGGAGTAGATTTTTTTTTATATCAGTACTTTACTTCACCATTTATTTTTCTGACTACTTCTTACTTTCACGCTTTACATTTTTACACAAATATCTGTACTTTCCACTTCTTACATTTTCAAATCAGGCTCGTTACTTTAGTTTTAATATGCATTTTGGGGATCACCATTCCATAACAAATCATGAATCCATTAGTCTGTACTGGAAACGCGATTCGGCTTGTGCACGCTCTGCGTGCAGAGTAATCAAGCACCCGGAAGAATCAGAGAGGTGAAATACTGACCTGTTTAGGACTTCAAGTGCAGGTCAGTTTCATCTGTCAATAGACCAATGTAGTTTTGTCTTTGCTCATTAGCATTAGCAACTCTTAGCAGTAGCAGCCAGAGGATTAATAATACTGTAATCTAAACTAAACTTAATTACTATCATCACTCAAAATATTGTATGCTAAAGGACATCATTATTATCTACCTTAGTTACAGTAGTAATTTAGCAAACAAATGTTATAAAACATCATTTTATAATTATGTTTAGAGGGAGCTAAGGCAGATAACAACGAACTCTTGCGAAAATTAAAACCAAAAACCATGTTTACTATAGTTAGACAATGGTAATCACATATTAACCATGGTTTTGCCACACTAACCATAGTCTAACCATGAAATTTGTAGTAAAACTATGGTTGTAAATTAAAACCGATTGTAATCAATCCACCAAAAAAAAAAAAAAGACTACTTTTACTCTAATAACCCATGGTTAATTTTGGTAAGAGAAAAATATGACTCATGATAATGCAATAAAAAGTTCAGTGTTAAGATTTTTCTGTAACAATATTGTCATGATGTAATTGTTATTGTACTAATTTTGACATTTAGGCAATTTAGAAAATATAGTTTTGTTAAGTCTATAGTATTTAAGTCATTTTAAGATAAAACAACAACACATGGTCATAATGTGATACTTTGCTGAACTAAAAAAAGTTATGTAATTGCAAACAGAATACAATGAGGTGATTGTTTTGCAACAAGGTGGAGACAGTTCTGTTCATAACAGTAGATGCCTGATGGGAAAAGAAAATTAGTGAAAAAGGTAAACAAACAAAGTGAGATGCAAGGAGATATTATGAAAAATGAAGAGACTGAAAAGGAAAATGGAAGTGAAGGTGCAGTTCAAGAATGAACATTTAATTATGTTGCACGGCCCCAGCCTAAGGTTTTAAACCTTTTTTACCATGTGACGGCCATACAAAAAAAAAGGGATTTCGTGGTTTCAGAAGTTTTGTGGGTGTATGGGATGAGCTGGAGATTTACCGGCCTGAAATTTTGTCCCAGTCCTGCCCTGTTTTACATGGCGGTTGTTCAGCCTTGATATATTCATTAGCTAACAACATTTTAAATGCAAGTTATTTTGTATCTATGTGACAATATGACATGAGGTTCAGGTAGTAGTAATGGGTACTTTTTACTTAAGTATGTCAGAGCCTATATTTCTTTACTTTAACTTAAGTAAAAAAGTGTAGTAAGTACTTCTACTTTTACCAGAGCATTTTTAAACATGAGTATCTGTACTTCCACTTGAGTAAAGGATGTGTGTACTTTTGCCATCTCTGCGACGGGTTAATAAAGGCCTTCTGAACTGGCGAATCGGTTCATTTGTTTAAGTAAAATATCCATAAACTTTAGAAACGCCACCTCTCGTGAACGTGTGTACAACAGTTAACGAAAGCTAGAGATTACTAGGGGTGTAACGGTACACAGATGTCACGGTTCAGTACGTACCTCAGTTCACGGGTCACGGTTCAATACGTTGTCGGTACAACAGAAAAAAAAAAAATCTACCATGCTAGGTTTCTTTTCATTTATTTTAAACAGACAGTAGTACAAATTACATTTTTTTTTTTTCCACCTACATGTGAAAATACTAAATATTATAACAAATTAAAAAAACTGTGCGACACGTAATGTAGCTTATTTGCTAAGTTTCAGTTCAGTTTTGTGAGAGAAAGGAAACTCAAATGGTAGAAAGCAACATTCTATTTGTTTTTTTGTTTAAGTTGATTTTGCTGGTATGAGGAAAGTTTAAGTAATGGTGCCGGCGCACACAAACACAAAACATATCAGTTCCAGGCTTCTAGCATTGCTAACAGCGCAGTTGGTAACGTTACTTTATCAAAATAAAACGCGTTGAACCAAACATCAGCGCGCCTGCCTCACTGTGTCACCGTTAGAACGCGACTGAAGTACAGTCTATAATTTACATAATACATAATAGGTAAGCATTTGGATGCATCACAAATATGGAAATATTATGGAATATTTGGATTTGTCAAATGAGAGAGGTAGGATACAAGAGCATAAAGCTCAGTTGAATGCGCAAGCCTTTAAAGTAACGTTATACTCCTTTGACAGTGAGAGACACGTTCAGAATCGGCACATGATCACTGTCTAGTGGGCTTTGCTTTCAAGTGCGCAACTCCTGGCATTCGCTGTTCTTCTGCTGGCGGTTATCAAACAGCGTTGCATTACTGCGGGCACCCCCTTCTGGAGTAAGGGTGAATTGCCTGTATTCGTTGTAAGGCCTCATGCACCGAACCAAGATGCCCGTACCGTGACGGTTCGGTATGAATACATGTATCGTTACACCCCTAGAGATTACGGTTTATAAAGTTTAAAAAAAAAAAGGATATTTTTTCAAATGCATCGATTTGCTTCAGAAGGCCTTTATTAACACCCTGGAGCCATGTGGAACACTTTCTATGATGGATGGATGCACTTTTTTGGACTTCGAAATCTCAACACCCATTCACTGCCATTATAAAGCTTGAAAGAACCAGGACATTTTTAATATAACTCTGAATGTATTCATCTGAAAGAAGGAAGTCATATACACCTAGAATGGCTTGAGGTTCAGTAAATCATGGGGTAATTTACATTTTGGGGTGAGCTATCCCTTTAAAACACTCACAGTGTATGAAGTCTCCACCTAATTGACCGTCATTTCTTTCTCCATCTCTTCATTTCACACACAGATAAAGAAATACTTTGAGCTGGAACCTCTGGCACGAGGCAAGAGCTGGATTCTAGAGGGCAGCACGGTGGACAACATGGATGCGGTGAAAGAGAGCTTCGGTCAGCTCATTCATCTGCTCGAGGAGAAGGACCACGAGACAGGCAGGATATGACCCGGGGACGACATCCCAGCATCCCTCAGACACTACCGATCGCCAACTCACCACAGGCCAGCACATCCTGGTTCAGCCTGGACGTCGTGTAAACTACGTTGTTATTTCAACTCTGTTACTGTGGTGAAACAAATTGAGCCATGGGGAAAAAAAACAGACTTGGGTAAATCCTCACGTAAGGATACATATCTACCGAAAAAGAAGGTACCTCAGCCCTTAAGTTTGATACCTTCTCTCAAACTACACGTATTAACCCAGAACAAGCGTTCGACACACAATTCTCAGTAAAATGGTTGTATCTATTGTTTTTAATACAGACCTAGTTGCACATTGCTACTAAATAGATGATGTAATCATATGCTTGGTCACGTAGGGCGACTGGAAGTCATGTAGTCCCTAGTTTGTTTTCTTATTGCGTGAATGTGTGTTTGCGAGAGAGAGAGATGCCAGTTTGTACTTAAAAAGCCTTAAAGTGAGTGCTAATGTATTTTTAAAACAAACGTTTCATTGTGTTCACACAAATGTAATGTCAAATAGGCCGTCTTAAATATTTGTGGCTGTGAAGTGAAAGAAGTGGAATTATGAGTGATTCCTCAGTCGTAAAAAAAATGAAATAAAAAAATGTAATATCTCTAAACTGCATGGAGCCGCACTTGATGTATTATTGGAGCTTTAGAGTGACCTATAAATGCACATTTTTAATTTGGGATCATTGAGGACACAGATGTTTTCATAACTTGGTCTAGTATTATTTCACAGGGTTTTGCTCGTGATGGTTGACGAAGCCCTACTGAAAAAGGTAACACCGGTTTGACTTTGTCTTTTCACCAAAGACACTAAAACCACACTCAGCCCCTTTAGGTGAACCGTGAGTCGTGACGCAGCCTTTTGTATGCATGATGTATTTACCATGTGCTTGTTTGGAAATCGCGTTACTCGTTTTTTTCTGTATTTCTGTTGGCCCTGAATGTAACACTCTCTTTGCATCATCACAACTCTTTTAGTCTCAATGTTGTCCCATTTAGATGAGGTGAACGGAGGAGGAAGTGAATGCAAGAGCCCAGTCTGGTGTTAACCAACTCGTTCATGTGCCACACTTCCAAAAGCACGCATCATAATCGTCATCAAACTCGGGCAACATCTTGGGTTTTATTTATATCTACTACAGTTTTATACCCTCCAGACCAATTCAGCTGCCTTTTTGTAATTCAGATATTTGTACATTTTGTTACAGATCAGTCTCTGGAAAGACATGTGCCTGTCTTTGTACTGGAAGATAAAAAAAGTCTAGGTGGACTTTTAGCCGTTTACCAAGGTGGCGTCAAGTCATTCACGTTTGACGGTGTTTATGTGTATTTATGCATAATTTCCACTGAGCAACATGGAAAATAAAGGCTGAAGAACGACATTGTGTTGTCTTTTTTTAACTTTTTTGACTCATGAATAATAAATAAGAACAAATTATCTAGACCTTGACACAGTTATGAAGGTCTTAAAGGGTCCTCTTTATGATTTTCTAAGAAATATGTGACCCTGGACCACAAATAAGGGTCATAAGGGACAATTTTTTTTAAATTGAGATTTATACATCAAAGCTTTCCATTGATGCATGGTTTGTTAGGATAGGACAATATCTGGCTGAGATACAGCTATCTGAAAAGCTGGAATCTGAGGGTGCAAAAAAAAAAAAAAACGCCTTGTCCAAATAAAGTTGTCCAAATTAAGTTCTTAGCAATGCATATTACTAATCAAAAATTAAAGGAACACTCCACTTTTTTTGAAATGGGCTCATTTTCCAACTCCCCTAGAGTTATACAGATGTGTTTTGCCATTTTTGAATCCATTCAGCCGATCGCCGGGTCTGGCGGTAGCACTTTTAGCATAGCTTAGCATAAATCATTGAATCCGATTAGACCATTAGCATCTCACTATAAAATGACTAAAGAGTTTCGATATTTTTCCTATTTAAAACTTGACTCTTCTGTAGTTGCATCGTGTACTAAGACTGGCGGAAAATGAAAAGTTGCGATTTTATAGGCCGATATGGCTAGAAACTATACTTTCATTCCGGCGTAAAAATCGAGGAACTTTGCTGCCGTACCATGGGTGCAGCAGGCGCAATGATATTATGCAGCCGTCAACTCTGCCGGCTGCAACTCTGCATCTACACAAACGCCGGTCACTTTCAGGCGCTGCATAATATCATTGCGCCTGCTGCACTCATGGTACGACAGCAAAATTCCTTGATTATTACGCCGGAATGAGAGTATAGTTCCTAGCCATATCTGCCTATAAACTCGCAACTTTTCATTTTCCGCCAGTCTTAGTACACGATGCAACTACAGAAGAGTCAAGTTTTAAATAGGAAAAATATCGAAACTCTTTAGTCATTTTATAGTGAGATGCTAATGGTCTAATCGGATTCAATGATTTATGCTAAGCTATGCTAAAAGTGCTACCGCCAGACCCGGCGATCGGCTGAACGGATTCAGAAACGGTAAAACACATCCGTATAACTCTAGGGGAGTTGGAAAATGAGCCTATTTCAAAAAAAGTGGAGTGTTCCTTTAACTTTTGATATATTTATGGTGGGAGATTTACAAAATGTCTAAATGGAACATGATCTTTACTTAATTTCCCAATGATTTTTGGCATAAAAGAAAAATCAATCATTTTTACCCATAAAATGTGGTGTTGGCTATTGCTACAAATATACCCTATGTTACCTACGACTGGTTTTGTGGTCCAGGGTCACATATGAATAAAAGATTATGGAAAACTAGTTAAAGGAATAGTTCTACCAAAAATGATTTTTTTTTTTTTTTATTAATGTCAACAGATTTGGAGAAATGTAGCATTACATCACATGCTCACCAATGGATCCTCTGCAGTGAATGGGTGCCGTTAGAATGAGAGTCCAAATAGCTAATAACAACTATAATAATCTGTAATCTAATCTAATAATCTACAAGTAATCCACACCACTCAAGTCGACAAATTTACATCTTGTAAAGCTAAAAGATGCATGTTTGCAAGAAAACAAATCCGTTATTAAGACGTTTTAGCTTCATTTTATTGTTTAGAATTGCTTGTTTTCTCCAGTGAAAATTTTGTTTCGTCTAAATCAGCAGAGAAATATGCACAGATCAAGCACCGTTTGCAAGTGAAAAGAGTTCTGAACAAATATGTTGGTGGATTTTGATGTGGGAGGACAACAGGGAATGGACTTTTTCACTAAAGGGGGTGTTATTATAGACTCATTTTGAATAGACAATTTAATGGACAGTTTAAGTTTAAACACCTTAATAATGGATTTGTTTCTTAAAAACACACAGCTTTTCACTTCACATGATTTAACTGATGGACTTGGAGTGGTGTGGATTAGTTGTGAATTATCGTGATGTTTTTATCAGCTGTTTGGACACTCATTCTGATGGCACCCATTCACTGCAGAGATCTATTGGTGAGCAAGTGATGTAATGCTATATTTCTCCACATCTGTTGTGATGAAGAAACAAATTCATCTACATCTTGGATGAACTAAGGCTGTGAAAACTTTAAGCAAACTTTTTTTTTGAAGTGAACTGTCCCTTTAAAGTTTAGCTTTTAATAAAGTCATTCTTTCTTTTCATCTTGTTATTTCTTACTTCATGTCCCCAAGTTTATAAAAATGAATTTTAATTCATAATCAAGATCCAGACAATTGACCGCCCTTTCACTGACCCATTTACCAATAAGTTTAGTTGCTTTCTTTGATATTTCCCTTTGTTTTGGTCATCTGGATGACTTTAAGCTCACTACTGACTAAAGTGTAAGGAACGCCAGCATCTCTGTGGGTCATCTGCACAAGAGTGATTAGTCATAGTGTTTCCCTGTCTACGGATTAGTCATCTACAGTCATTTCCAGCTGTCCTCATAACCCACAAAACTATTAGATGGAGGCAGTTTCTTTTCATTGGCTTGTAGGGAATCCCATAAATCAGACTCTGAAGTTAATGTATCCATGTATCCAATAAACGTACTGTATCCATGTCCATACAGGAGCTTAACAAAACCAGATCTAGCTAAAATGTCAGATGACACATTTATAGATGATGGGGAAGCTAAAACATAACAGTGTGGAAACAAAAACAGCTTAAAGTCTGTGTAAAGGTAATTCAGACAATTGCAAACACATTACAAATATTAGAAATTTTTTGCTGAAAACACTGAATTGTGGGGTTAAACCGTTAAACAGTTCTTCATCGTTTTTGTGTACAGGATTTTTGGGGGTTAGTTACTACAGCCCACAGTCTAGCTAAGTCTTCGTCACACAAATGCATGTAGAGGGTTTGCACTTATGTCACGGCTTGTTCAGTTACCCAGATGCGTGGCCATATTGGAGATCGGATGTAAATGACAGCATGGATTGCACTGTTAAAGCTGAAGTCCACTTTCAGAAGAAAAATTTACAGATAATGTAATCCAATATGTTTATGTCTTTCTTTCTTTAGTCAATAAGAAATTATGTTTTTTGAGAAAAACGTTTCAGGATTTTCCTCCATATAGTGGACTGGTATGATCCCCAGAGTTTGAACTTCCAAAATGTTGTTTAAATGCAGCTTCAAACGATCCCAAATGCGGTTGTAAACGACCCCAGCCGAGAAAGAAGGGTCTTATCTAGCGAAACGATTGGTTATTTTCATAAAAATGATACAATTTATATACTTTTTAATGTCAAATGCTCGTCTTGTCTTGCTCTGCTTGAATCATCTTCAAAATCGTCCTATATCGCTGGTTTTACCTTTTTTGTTAAGGGTGTTCGATCTTCTTTGAATGTTTACTTTGCAAAGACTGGGTCGGTACTTCTGCAACGATGTAGGATGATTTTGAAATTGAAGGAGAAAATACGATTGAAGTTTTTCAACATACCCTAACTGTCTTGAACTGGAATACACAGAGTTCAGGCAGAGCAAGACAAGACAAGTATTTGAGATTAAAAAGTATTTAAATTGTATTTTTTTAAAATGAAAACAACCAATCGTTTTGCTAGATAAGACGCTTCTTCCTCAACTGGGATCGTTTACAACCGCATTTAAACTGCATTTTGGAAGTTCAAACTCGGGGCACCATAGCAGTCCATTATATGGAGAAAAATCCTGAAATGTTTTCCTCAAAAAACATAATTTCTTTATGACTGAAGAAAGAAGGACATGAACATCTTGAGTGACAAGGGGGTGAATACATTATCTGTAAAGTTTTGTTCTGAAAGTGGACTTCTCCTTTAATGTACTACTGAGTACATTGTTCTGCTAATTTATGCTGTCTAAACCACAGAAAAAAACGTCTGGAAGCTGCTAAATCTTATAGAAAAGGACTTAGTAAGCAGGGTGCAATATTTTGACAAACTAAAGTTAATAGGTGGTAAAGATACACACGAGCAACATTAAATAAGATATTAGCCTAATATTTCACCTACCTGACCAGAAATGATAAGAACAAGCACAAATGTTGTTAAGATTCTTGCCCTGGAAATCCTGCTTCAGTTTGGCCAACCACAAACGCCTTTTGTTCCTCAGTTTTATTGCACTCTTCTCCTTGATTTGTTATAACTTTTGGCAGTCTATAGTACTCCAAATGTTTTTACAGCCCAGACCTGACAATAATTGACCATTTTCAGCAGTAATAATCAGTAAAATATGCGAGTTTCTTCGGTTCAGTTCGGCTCCGCCATCCATTTAATTTGTAGCTGTATTTGGCAGTTGAGAGAGAGGGCAGCTTTCCCGCGAGTCGGCGTGGTTTCAGCGCAGACAGCAGAGAATCCTCTTAAGTCTGACGTCACGCGTCACCGCATCCGTGCCCAAACCAAATACTAATACTAATACTAATACTAAAACTGAAACTAGAATACCCAAGACTTGTCACTCGTATAGTTTTGAATAGGGAAAGATGCAACGCTCATTATGGCCACGAAGCCCCACCTTCTTAATGAAAGAGCCAATCGTTGGCTAGTAAAGTCAGCGCGTCATTGCAACTGCCGTTAGAAGTCTCCTTTGCTATAGGCTGCTTCCGAAAGCCTAGTCAGCTGACTTGCTGTCCTGCTGCCCTATCAGGCAGTGCCTTTGAAGGCTGCGAAGGCAAGTTTCGGACAGACTTCAGAGGCAGGGTAACATGAAGTCGTTGCTAGGTTACCTAACAGTTAAGTTGTACATTTTGCAGAAAAACGACCTTAAACGTCATTGTCACTGAAGGTCTGTGTGTCAGAAAAGACGGCAGAGAATGGCATTTTTTGCTTAAAAAATAAAAGCACTGTTGCAAGTATTATTGCAGAACAGGTGATTGTTATTAGTGGCTGTTTCGTTATTATTGGTAGTATATGGTAAATATTATTCCTATTTACTACTCATTTAAACCCTTTTTTTTAAAATACTATTATTACAAACAATATTATTTATTATGCTTTTTACACTATTACTATTCATAAAGTATATCATGGTTAAGATCTCATCTATTATATAAAGTAACAAGTAAGGGGGGGGGGGGTACTTTCTCAATATTCAAACTATAGACAAGCTATAGACAACTACACAACCTATTATAGCCTACATACAAATAACAGCCTAGGTATGTTATGTAGCCTAATTTGCGCGCATTGGGGAACCGCTCTCTAAACGCGGGGAATTCAAATGGCTTTTGAAAGCGCGCGCGCGTTTAACTTTCGATTTCGTTTTAACGATCGTGCGAATTCTCGACGGTGCTGAGGTAACAAACGAATTTGAAAGTGGGGGGACACAAACGGGATTTTTAAAAAGTGTCCCCAGCAGAAATTACAGCCCATTCTGTAGTTTTGTCTGATATTCATCTTTTAATCGTATTTACAGATTTCTTGACTCCAAAGCAAACAGAGCTATTTTGTCTTTACTGTTCCAATACTTATGGAGGACAATGTATATATCTCCCTAGCTTCAGGCAACCTGGATCACAATCACTGGATCACTTTGTTATTCTATGGCTGCACTTTAAAGAAACTTTCTTCTAGTTTCAGGTGACAGCAGACATCCGGAAATATAATTAGACGCCTTAGTTTAACCTCTCTCTCATTTCTCCTTGACCAGAGGACAACGTAAGTAAAAAGCAGCACAGACACTGATGATTAGTTAATAATCTTTAAATACAACATTAAAATTGTCCGTGACTTTGCTTTCTGGGGGCAGACAGAAAATTATTCGTCTGATTTGCAGATGTGACTGACAAAACCCGTACTGACAGAATGAAATGCAAATGAAGCTGCTGAAAGAATGAGCTTCTGAAAAATCCATCTTTTGGTAATGGGTATTGTGTCTGGCGAAGAGACATTATCTAAAATAACCTGAGACCATTTGAAATGACTCACTCACGATATCCAGACGAATATTAGTATGCAGACAGATGAACACTTGGGATTAATCTTTAAACTCTAACCATGTCTGAAGAACTTCACAAAGCTGTCTGCAAGACAAACTTTCAATATTTTCTTCTTTTTCCCTAGTGTCAGTCTGTCTGACAGCCTTACGTTAATCTTCTTAAGAAGTCTCTGCTCTCTATCACACCTGTGCAACGGGAGAGTTTCAGAAAGTTTCTTAAATTTAGGTATTATTAGTTTCTTTTGCAGCTCTTAAAGGGATAGGTCGCTCAAAAATGCTAAACACAAAAGAAGAACTCTTTTTGTCCATGCAGTAAAAGTTATTTGGACCCCATTCACTTACATTGACATGAGGGTAAATATAAATGACCGAAAGTTCATTTTTTGATTGAACTGTCCCTTTAAGGCAAGATACACCAGGTAAACAAGGTAAAAACATATAACTAACAGATATGATAATATATTCCCCAGGTGGTTGATTATATTCAATACTGGCAATTTTTTTTTTGTATAAGTTTTCTAAAATGTTATATTTTATATATGCAGATGAGACACTAGTTATTTAAATAAGCACTAATTTATATATATTTTTGGAACATAAATCTAAACATTGGATAAAGCCAAGTTCAGATTTCTTGTTCTGTTTTCTTGACATAATAAAAGATATTTACAGTGGAGGTTTTTGATCTCCTTTTATCACAGAGGATTATGAAACAAGCATTATGGAACAATTTAGGCTTTTTCACCTCACAATTAGGAGAAAAATAGTCATAACTACGAGATATAAACTCAGCAAAAATTCATAATTGTGAAATAAAAAGTATCCTTTTCTATTCTTTATTCTGTGTATAGTGGGGGGAAGGGGGTGGGGGCATGAGATATAAACTCAGAGAAAAAAAATATAATTAAAACAGTTGCAATTATATTTTTATTTGAGAAACTTTTTTGAGATATATTTGTCTCAGAATTCAGAGGAAAAAAGAGAGAATTACAAGACGCAGAGAAAAAAATCTGAATTGCATGAAAAATTAGCAGTTCTATATAAATATATATATATTGTTAATTTGAGGAAAAAGGCGAATTTCTCTCAGAATTCAGGGGAAAAAAGTGAGAATTACAAGATATAAACTCAGAATTGCATGAAAAATGAACAATAAACAAGAATTGCATGCAATTATATTTTTTATTTATAGTTATATTTTAGGGTTTTTTTTTGTTGTTGTTGTATTTTTGAGATTTCTTACATAATTCAGAGGGAAAAAGTAAGAATTGCAAGACATCAGCTCAGAAAATAAAAAATCTGAATGGCAAGATATAAACTCAGAATTGCATGAAAAAGTTGCAATTATATTTTTTATTTGAGACAAAAAAATTGAGGCAAACTTTTCTCAGAATTCAGAGGGGGAAAAAGTGAGAATTACAAGATATAAACTCAGGGAAAAATTTTTTTTTTTTTTTTAGACGTATTTCATTCAGAATTCAGAGGAAAAAAAAATATTTACAAAATATGAACTCAGAATTGCATGAAAAAATTGCTATTATATTGTTTATTTTTTATTTGAGAATAAAACCTGAATTTTGAAATGAAAGAATTCAGAGCCAAAAAGGTGAGAATTACAAGATATAAACTCAGAACTGCATGAAAAAGTGGTAATCATATTTTTTTATTAAACATATTTCTCTTGGAATTCAGAGGGAAAAAAGCGAGAATTACAATATATAAACTAAAATCAAATAAAATAAAATCTGAATTGCATGATATAAACTCAGCATTGCATTAAATCATAGAACTCTATTTTTCTTTTTTTTTTTTTGAGAAAAAAACATAATTTTGAGACGTAAACTCAGAATTATGAAAAAAAAGTCTTACTCTTTTTTTCTGAGAATAAAAATCTGAATTGTGAGATAAAAAATGCAGTTTTATTTTATTTTATTTTATTTTATTTTATTTTACTTTATTTTATTTTATTTTGATCCTGTGGCAGAAACGGGCCTCCATGGGAAACACTGTCAACAGCCAGAAAGAAAAAAAAATGTTTTCTATGAATAAAATCTTATCAAATCTGGCAAATGACAAAAAAAGAGGAATAAAACCGTGAAGTTCAGTACGTGTAAGTGCTACTGTGGAGATTTCTGGCTCAGTGCAGAAAAAAACATAATTTCGAGAAAACAGCTTTTAAAGATAGATATCATAATTGAAGTCTACACATGCAATAAAGCACAATAAAATAAACACTTAGAAGTGCATGTTGGATGTTTTCTGTCTACTGGTCTGACACAACAGCCAAACAGCCCCCCCAAAAAATGCAAAATTGTGCAGGAAAAAACAAATCAGCAACAATGAAACTCAAGAATCCCAGAATTGCCAGTGAAAATGAACTTAACCAGGCCCGTTTCCTTCATGCACATGAGCAATGTGCTATTCCTGTCGCCGCCGTACCTCCACGAACACGTTCCCATGACTGATTATAATGAGTTAGGGCTGCAGCTCGCGTCGCCTCCATTAGCGAATGCCATTTTGCATTGTATTGCAACACAAAGGTCAAATGTACAGTAAGGACAAAATGTACATTCTCCGCTTTACAATACTGGGACATCAAAACAGGCCCGTCTGGGGTAACGAGGCATGCATGCTCATTTGGGACACTTTCTCCATCAGCGAATGAGAAAAACTCTTCTTAGCAACGTTAGGACTAACAAAGATAGTCTCTAATAGCGGCTCTCTGTGATCTGGTTTCAAAGCCTCAAGCCAGGGTTTAATTGCTGATTGTTTTTAACAGCAGATTCGTTTCCCTCTCTGATTCGACTACGATTCGCTGTCGGCGCATTGAAGTTGGAGGAACTGTACGCCTCTTTTGATGGCTCCGTGCGTTCCATTTCCTTGTTAAAATTCAAACCAAATTTATACGACCGCTAATAGAGAACATTTCTGAAATGGCAAAAACAGTCAACAGTGCATTAATAAGCGTGGATTTTCCATACGGGCCCATCAGTCACTCGCTCTACAGGGATCTCTGGTTTTAATAATGCTCTATAAACACTTAAGACAACAGGCTGAGTGTATAAGCCAAGATAAAGGTCTGCGTATTGCGTGCATGATCTGCAACAGAAACACTCTGGTCTGCCTTGGTCAAAAGTGGACAGAGACAGGCAGAAGAGACTGTTTTGACTACTGTCCAGAGCGGCAGAGCTGTTCGATTACAGCGTTTCCAAGTACATTTCTCATTGTATTTCCAGGCATTAGGCACACACAGAGTGTGCTAAACCTCAGCTGACCAGTGGCTGTCTCACAGACATCGACTGACTCGCACGTTTGTATTGAACTTCTATGAGAGACCCAGCGGGGATCCGGCGGACTCGTTGCTAGAGAGACTCAATGAACTGTCAGGAAATGACCCACAGAGCTCAGCTCTCTCCAGACGGGTTCTCTTCAAACATTTTGTTTGTGCCCCAGAACGCTTCATGCTTTTTTTTTGGAGCACTGTCCTTTTGTACTCGTTTATACCTAGAGAGAAAAAGGCTGTCCTCACATGAACTTGGCAGAAAACCGAAGACCTTTCAAACCGATGGTGACTGTTTATACTGCACTACAAAAATCATTTTCTTAGTAAGTTTTTTTTTTTTTACATTGTGCTGTCTTTACACAACTACACCTTGTATACACAACTAACACTTATTTATTAGCAATTATAGATCTCCTGCATCAGAGAAACAAGTGTGCAGCCATCTTTAGAATTTTGTCTTTGACCTTCTGCTTTTGCGTAGCTCTTAAAGGGATAGTTCACCTAAAAAAGAAAATTACTCCATGATTTACTCACCCTCAAGACATTCTAGTTGTATGTGACTTTCTTCTTTATAAGACAATCAGAGTAATATAAAAAAATGTTCTAGCTATGTGGAACTTATTTTATGATGGATGGATGCACTTTATTGGACTTCAAAATCTCAACACCCATTCACTGCCATTATTGTTACGGAGCGAACAAAACGTGAAGCGGGCGGATCCATATGCAAGCTTTTATTAACAGAGGCATGGTCATACAACAGGCAGGGTTGAACATCAGCAAACAGGTACAGTACAGGCAAGATACAAGAGTAGTCCAGGAACAGGTGAGGGTCAATCGGCAGTGATTGTAATCCATGGGACGAGGAAAACGGGTAATCCAAACAGAAAGTCAATAGTTCAAATGAGGGGCGAACAGAGTTCGAAACGGAAAGACAAGGGTTAATCCATGACGGGCGATAAATCCAGGGCAGGCTGCAGACAGACAGAATGAGATAAACTAGGCTAGGATACAAGACTCGGATAGTCAGACTAGAAACAAGACTTGGGAACTTGGAAATGGCTCCGTAATGTAGCTACTACTAGGAGAGTGATAAATGCTATACAACACTGAATGATAGTTGGGACCTCATATTTATGCTGTGTGTGATTGGCTGCAGCTGTGTGTGTAATCAGTGAAGTGGAGCATGGGAAATGTAGTCCAGGGTGTAGTGCAACAGTCTGTGTAGTGTGAATATCAAAAAAATGGCAAGGTGACCTCTGGTGGTGAGCAGACTGAAGACCATGGACAGGATTCGTGACAATTATAAAGCTTGGAAGAGCCAGGACATTTTTAAATGTAACTCTGATTGTATTCGTCTGAAAGAAGAAAGTCATATACACCTTGAGTGGCTTGATGGTGAGTAAATCATGGGGTAGTTTTTATTTTGGGGTGAACTATCCCTTTAAGCATCATTTGTGAAGAGAGTGAAGTGAATTTACTTATTGTAGTGGAATTCAGGAATTCGCACAATCTTACCTCATGTGGAAATACAAGCGAAAGACAGAAGACAACGAGCGCAACGCTGAAAAGAGGCGGAGCTACATAAGATCTATAGCAAATATAAACTACAGAGTATTCAAGTTGCAGCAAAAATAAGAAACATTGTTCATTCCTCTCCTGCAGCTATATATTTTTATGATAGTATATTCAGTATAGTATAGTATAGTATGGAATCTATACTAGACTTTGTCATATGAAAATCGGAACTAATAACAGTAACTTGTTAATTTTCGAAATTAAGTGCTTCATTTCGAGTCGCACGTCACTGAAAGTAGAGTATAAGTGAGTCAAATGTTGATTTATTAGCCGCTGTAACCGATTCAGCGAGTTCATTCAGTGAATGATTCATCAAGATGATTAAACCAGTAAGTTCGTGAGTCTATGATTCATTAAAAGAACCGCTCATAAGAGTCATTTGCGCAGGATTCGGAATATGTTGTTTGTTTGCTTTTGTGAGAAGCTTGCGATGACAACTCAGTATGAAGGCGCTTCGTTTTTTACGGTAAACGTTCTGCATAATATATTTTTTTTTATAGAAACACATTCACAGCTCGGGTAAAATATGATTTCTTTTGCTTAAAATTCAGCAGATCCAGTTTGATTCACATCGCCGCCGCGATGCATTAAGCACTCGTTTAAAAAAAAGGAAATGCTTTATTTCCGTGAAACACTAAAGTTAGCATTTTTGAAGAATAATTTATGCCTTATAAGAGCGGTTCCTCGAGACCATGCTTGTGACGCTCCTAATAGTTACTAGAAAGCACTATAAATATAAAAATAGTCCAAAACACTTGAAACATGGCGTACATTGTATGGATGTTTTAATTATTTTGATTTTTTGGCGCTTGACTGCCTGTGATCACTAACTGCCGTTGAAGAGTTTCCTAACACATTAAGATAAATAATAACAGAATTGAAATTTTTAAGTGACCATCCCAGCTAACAGGAACGTTCTCAGAACACTGAGCAATTGCTAACATTCTGGCGAAGTTCTCTCAAAAGTTATGAACAAACATTCTTGCAGTATTGTTGATAGAATGTTTATTTCTAAGTTAGAGTGTTTAGAATGTTTGATAGACTGTTTGTTTTCAAAATTATCCGGTCTTTAATAACATTCTTATAACGTTAGCACAAAAAACATTATTTATGCATTGTTTATGGAACGTTCGTTTGAAACATTTGAACTGGACGTTTAACAAAGACGTTTTAGAGAACAGTAATGTTTCCTTAATGCTGTCTTTAATGTTCACATAACCAAAGAAAAAATGATGTTTTGAACATTCAGAGAACATTCAGAAATAACATTTTCATAATGAGAATTTTAGCAAAAGGTTTCAGCTGGGATTCCTTTATTACACAACATTCTGTAAACAATCATTATCTATATAAGCCACAAAAAGCTGACTTTAGAAACGTCAAGGGATTTTAACTCCCTCAGCATGACTATGGGAAAAATGCTCTCCTCTCTCGTGTAATGTCAGCTGTTTCTTAACATCGTTATAGTGGCTGCCTGCTATTTTTTCCAAAACAAGCCAGAGACAGTGACACAGTGTTCAGTCTTGATTACAATCTTCCTCGTTGCAGTCATTTCAGATATGATTACTCTTCCCTGTTTCTGAGCCATCACAGATGCTGCCCAGCAGGTATCGGCGAGGCCCGGGCGCCCATATTCCCTCATGACAAAACAGCCCGTGCCCACTGCTGATTCAGCTGCCCGACGAGAGGAGACACAGATCCTCCCTGCCAGCACAGACACACCTCACCTTACTGAACACAGCCTAGGTCCATACTTCAGCCAAAAGTAAGTTAAACACTGGATTGTAAGTTTGTAAAGAGCTTAACTTAGAGTCTAGACAGAGCTGTTGTCATAAAACCTGTTAATTTGATATTTAAAGGCGTCTGCGCACAAAATCAGATGAAGAAAAATGAGTTCCCAGACTGTCTGAAAAACATCTCTGTGGGTTTGAATTAACGATAAGCATCTAATGAAGCCTTGCAAGGCAAAGAGGTGGTGTCGCTCTCCTTTCCAATTAGCCGTCTGTGCGACTTCCTGGCAAATTAGTTTCCTCGCTGCAGCTCAGACAGTTCCGGTGGCTTCTGCAAAACTTGGATTGGCTTGTGTGTGTGCGTGCTTGTGTGTGTTCAATCTGCTTGCGACTAGCAAGGAATAACAAATTCCCACTTTAAGGATTCAAGGTCAGGGCCAATTAAGTTCTTAAAGGTTTTTCAAAATCCCATCATTGAATTACAGATTTAAAATGGCAAGATTTACATTTCTATGAAGGCTTGGGAATAATACTTTTTCCAGAGATTAGTTTCGCTGCTGTACTTTTTTAAATCCGACCACAGTGACGGAACTAGGAGACATATTTGGTTCAGTTTTTACTTTTTATATTGCATCTTTACAAATGGCATCATTGACTTTATACACATTAAACATTTACATACAAATACAAAACTATAGCTTGATCTCTAAAATAAAAAGACAAACAATATATGGCAAGAAAACAATGCTAAGTTTGATATTGTTAATTTTATACAATATATGATAAACTAGATTCCTCTGAGCACCCACACAAAAACAGAAAAATATTAGCAAAAAAGGGTATATTTTGACTTAAAATCAACATGATTTCTGTATAATCAAACCAATTTTTGAAAACAAATCAGACATAGATTTTACTGACAAAGCTGTTTTTGAACAGCTATTGATATTAGTGAAAATTAGATTGCAAATAAATAAAACACATGCATGTTTTGCTGAAGACTTCATTTGGGGAGATGACGAAAACTTTAAGCTTTTTTTGTTTGTTTCACAAAATGACCACTTTTCAAAACACATTTATCTTACATAGAGTAACATTGCACGTTATAATAAATAATATTCTTTCAAAGACGACAAAGCAAAGACGAAAGAGATCATTTATTCAGACTATAAATGTATAAATAAAGACAAAAAAAATGTATAAATAAACATCTAGATCAATAAGCATCTTCCACGTGCCTGTGGAAAATAAATAAGAGTACACGTATGTACAATATGAACACGACTCTGTGCTTAAATGGAGTCCTGCTGTCGACGGTGGTTTATCCAGTCAGTAACAGAGATACATGGCTATAATCCGTGTAATCTTCATCGTCCTCCTCTTCATCCGTCTCTTCGGAGAGCGCTACGGAGGAATATAGCAGCTGTCGCATTAGTGTAAAACACAACGGCATTCAGGCACAGAGTCCTACTGCATCTTTCTCCCAAAGCATCTCTAATCGATGCTTTGCAATTCACACAAGGTTGTGGGATCACAGCTCAGAGAGGAAGGAGAGGGTGGGATTGAGTTGCTCTGCGAAACGCCGCCTTACCTCTGTCTTTTATTAGCGGAGACGATTTCTTGTACTTTGTATAAAATAAGTGTAAGAGACACTACGTAATCCCTTCTTATAAACAAATATATCGCTTTTTGGAGGATGATTTGTCAATACCACACACAGACTGGGGCTGGTGAAGGATGGTTCTACTTTAAGGCATTAACAGATGTTCTAACTGATCGCTGAAGCATCTAAACACAAAGTCACATTTTTCCCACATGAGATTTGTTATGTCCCACATTTTAACCATTATACAGTCAAAAAGAAAGAAGTGATATTCTCTAGAAACATGAAGAAACGTCCTTGTCTTTTAGAGGAATAAGTTGCTTTTTTGTTAAAAAAAAAAGAAAACAAAAAAAAAACAGAAAATGATTAGAAAAATAAGTGTTCACATTGCGCAAAATGGACATAACAAACCGACAGTGAAAAAATGGAGTTTCCCTTTATTACACATAGACGATAGACAAAGGTGTTAGAGATGTTAACTGGGGTCAAAAATGAGCATCCGTAGATGATATTTGTGACCCTGGACCACAAAAGTCTTAAGTAGCATGGGTATATTTGTAGCAATAGCCAAAAATACATTGTATGGGTCAAAATTATTATTAATTGTTATGCCAAAAATCATTAGGATATTAAGTAAATATCATGTTTCATGAAGATCTTTTGTAAATTTTCTACCGTAAATATATCAAAACTTAATTTTTGATTAGTAGTATGCATTGCTAAGAACTTCATTTGGACAACTTAAAAAGGGGATTTTCTCAATATTTAGATTTTCCACACCCAAATTCCAGATTTTCAAATAGTTGACTTTCGGCCAAATATTGTCCTATCCTAACAAACCATACATCAGTGGAAAGCTTAATTATTCATCTAAAAATCTATGTAAAATTGACCCTTATGACTGGTTTTGTGGCCCAGGGTCATATTTGTCTCTCTGGGCATATAAAAGCACTGCATACTGACCGTTGCAATTAAAATATGTGTCAGAAATATATCTATCTATATATTAAAATACACATTTTAAAAACTTTCTGTCCCTGTATTTTATATTCCCTGGTGAATTTCTGACCGGGCACCAGGTTTGCCTTTCTTTGTCCATAACATCTGTATCATGATTATCATCACAGAGCCGGCCAGCCTGCCGTAGGCAAAAACAACAAGATGTTTCACAAACAGAGCACGCTAAGTGAGTTTACGTCCCTATGTACTTTCCACAAGACACCGACAGTCACGTTTCTGTCTCTGATGCGCAGACAGTGTAACCAAATCGGAGGAGCAGCATGTTCAAAACTGTCTCGCATCCCAAACGGAAATCCTTCCAGGCTTGACCTCAAAGATTTTGGCTTAACGCCTCATCAATAGATGAGCAGGGGGACATGGTCCCGGACATTTCTAACGTCTCATTGCCACTGAGTTAAGTCTTTGCGAGAGGAAGCCGATACGAGGGCAAAAACGCGCTCGCTTTCTCTCCGACAGTCCTTGTTTGTTCCTTGTGGGGGCAATGGGAGGGGCAAGAAAGAGGGGTGTTTTCGGCAGGGGGAGGGAATGCGGGACATGGGTGCGGCCAGGTTTAGCATCCTCTACTTACAGTTGCAGGATCCCGAGTGTTTGACTTCCAGGACGAGACCCAAAGAGCAGGCTGCCTGCCTCATGGTGCACTCGCTCGGGTAGGTGGCGTTGTCGCTGGCGCAGACGCTGTCACCCGGACGACTCTCGGGACAGGTGTCTTCGCAAACCACACAGCGTCCCCGTCCCGTCCTCTTGTCCCACAGACACTTTCGTCCCTCCCTGCAGTTGATGTCTTCGCAAGACCTGGCGTCTGAGGACGACATGGAGCAGACAAAGAAAATGAGAACTGGTATGATTTCAGTTTATGTAAAACCACTTTTCATGCCCCTTTCGGCTGTTAATTTTAGTCTTATTTCACTCGGTGTGGCTTGAGGAGGTATTAAATAACGCAGAAAAGCAGCAACAGTCAAAGCTACCCATGTGAAACATGAATGTGTTATTGCAACAGAAAACAGAGTAATGAGAACCACATGTCTAAGAGGGGATTGTGCAAGCACAAGATTTTGTCTTATTCTCACCTATGCATTTCCCCTCGTAGGCCACTCCAATCGACCGTCCCATGATGCACGTTGCCCTTCGGATGTGGCAGGCGCTCGGGTACACGATCCCGTCGTTCCCGCACAGGTACTGATCCGGTGTGGTCACCTCAGGGCAAAGCCTGTTGCAGGTCACGCAATAGGCGTTGTTGGTCTGGTCCAGGACACATGTCGAGCTTCCAAGACAGTGCACGTCATAACATGACTCTGTAGGAAAATAATCATCCATCAATGCTGGCAGCTTCTGTGGTTAACAACCTTTTACACCTGGTTACATGACACTGTTTTGAAACTAGCTTTATATTTTGTCAGTGCATTCCTCTCTTCATATTTTGGTGTGTTCTGTCATTAATTACTCACCCTCATGTTGTTCCAAACCTGTAAGACCTTTATTCATCTTCAGAACACAAATTAATATATTTTTGATGAAATCCGAGAGCTTTCTGATCCTGCACAGACAGTAATGCAACTACCACATTCAAGGCCCAGAAAGGTAGTAAAAACATCGATAAAATCGTCCGTATGACATCAGTGGTTCAACTGTAATGATATGAAGCTACGAGAATACTTTTAGTGCACAAAGAAAACAAAAATAATGACTTTATTTAACAATTTGGTGGTACTCTACTGAACGGGCGTCAAAAACTTGACACAGACGAGAAGAAATTGTTAAATAAAGTGTTATAGCTTCATACATTACGGTTGAACCACTGATGTCACATGGACAATTTTTTTATGTGCTTTCTACCTTTCTGGACCTTGAATGTGTCAGTAGCATTGCTGTGTATGCAGGGCCAGAAAGCTCTAGGATTTCATCACAAATTTTTTCATTTGTGTTCTGAAGATGAACAAAAGGCCTTGCGGGTTTGGAACGACATTAGGATGAGTAATTAATGACAGAAATTTCATTTTTGGGTGAACTAACCTTTAAGAATACATGAAGTTATGCATGCTTCTTTAGCTACTATCAAGTTACCATTCAGTTTCTTTTAATGCAGATTTGGGTTAATGATTGGATTGTAAAGTGGATGTTACATAACAGAATGCAATTTAAAATGCAACAATTCCTACATGATCCAATTAGATTGCATGGCCTGCATGATGTCACCAGAACAACAAGTTGTTTCAGAGGCGGAACAGATTAAAGAGGGTATTGAGCAATAAAAAATTAGGTCGGGACCTGATTTTCTATATCCACTGGGAACCGAGTGGAACATGGTTATGTAACACACACTTTTCAAGTGTAAATTAAAATGAAAGTTTGTTAAAGCAGTTCCTAAATTATCCAATAGATTGCACGGCCTACGTGATGTCACTGGAACAAAAAGTTGTTTCGAAGCAGGCTATTATTTTTAAATATTTAGGATTGCAAAGACGTTTTTTTTTTCTTTGGAAGAATATATCTGTGAGCAATTAAGCAAGTAATTTTGGGTTTCAAGAGTGACCGTACTTTTGCATTTTCCCTGGTACTGTGCAGTCAGGTCAGGATGTCTCTTGCACTTGGCCCTAAGGAGGGCACACTCGTTCCGGTACGTTTTCCCATCGGAGCCACACACAGGCCCTTTAAAGGTGACATTGGAGCAGTCTGGGGCACATACGCAGCGGGGCTTATTCCGTTTGTTCATTTTGCATCGCTTTCCAGGACCACAGTCCACATTATCACAAGTCTCTGTGGAATCAATAAAGAAGGTCATGATTAATTAACATACCAGTTCTGGACTGACAAATGATAACACTTTTCATATTATATATACCATCCCTGCTGGAAAAAAAACAGCTAAAACCAGCCTAAGCTAGAGGGGTTTTGGCCATTTCCTTAGCAGGCTGGGAGACCAGCTAAAACCAGCTACTTCCATCTTAAACCAGCTAAGACCAGCCAACCAGTTTAGGCTGGTTTTAGCTGTTTTTTTTTTGTTTTGTTTTGTTTTTTTTTTCAGCAGGGATACTCATACATTCCTAACATTTCCTATCTGAAATCTACATAAGCTAACAATTCAATTTAAAACATTCAATCTTATGTGGTACCTTTACAAGGTATGCAGTTTGGTGCACCGCCATTGAAGATCAGCCACCGGAAGAGCGTGTTATTGGGTACATCCTCCTCAGTCCACGCCGTGCCCAGACGCCCACTCCTACAACAGTCTTCCCGACTCATCCCAGACATGTACAGAACCTGGCACCTCCCGTTTTTGCCCTGCTGAAGCCAGCAGTTGCCAGCTGGAAAGAGTCACTCTGTTATGTGCTGAACACTATTCTGCTCATTTATCACTCATAACAGGCATGTAATTGAATGTAGCTAATTGAAACCAATTAGTGCCAAGCAGGGCCATAACTACCTCAGACATTAAGGGGGACATGTTGCATTTTTTTTTTCTTTTTTTTTTTACTTAGATGTCTTAAATTTACACCTTTGGTCCCCTCTATATTGAATATCTGGTTAGCCTACATTTTAGTGGCAAGTTACATTATGACTATAAAATAACCGCAGATTTTGCTGGATCCAGGTAAAAGTTCAAACAAACATTTGAAAATAATTTTATTTTAAAAGGAACCCGGGTTTAAATTCCAAATGTTCAAAGAGTCTTTCTGCCATCTGAATCCACTCAGACTCTTAAGAAACACTATATTGTGGTTGTGCAAGCGTTTTTGTGCATTGCACGGCAACATGCTCAACCGTTTAGACATAATGTCATTATAAACATCATAAATGATTGAAATATCGCTTCCTATTGCACAAAGTTTTAACATAACGTCTGAAAATTTGAATCATTTCAAAATGAAGGTAGGAAGTGCCTTTCCAATGAATATCTTCTATAAATTAGTATACGTATCTTGAAAACAAGTTCAGATCATTTTTCTTAGTTTTTACGCACGGTCCAGCGCGCAACCGCGCGTTCAAGCTGCTCAAGTCCAAACCAATACATGAATGGCTTTAACACTTCATAATCTCCCTCATTCAGACTTTCAGACTGCACCCGAAGGATAAATGTCACTTTACCTTGTACTTTCTGCTGTTCCATCAAGTGCGCGAACCATATGAGAAGCGCGATGACGCCCTGGCGGAGCTGCGGTAACTGTAGCATCCTCAGAAAAAGCGGAGACGCGCTTTGGAGACAGACGGACTACAGACGGACAGATGTTCTCCCGATGCTTCGCACTCAGTGACTGTCATACACACGGAATCCGTCTCGCTTTTTAAATCTATATGGGGTCTCGAGTTGGATGCCTGTGGTGGGCGGTCTTCATACTTCATAGGGGGGTGGGGAGAGCATTGTAATAGTTTGCCCACCGAAATTTATCAGGTGACATTTGGAAGTCTAGAAACTTTCTCCCCTCAAGAGCAACATTACGATTTGGGGCTGAGTTTGGGGGGGATTTCAAAGAGTTGGATAACAGCAGAAAAGTGATTTGGGGTCTGTTTGTGTTTAATGTGGGAAGAAGGCTGATTGTTATAGCATAACAGTTATTTGACATAAATATATTTTTTTTCTTTCAACATGTGCCAAACTTTGAACTTGAACTTTATGAAGCAGAAATCAGTTCTGCAAAATTGCAGAATAAATAGTCATTTATTTTAATGTGATAACCTTTGATTGTTGTAGGATTGTAAACATTTTTAGAGAATTCTAATGTCGTTAAAGGCTAATAAATTGGGATGTGCCATCTTGGGCTAAATAAAATGTAATATATGTTGGAATAGAGGTGTACCCAAAATAACAGGGTTGAGTTTTATGCTTAATGTTGCGCTGTTCTTGAGATCTTAACACTATAAGGTGTCTGCATAAAGATTTAATGTTGATATTTCTGCAAATATCCAGTTTAGTGTTCAAAATTATGTAACAGGGTTGACTATTTTAGATGCTACCATCCAAAAATCATAATGCAATATAAAATGATGAAAAAGACAAGTTCACAAGGATAATCAGTGTTTTTATGATTTATTTTTAATTATTCAGATAAGGGGACTTAAGAGGTAACAGGGCTGATGCCTAGAATTTCATGTCTTCTTAATATATATATATAATAGTCAACCCTGTTACCATGATTTTAAACAGAAACTGGATATTTGTAGAAATATCTATTTTATTACAGACACTTTGTAGTGTCAAGACCACGAAAACAGTGCAATATAAATGCATAAAACTCAACCTTGTTATTAATACGTATATTAGAGTGTATTTTGGTTTATTCAAAATATGTATATTTGCTAATACAGCAAGAAATGGGAGCAAACTAGACCAAAAAAAAAACAAACAAACAAAAAAAAAAACAACATAAAATGATTTAAATTGAAATAAACTTACTGGAATTTAGCTTTTTGTTTTTATATAATGCACATTGCATATATTATGGCTTGTCTAATAATGAGCTATTGGATTACTATAAACTGACTTTTTTTCTACATGCTACACTCTTTATCATTAAAGCTGTATATACTCTACTGTAAAGCAAACCAGAAAATATGAATACAGACAACAGCATCTCTGTGCTGTGAGAATACATATAAACTAATAGAGTCCTCTGCTTTTAATAGATCCAGACATTTTACCATTCATTTCATTTGGGACGATAAGCATTAATCTTTTAAAGTCATTTATTGCTGTGAATTTTAATGGGTAATAATAGACTAAAGGATACGGTCATTCTAATAATAGTTAAGACAGTTGTTTGGTCCTCCCCAGGGTCAAATCTGTAAATATAGCACAACAAATCCTCCTTCAAAAGGAAGCCATAAGAGTGTTGCGTTACACCCCGTCTACACTACTAGTGACGCGTCGTGACACGACAAACTCCTGTGAAGCTGCTGACGTTGCGCACTTGCAGTGTAGACGAGCGTTTTAGTTTTTCCTGCTTGCACTTGCAGTTTAGATGAGGTGTTTCTGCCAAGGTTGCCAAGTCTGTAGTTATGCCACAGAATTGGGATACTTTTATGCTTTTGCCACAGGTTGTTTTTAATCCGTCAGTTGAAGCAAACCACCCTGCTGGAAATGTGATTTTGCCAATTTCTCCCTGAACTCAATTTGGCTACTTCTGTCCGTGATTGGGCTAGTATTGAGCTATTGCTGGATCTGTCATGCAGACCTGGCAACCCTGATTAGAGCAGTCAAAGCTGGTCGTTGAACACTCAAGAGAAAATTGTCTGTGCATCTGCAACCAAAGTTATACGCATGCATAAATAGACTTCAACAGTTTTTTTTTTTTTTTTTGGCGAAACTAACACACAACAAGACAAAGGCGACTAATGCTAAACACATTAAAAAGTATAGTTAAAGTAAAGTAAAAAGTAATAGTTAAAAAAACCTCTATTGAGTTAGTACACATAAATACACAAACCAACACATTCTCACCAGTAAAAAGTTATCCCACTTCTTTTGTCATTTAAATCTTGGCCAGAGGCTGCACAATGTTGTGGCATCTTGAAAACTCATTGATTTTTACTGTGAGCGATGACATGTTAACCATTCCAAGATGGCAGACGCATCGTCATGAGTGGATGAATGTGGCATCTACCTATACATATCTATGGTACTATATATGTATTCCACTTATAGATCTTAATTGGTTTAGACGCCATATTGAATATGAAATTCTCACAATTTTCAAAACTGTTTTATGATATACTTTAGGGTTGCCAGGTTTTCAAAACCCACCTACTCAATTGCTACCCAAAACTAGCCCAGTCAGTGGCCTGTTAAAAATCGTGTTCCGGGGGATAAAATACAAGTTTTTTTGTCGGTATTCCCCTAGTAAATTCTCATTTCATGGGCTAAATATGATGTTATTGTGTTTGCATCAAAAACAACCCACGGCAACAGTGTTAAAGTAGCCCAATTCCACGGGAAAACCGCAGACTTGGCAACACTGGCATACTTGAAAGCCATTTAATCAGCTGAACAATCAGTATGTTGTTAAACAGCATTACAGTCAATTGAACACACTATACTTCTTTCCCTCACAGCCTTGGTTTCATTCCTGTCAGAAATTAATATTAGATTCTTTGGTTTATTAGTAGATAAATGTTAAATCGACTTGCCAGATATGTCTGGATGGGACGCCGTTGTCCTGCTGTCCCTCTGTCGGAAAATTGGGAGAAATGCACGACTCTGCAAGTGTCTCTTACCACACGTTGTTAATAACAATGACTGTGAAACCGGGACATACGTTGCACAGCTGTGGTCTGTGGTTGCAGATGTCACTGGATTGATCGAATGCCACACAGAATTGTCTTACTGAACAAAAACAGCCATCGGCTGTTTAATAATGGTGAAACGAGCGTTTGATGTATTGTTTTAAGTTTTTTCTTGTATACTGATACCTTTAATGGTATCAGTACCATTAGTATATACCGTATGCGCATAAGGCTTTACATGAGTCTCCAAATATATTAATTATGAAGAAAGTGTTTTATACATTATATTTAGGGACATAGCTTATGTGAGGCTGGTGAATGGCTCAGTTTGATATGTGAATTTGGAGACATCTGCTGGTGAAGTGTGTAATGAAATGCAGCGCTAATTTCGGGAACGGTTAAATATCGCCGGTTTTAATGATAAAAGCGCAATTTAGATTTAATAGAAGAGACAAAGTGAGAATTTATAAAGTGTCCTTTTAAACGGTCACGAGGTTGATTGAGTTCCGGAATAAACACAGCGTCATGTGTCTGTTTCCTTGCCACGAGTCAGCTGACCTGAAGCAAAACCAATTGGATTTGGGCTCTCAGGAAGACGAACCGACAGCACGCGGTGAGGGGTTGAAGTTTACTTGTGTCCAGCCAATGTACATACATGAATACCGAGGTAAGTCTGCTTTTAAAATCGTTTTAAACAAAACAAAACAAAAAAAATGTAATAACCACCTGCAAGGCAAAAATACAAAGCTAATCACATACGTCATCGTTCATTCATTACATTCAGTGAACTTTGAATGTTTTGGTAACAGTTTTAGTTACAGACTGAATATATTGTTCTAATAATAAATATCTTTACGTTATGCAGGTGTCGGTTCTGTACTTTGCAAAAAGTGCCGAATTAACGGGACTTAAAGCAGAAAACATAACGGTTCCGTCCAACATATCATCTCTACAGCTGTGGCAGCATTTGGAGACCAGACATCCAAGGTGAATTATTATGTTATTTAACTTACATTAATTCTTTTGTTGGACTTTCGGATATTTACACTGCAAGTCATCAACGAGATAAAACTAGAAAAGTCTTCACTGATAATAATATTAATAACAGCAATAACAATAATTGTGCTAAATATTAAGTATATATATATATGTGTGTGTGTGTGTATATATATATATATATATATATATATATATATATATATATATATATATATATATATATATATATATTACATATAATAAATATTTTGACGTAAAAATCAGAAATAAGTATATACGAATGACTTAAATAATGCCTACAATGCTTTCATGACTACACTTATCAATTTATATGATAAAAATTGTAAACAAATAAAAATTCGTGCTCAAACTGCGAAAATATCTTTTGACAAACCATGGATGACAAATGGGTTGAAAATTGCTTGTAAGAAAAAAAATTATCTGTATAGAATGTTTCTTAAAAAAAGAACAGAAGATGCAGAATGTAGATATAAAAAGTATAAAAATAAACTGGTATCGATTATAAGAAAACAAAAAAAGGATTACTACACCAATTTGATAGATAAAAATAAAGGCAGTATCAAAAATATGTGGGGCGTAATAGACACAGTCTTGCATAAAGGCAAGGCCAAAATTATTACTCCTGATTTTATAACTAAAAATAATTCAGACATATATGTGACCGAAGAAATTGTAAATGAATTCAATAATTATTTTGTAAATATTGGCTCTAATTTAGTACAAAACATCCCAGATGAAAACATTGATTTTAGTATTATTCCACATAGTGTAAATAGTATTTTCCTAGAGAGCGTACAAGTGAGTGAAATTCTGAACATTGTGAATGAATTTGCCAACAAAAAGTCAAATGATTATACAGATATGAACATGTCTTTGATAAAGCAAATTATAGATGTAATTGTAGAACCTTTTACTTATATTTGTAATTTGTCATTCCAAATAGGGAAATTTCCAGAACGTATGAAAATAGCTAAAGTGGTTCCACTTTTCAAAAAAGGAAATAAAAATGATGTTTCGAATTATAGACCCATTTCCCTGTTACCACAGTTATCTAAAATATTAGAAAAATTATTTGTGTTTAGATTAATTAAATTTATGGATAAAAATAATACGTTAAATAATAAACAATATGGATTTCGTTCAAATCATTCAACTGCTACAGCAATAGTGGAATTGGTAGAAGAAATAACGAATGCTATGGAAAAGAAACAGATCGTTGTAAGTGTCTTCGTGGATTTGCAAAAAGCGTTCGATACCATAGACCATGAAATATTATTGAGTAAATTATATAAATATGGTATAAGAGGTATAGCTCATCAGTGGGTTAAAAGTTATTTAAAAGAAAGAGAGCAGTTTGTTGAAATTAATAATACAAAATCAAAAAATTGTCAAATTACTTGTGGTGTACCCCAGGGATCGGTATTAGGTCCAGTACTTTTTCTTCTTTATGTGAATGATATTGTAAATGTTTCAAATTTACTAAAATGTATTTTGTTTGCTACTTTATTTTATGCTGGCAAAAATATAAAAATATAAATGATGTATTGCAAGTTGTTGAGTATGAGTTTGGGAAAATTATGAGATGGTTTAACGCTAATAGATTATCTTTAAACATTAGTAAGACAAAATTTATGATCTTTAGTTGTACAAATAGGGATTTTGATGCAGCATTGTCAGTACAAGGAGTACAGATAGATAGGACCCATGAATTTAAATTTCTGGGTGTTTTGATTGATGAACAGTTAACGTGGAAATTCCATATTGACTATGTTAAATCTAAGGTATCCCAAATCATAGCCGTGCTGCATAAGATAAAAGAATCTGTTAATAAATGTGCTCTGTTTTTGTTATATAATTCATTGATTGTTCCACATCTGACCTATTGCATTGAAGTGTGGGGAAGTGCTAATAAGACTTATATAGAACCAGTTTTTAAATTACAAAAACGTGCTATTCGTGTTGTAAATGGAAGTGGATATAGGGTCCACACAAATCCAATATTTATACAATTAAAAACCTTAAAATTCGATGATTTATTAGAATATAGTTTACTAAAAATAATGTATAAAGCTCACCAAAAAACATTACCTGAAAATTTGCAAAATAGATTCATCAAGAGAGTTAGTAGCTACAATTTAAGAGGAACTGAAGTCTTTCAGAAAGCTGAGTTTAGAACAAAATTAAAGGAAAGATGTGTTTCGGTGCAAGGTGTCAGTTTGTGGAATAATTTAAACAATGAAATCAAAATGTCAATATCGTTTTTCGTTTTTAAGAAGTGTGTAAAAGCATTATTGATAGAGAAATATCATGCTTCTAATTAGTTGGAAAATGAGATATTTGAATTATGACATTGTATATTTGCTGTAAATTTGATAAGTATAAGAGCTCCTCATTGGAATTGTAATTTGTTTTATGTTGATAAGGGGCAGATATTATAAGTTTATCTTATTTTTGCTCCTTTTCATTTCTTTTTCTTTTAAAAGAATGAAATAAATAATAAAATGAAAAAAATGAATGAAATGAAAGATATATTAATATAAATTATTTTTATTAATACATATTTTTAAAAAAAATATTTTTTCTTATGTAATATATTTTTATGAAAGTGTTTATGTGTATATATATATATATATATATATGTTTATAATTTAATATAATAACTAATAATAATTGTGATAAATATTAATTTATATATATATATATATATATATATATATGTGTGTGTGTGTGTGTGTGTGTGTGTGTGTGTGTATATATATATATATATATATATATATAACATATAATAAACATTTTGACGTAAAAATCAGAAATATATTAATATAAATAATTTTTATTAATACATTTTTTTTTTATATTTTCTCTTATGTAATATATTTTTATGCAAATGTTTATGTATATATATATATATATATATATAAGTTTATAATTTAATATAATAATAATAATTTTATTTATATAAGCTCTTCATTGCAAGGGGAATATTTATGGAATATTTTATAAACTATAACTATTTTGTAAACATTCATGTCATTAAAAGATAATTATTTCATATAATAACACTGGGTTATTATTTGCAGTGTAAATATTTTATATGTAAGAACAAATTTCCTGATTCTTTGCCCAGATTTCAGAAGTCTTTTTTTGTGAAATGTATTGCTCTATGCACACTCTAAATCATATAAATAATGTTAAGAATAACAAATTTTCTACAAATTACAACCTTGTGTTATTTTCCAAAAAATTATATTTAAATAACATTTTTTTTGTTTTTAATATTAGCCGTATTTTTTAATCAAATTCACACATATTTTTTAAAACATTTTAATGCAGATTATATATATATATATATATATATATATATATATATATATATATATATATATATATATTATACGTACTTATATAATTATATAACATATCATTTTTGGATGCGATTAATCGTTTGAACAACAGTAAATATATATATATATATATATATATATATATATATATATATATATATATATATATAGATAGATAGATAGATAGATAGATTGATATAAATGTAGATATGCTTTAGTGTTTTCACCATTTTTTTTTTCTTCTTCCTCTTGTGATGTGGTATCGTCCATAAATGATAAATGTCCAAACCAGGGCCTACATGCCAGATCAAAGGTCTTCAGCCCGTGGGCCCTGGTTTGGGCATTTCTGGACTTGAGCATCTCTTAACTTTTATTTTAATTTCTATTTGTTATGTATAGTCATGTTTCATTCTGAAGATGTGTGTCCTGTTTGGCAGACTCTCTGTGTTACAAGAGCAGGTGGTTCTGGCTGTGCGTCAGGAGTACATTCCTCTGGGAGAGGAGCTTTTGACCCTCAGAGACGGGGACGAGGTGGCCGTTATACCGCCCCTTAGTGGAGGCTAAAGAAATTACCAAGGTGGGCATTAAAACTCAGACCTGTCTTTGTTAATGCATTTATTTTTTATGTGTATCATAATAATACATTATAAATATATGACAACTTAAGTGTTTCATAGTATACATAATATGATATTTATTATATAATGACCTATCTTATAAATTATGTTTTTTTTTTGTACAGGTATGGCTGCTGATAGGGGTCAAGATCTAATTACACTCACTACTGACAAACTTTCTGCTGATAGTGTTTCTCAGTCCATTACATGTCCCTCCTGTGGTGCTGTATCTCTGTTTATTGGTCAGTCTTTGTTTACGTTATATTTCGTTGGATCATTGCTTCAGTTTAGAGTTGGCTTTCTTACAGTTCTATATTAGTTTTATATTTAACCTCCTGTTTCAGGGACTACCAGAGATAATTTTGAGGGGAAGAAAGTGATCCGGCTTGAATATGAGGCGTACGGTCCAATGGCAGAGTCAGAGCTCAGAAAGATCTGCTGCAAGATCCGGACAAAATGGCCCAGCGTCAGACATATTAACATACAACACAGACTTGGGTGGGTCTCACAGATTGTTCTGATGATGAAAGTTAATCACTTTAAAATCATTTTCATTTCTGTTCTTTTCCACCGTGTCCACAGTGTGGTTCCTGTAACAGAGGCAAGTGTTATAATCGGGATCTCATCACCGCACAGAAGTGATTCCCTGGAGGCGGTGAAGTACTGCATCGACACACTCAAAGCTACGGTGCCAATCTGGAAAAAGGTGTGATTTCTGGATAAATCTGGATAGTGTTTATTTTCTTCTTACATTCTGTAGGAGGTTTGAAAACCATAATGTGGCACATTTTAAAACCGATTTGTATGATTCTTTTACTTTCTAGTAAACGAGAATGGTAACACTTTACAATAAGGTGTCATTTGTTAACATTAGTTAATTATTAACTAACATGAACTATGAACAATATATTTATTACACTATTGATTAATCTTTGTTAATGTTAGTTAATAAAAATACAGTTGTTAATTGTTCATGTTAGTTCACAATGCATTAACTAATGTTAACAAACACAACCTGTGATTTTAATAATGCATTAGTAAATGCTGAAATTAACATGAACTAAGATTAATAAATGCTGTAGAAGTATTGTTCATTCTTAATACATTGTTAACTAATGTAAAGTGTTAACATTAAAAATAATAATAAAAAAAACACTAAATAGACATTGATGAACTAAAAACAGCAGGTTTTGTTAAAACCACAAGATTTATTTATTTATTTTTTTGGTAGTTATTGTTAAACTTTTGCAATGTATATATATATATATATATATATATATATATATATATACATATTTTAATCATTATAATTAGTTAAAATAACTATTTTTGATACAATGATTTAAAAATAAATTCTGCATATGACTTTGATGTCATGACTTGTGGTTGTATTTATTGGATATTTGAAAAGGTCAAAATCGTTTTGGGACACACTTAAAAAATAAAAAAAAAAACCAGACATTTTTTATCTAAAACTAGCTTTTTAATGCTAGGTTGATTTTATGTAATAGTTCAAACAGCAAAAAATACTTTAAGTATAATTAACTAAAGAACTTCACTTCCAGAATGAAAATTTCCTGATAATTTACTCATCCCCACGTCATCCAAGAAGTTAATGTCTTTCTTTCTTCAGTCTAAAAGAAATTAAGGTTTGTGAAGAAAACATTCCAAGATTTTTTTTTCATCCATGTAGTGGACTTCAGTGGGGTTGAAGGTCCAAATTGCCTTTACGTAATCACGTTGGAAAGGTCATACGCGGTTAATTCTTCGTCTGTGTACTAAGGTAGGGTAGGGTAGAGCGAAAAACTCCATTTCAAAATTATCCAACATCATTGTTTTACCTTTTTTGTGTAAAGAGTGTTTGATTTTCTTTGCATGTTCGCTTTATAAACGCTGGGTCGGTACTTCCGTCTACGTCACGTGAGGTCAAGTTAGTGCAAGATGAGTATTTGTAGTTAAAAATTATAGAAATTTGTATTTTTCTTAGAAAAAAACGATTGTTATGCTAGATAAGACACTTATTTCTTGGCTGAGATCTTGTAGAGCAGTGGTTTTCAAACCCTGAGTTTGAGACTTAAAAAATGAGTCACCAGGATGATTTGAGGAAATTGTATATGTATGTAACAAAGTTCAAGATTCGGGGAGAAAGGAAACGGGAAACGGCAAACTTTAATAAGTAAATAAACATAAATATCAAGATGAAAGTGAGCGGCAGCCGCCTCATGGCAGAATCCAATGTGTATTTGTGTTTGCACTTTGTTTTTGAAGTGTTGAACATTGTAGCCAATCACAGACATATCTGTTGATTTCTGGAACGCAGTGTCCAATCAGAGGCGTTTCGTCTATCAGAATCCACTCGACAGTCCTGCAGTCCGGAAGCTCACAAATCCTCTCATTAATAACAAAGCGTAGGCACAGTGTAAATAAGAGATTAAAGTGCTCCTATTATGCCATTTTAAAGGTTGCTAATATTGTTTTATGAGTCTCCTAAAACATACATGTATGTAGGGTCAAAAAACACTTTAGTTTTCTCCAAAAATAGATTTAATTTTACCTCATTTCTAAATGATTCGTAAACGACTCGTGCAAAGGAGTTCGAAGAATCAGTCTCTCTAAACCCCTCCTTTCCGTGAGCCCTCACTTCTGTGATTGGTCAGATGGCGCAGTCCTTTATGATTGGTCTACCGCGTGTTGAAAGCGAAACGGCCATTGCCATAACTGACTGACAGCCCTGGAGACTTGTCAATACGTAGAAAAGATGGCATCGATTTTACCTTACCAATTCGAGCCGGAGTTTGACGATGAAACTGTTGAAGTGGCTGATCGATAAGTTAGCACGGACTACCGTGGAAAGTGCTCGCAATTTAATTATGTAAGTGAACGGGGCACACCTCTATGTTGTAAACTTCAACACTGTATAATACATTTGGCGGCTTGCTGCGCAAGCACTTAAAATGAATGGGTTTCATAGCGCAGCGCTTTCCGCATTCGGTGTGAAAGCCGCTTCGTGCGCCATCCTTTATCATTACTCCAACTAATGGACAGACAGACAGTCAAGCTGGATCAATCACAAATTTTTAGACTAGAGTGGGGCCACAGCTGAACAGCAGAACTACAGAAGCGTGAGTTAGCCAGTTAGCATGACCTGCAGGGTTGTTACCTCCCGGTCTCCCTCTTGAAGCCAACACGGAAGTGACCGAAACCGCAATTCATCGACTGGCTGCAAAAGGGAGTAAATCCCATAGACTCCCCATGTTAAAATGCCCAACTTCACAGCAGAAAAAAATGTTTACAGCCTGGTTCAAAAAGTGGTTTTGGTCAATATAGCTAATTTTGCCCTTCATGTCAACTCTGAGGGGGGTTAATTTTTTTTATAACTCATCCGTTTAATTTATATTAAGCCTGAAAGTTCTGCATAATTTAGGGCGTGGCCACTTAAGTGACAGGTGGATTGCTGCGGCTGTCACCACCGTCGCGCTCGGCGGGCGTAGTTTCAAGCAACCATCTCCACCCACGTCCCGCCTATTTGCCCATTTTCGATTATCCGGGAGTGACGTGCAGTGACGCGATTCCAAGATGGCGACGGCCGACTCCCGCCCATTAAGAGCTTCAAAACTGCTCTTCAGAAACCTACGGGTGACGTCACGGACACTACGGCCATGTTTTTTACAGTCTATGGTTGTCACACAACATAACATACACAACTAGGTATTTTGAACGAGCGCTAGAAAATACAATCTTTGTAGATTCGTCTTTTGGAAGTGAATATAAAACAAAGTTACTCTCTCAGGCTAGGATAAAGCGTCTTCTCGACATGAAGTAAACCACATGGAAATTATTGTGTGTTTGTGGGCGGGCAAGTTGTTTGCGACGTAGAACTTGGGCGGATATTATGCTAATGTGTTACTTTGTGATGTATAGCTGTAATTCCAATTCCTGACGACTGGTTCAGGCAATTGTGAGCCGACTTTTTTTTTTAATAGACAATAACTTTATTTATTGTGCATTGTCGGCTTCATTACTTTGTAGAGATGACACACTGCATGAAAGGTCATATCTGAAAAGGCATAATAGGAGCACTTTGCCATGTACACTGTGCCGTGTAGAGAGATTCACTGATTATAGCAGAATTTTCAGAGATCGCGATAAACTGATATGAGTGATAGCTTTTTAGTGATTAAGGGAGCACTCTTTGTGCACTTTCTTGTCTATATACAGTATAGTTTATACAATATTTTTTTTTTATGCTGCTAAGAGGACCAGTGTGGCATACATGCTGCAAGTTTCAGGAGTGACATCGCATATAAATGGGGTATTCTCTTAAAATCGCAATGACTCTGACATCTCTTTCTTTCTCTTTATATATATATATATATATATAGGTGGGTCGCATCAATTTAAAAAGTAAAAAATAAGGTTGCTCTCAAAAAAGTTTGAAAACCACTGGTGTAGTGCCCTTTGAAGCTGTATTGAAACCGCAGTTTGGCCTTTCAACCCGTTGATCCCTATTGAAGTCCACTATATGGAGAAAAATCCTGCCATGTCATTCTCAAAAATCTTAATTTCTTTTTGACTGAAGAAAAAGAAAACATGAACATCTGACATGGGGGTGAGTAAATTATCAGGAAATTCTGGAAGTGCCTTAAGTAAAAACAAAGTTATAAGACAGTACAGTCTCTGTTTGTGGAACCCCAACTTTATTTTACAATAACTTGTAACTTGTAATTATTGCCGTCAAAGTGTACTCATTTCTCTTCATATATTACATTGCACAATTGTTTGGAACATGTTTGTAATTATTTTGTTCTTTGCAGGAAATATACGAGTCTGGGGAGCCGTGCTGGAAAGAGAACAAGGAGTGTTTGTGGGCGGATGCTGGGAAGGATCCCAAACAAAGCTGAACTGTTAACTAGCAAATGAGCTACAGTAAATCTCATGAAGCACCAAAAGGTTTTTATTGAAAAAATACAAAGCTTAAAGTTTTCCTGTAACACCTGATGAAACATAGATATATAGATTTATCCTGCTCTTTTCTTAAAGAATAGAAAGTCTTAAAAAAGTACCAGTGCAAAAACATCATGTAAACATTAAGCCTTTGATTAGACAGGCCTCAAAGATTTCCTAAAGACGTCTCACATCAAAACATCAGTAAAAGTTAAACCCTGAATTCATAGATCAATTTATTGAAAACACTTTTATATACAATTAATATACTTGCAAATATGTTACACATTTCAGACTGTTTGGTTACAATATTTAATGCTTGGATCATTTGTTAATGGAGTCAGTTTGAAATGTCATTAAACATATTTGCATGTATTTATGATTTAGTGATATTATGCTTTATCCCATGTTCATAAATGACAGGTTAGTAATAAGAAACGTTTTTAATTAACATTAGATCTTGCATTATAATAATGCTAATGCTGTAAGTAAGATTTAAAGGAGAAGTCCACTTCCAGAACAAAAATTTACAGATAATGTACTCACCCCCTTGTCATCCAAGATGTTCATGTCTTTCTTTCTTCAGTCGATAAGAAATTATGTTTCTTGAGGAAAACATTCCTGAATTTTTCTTCATATAATGAACTTCAATGGTGACCAAGTTTGAACTTCCAAAATGCAGCTTAAATGCAGCTTCACATGGCTCTAAATGATCCCAGCCAAGGAAAAAGGGTCTTATCTAGCGAAACAATCAGTAATTTTTGAAACAAATTGACAATTTATATACCTTTTAACCTGAAACACTCGTCTTGTCTCGTCTCTGTGGTGTGCATGCGTAGTCTGTGTAATCTGGGCCAGTACAGTTAGGGTATGTTGAAAAACTCCCGTCTCGTTTTCTTCAACGTCAAAATCGCCCTACATCACTGTTTTACCTTGTTTGGAAAAGGGCGTTTGATCTTCTCTGCATGTTCACTTTGTAAACACTGGGTCGGTACTTCTGCAGTGATGTAGGGCGATTTTGAAATTGGGAAAGAAAACGAGATGGGAGTTTTTCGACATACCCTAACTGTATTGACTGTATTGAAAAGACAAAGTTCACACAGACTTAGACAAGACGAGCGTTTGTTGTTAAAAAGTATGGAAATTGTCAATTTGTTTAGAAAATGGCCTATTGTTTCGCTAGATAAGACCCTTCTTCCTCGGATGGGATCGTTTAGAGCCATTTTAAGCTGCATTTAAACTGCATTTTGGAAGTTCAAACTTGGGGGCACCATTGAAGTCCAGTGTATGGAGAAAAATTCAGGAATGTTTTCCTCAAGAAGCAATTTCTTATCGACTGAAGAAAGAAAGACATGAACATCTTGGATGACAAGGGGGTGAGTAAATTATCCGCAAACTTTTGTTCTGGAGGTGGACTTCTGCTTTAATGCTAAGTTTTTATGAAGTGTTTCTTATTACTAACTTAATTCATTTGTGCAAGTAGTCACAATCATTATTTTTTCATGGAGTGCCAGTCCATTTCCCTGATGTGTTATGTACGGTGGCACTGCTCACTAATTTAGTTATTTGCTCATGCTTGCATAGTACAGAAAAAAAGTGGCAGCGGCAGAATTCACGAAAACATACTCAGTTGGCACGGCCTTCTTTACCAGTGTATTGCCACTTTGGGCATAAAAACATTTGTTTTGTGTTTGCATTTTGTAATTGCAGAATTGATCTCAATACGACTTTATAAAGGCTTCTTTTCACTGATAGAATTTGGAACATATGCATATCTTTTGGAAATTTTGGGAAAAGAGTTTGGGAATTTTAGTACTCCACTATATAAAATAAATGATCAAATCTGTTCAAAAGTTACTCATATGTCACCAATGATCTCTTCAGGACTTTTTGGTTTTCACAAGTATGCTGGACAGAGGTCGCGTTAACCGAAAATTCTCCGTCATTGACGGAATTTTTTTTTTTTTTTTTTTTTTTTTTAAATCATCAGTGAAGGGGAAAAATCTGAAGGCCGTCCGTCATTTTGACTGATTACACTGAGGGTGATCGATTGTAAAATTGTAGCTGTAATTCCCACCCCTGTCCAGTTGGTGGCGAGTGCGCTCCAGTCTGGCAGCAGAGCACCGGATCCAGAACAAAAGCTAATCTGTCACGATTGTTTTCCTATGCGTTTGATTACGAACAAGGGAATACACAGAAGCTACAACGATCTATCGCGCCACATTAAAGAGCGCCAAAACGGTATTTATTGCTTGAATTTCCTAAGGAAATTAACAGAATTTGAAATCTGAGACTTTGTTTTATATCAAAAGTAATACAAAGCCTAGCCTAATGCTATTTTTTGGAAGGGAGACACACTACTGTTTACTCATCAACTGAAAATCATTTTTTTTTTTTTTTTGTTTACCCAGTCCTAGCGTATTTTGTTTCTTTTTAAACACTGCGCTGTCGTCTTGTAGGTTCATGATTAAAAATGAAAATGTGAACAAAAATAAAAGAAATGAAATGTTTTATTCTAATTAAATTATGAAAATGACGGGTAATAATAGATTATGACGGATTTTTACGACCCTGTCCGTCAAAATGACGGACAATATTAAAGTCTAGCACAACCTCTAATGCTAGGGTACATTCGCGTATGGCACGAATACACACATGCAGCCTGATTTTTTTCCTAACATGTGCAATTTAGTGATGGGGAGTCAACTCCGAAAGCTGATGCCTCGACTCTGGATAGCTATAGTTTCGTGGTCAACTTTAGCAACTTAATAGCTGTGTCTGAAATGGCTCACTTATTTAATAATCCCTATATAGTGCATGTCAGTTGAGCGCACTGTATAGGCAATTAGTGAACCAAACGAAGCCAAGACTTACAACACTGGGTGCAACAGTTGTCACAAAAACATCTTTGTCACAACACCCCTACCCAGCTGTTATAATAACTTGAAAAAAATGTGTACTCTCTCATTTATTTAACTCTGAAAGAGCATTCAAGGGCTGGTTTTCATGACTTGTCCCTTTTTTAAAGCTGCATTACGTAACCCTTTCTGGTTAAAAATGCTCCAAAATCAATTGTTGAGCAGGTACAAAACCAATCAGTGTGTTCAAAACTGTCTCCTTAATTTAGCCTGATTTATGACGGTAAACTTATTATATTTTAGAATTTGAGTGGTTCAGGTTCTTCATCTTTGCGTCACTGTTATTCGTACATTTGTATACATAAAGAAGGATTCCCAGGTAGTAAGCTTTATTGCGTATGTGGATGCTGCAGGTGGCGGATGATTTGTAGCCTCTTCTTAGGGTGCTTTCACACCTGCCTCATTTAGTTCGGTTGAATCGCACTAGAGTTCGTTTTCCTACTTGGTGCGGTTCGTTTGGGCAGGTGTGAATGTAACAATCGCACCCGAGTGCGCACCAAAAGCGGACCAAAAAAGCGTACCGAGACCTCCTTGAAGAGGTGGTCTCGGTACGCTTTCAAACGAACACTGGAGCGGTTCGTTTGTGGTGAGAACATGATCCGAACTCGAACAGACCCAACTGCAAAAAGTACTGCGCCTTTTTGGACTAATCCAGCTGCTGTAGTCAGCTGCGCTGTGCATTATTGGATGAGGAGACGTATTTGTTCACAGTTAGCACTTCATTCTCGAAATGTATAGTTTGTCTAAAGTGATGTATACAAACTATATAGTATACGATGACCAGGGATACAATCAGCCAGCGCAGTTGTCCCTCCATACTAAATAGCGGCATGTTGTCTACCGGCTTTTTGTCTCCTCGCTTTATTTACTTCCGGGAGTTCCATTGGAATTTTCCCGCACGTTAATTCTGACCAATCGAAAAGCAGTTTAGGAAATACGTTCAATGACACATCTGGCCAACGAGTGTTGTGGATGTTGTCACATGACTGCATTTTGGTTCGTTTCAACTGGTTCGGACCAGAGCAATCAGTGTGGTGTGAAAAGGACCCAAAACGGCAGAAAAATGCTACAATGTATCATTTGTTGCCCTTGGTCCGGACCAAATGAACCGAACCACAGATGTGAAAGCACCCTTACAGCAGCTGGAATAATTGAACCTTCGCAAACAGCTTGATTGACAGGTGATTTGACCAATCATAACGCCGAATCCGCCATTCTGTCCGACAAACAAATCAGACAAACAAAGAGAGTAGATTACCTTCGGTGGGCTTTGTGTGTATTGACGTCTTTCCGCGGTTGAAATAAAATATGTTCTGATGTTCATTCATGTTTTTAAAGTAAAGAAGAAAAGACGATCGGTTCACGTGTTGATTGGTATAATAAGGCACTGTATCAAAGACATATCTCACGAATCCGTTCATAAAGTGTCGAGAGAGTGTAAATAAGAGATTGATTGTGCAGTGTAGAGAGCTTCGTTGATTATAATGGAACTGTGTGAGATCTTAATGAACTAAAATGAGTGACTGTTTTTAATGATTTTTTTTAAGGGAATTTGTAAATGAGATGATTTAATATAAGTTCAGTAAATAAGAAGTTAATACTAAGTGACTTATATTGTCTGACTATAACATTATTGCGTGGTTTTGCTCTATTTCGTTGTCAAAAATAGTTTGAAACAAGTCGCAACTGAGCCGCTGCGCATCTCCGTTCAAACACAGCGTTTTTAAACGAATCGAGTGAGTCAATGATTCAGTTTCCCTTTCATAAAGACAGTCACTTGCATTATTCCAAAATAAATCAGCTGTTCAAATGAATGAATGATTCAGTAATTAAATCAATGGCTTGCTGCCACCTACTGGCAGTTTTAGCTTCATTTTGGAAGTATCTTTTCAGTTATTTAAATCATTTAATATTTCTATATTCAAAATTGTATATTTAAAACATTAATCTCAACATAAATTTATGAATTTGATTGCACTCGTGCCACCTCTGAGCCTCATTAAACATGAAAATACACCTACAAGCCTTCTTTGTGTTCTTCTGTGCCACCTCTGTACTACAAATTCACTTTATTAATACTGATTTCATTTGATTGGTAACTTATTCATAATGTTCTTGTTCTTATTCTGTTGTTTTAATGAGACATTTTAAAAAGCTTATAAAATATAATTTTTAAAAAATTTGACATAAAAGATAACATAGTCATCTAAGCACAAGTTAGAAAAATGCCATTACAAAGGTAAAAACAAAATTTGCCTGTCAATTACTTTAAGGAGTCAAATATCACCTCGTAATGGGAAGTCTACTTTTTTAAGTAAGCACAAGTGCTCCTAAAAAGTAAGAGCCCTGCAACAGTAACTAAGGGTTTTTGCGAAGGGTCAATTAAACTTTGTCATTTTAGAACGAGTTCTAAAGAACATTAAATTCTTTTTTTCTTCCGATGACGTTCAAATGCCATGACAATTAGAGATTAGACTGATTTTACAGAGAACGCTAATACACACTAAAAACATGTAATCACGCAATGTTGATGTTGTTAACATTAACAATTTGAGAACAGAGTATAACAGTAATAATAATTTGCACATTTTGACGTGATCTGAGCTAACTTTGCGATCCCTAAGGTCCTTGCACACCAGTCCGAAATTTTAGTTTGCGTTTTTTTCGTATTCGCCAAAATTTTTCACACACAGAAAGCCATGGTGGCTCTAAATTGTCAAAATACCTCTCAAAATGCTTGCTACGGATGTGAAAAATGCAGAAAATTGAACCCAATAGTTGGGTTATAAATGTTTTTTTTTTTTTAACGTGTAAAAATTTCGGACACTGAGGAGCGTGTTGATGCACAACCCAAGTAAAGAAGATAATTTTGCAAATAAATACAATTGCATGTTTTCAAAAGAGGCAAAACTTACATAATGCAGCTTTAAAGTTATATGTCATCTCTGAATCTGACTAATTTGGGCAGCCACAGTGAAAGTGTGTGGTTTCAATGTTTAAGGCTTTCTGTAAAATAAAACAAACAAAAAAGAGTCTTAGTGTGTAATATACCGACTGCCATCTTTATCTGCTCTTATTGCTGACCCTGCAAGTAAATGGAGTTAAGTCGAGTTGGGGTGTTGACTCTTGCAATCGAACAGCCCTAGTACAACGTACGCACATCTCGCACATCTGCTCTGAATTTTTCGCATTAACTAGTTTGTCCACAAGGTTGTAACATGGGCTGTTGTTTCACAGTCGGAAAAGGAACGGAGAAGACAGAACAAGAACAATAAACTAATGAAGTCAGCAACAACAGATGCCTGCGCTGAGACCCGCATGAGTGGCGAGTTTAGAGATAGCCTCAACTTTAGTTTAAACAATTATGAAAACATTTGATCACTTATAACTTTTGAGGAGAAATAGCGCAGGCACTGGACAAAGATGATTGCGTATGTGTTCACGCACGCTTATCAATTGGAGAATACTTTGAAAGGCTATGTGCGTGTAAAAAAAATGATATCCTAAGGACCTGAGTCACAAAAGTCAAAGATCTAGTTGAATACTAACTACTCAGAAAATGAATGGAGGTGGTAAGACTGTGCCAAAAATATACACCAGCGTTCAAGTCGAGCAGAGAAACAAAACATACCAGAGATGAATGGGTTTTGAATGCCAGTATTTGACTTGCTGCACTAAAATCAAACTGGCAATTTTTGAAAACCCTGTTTGCTTTTTCTAACCCTTTTCCGGCTATTTGTGTCGGAGAAGGAAGCAGTGACGTCTCCAAATGAGTCTCAGCAGGTTTCTTAGGTCGCCTCACTGTTTTCCTGAAGTTCCTGGTTTTCTGCTTCATTCTCGCCTGTGTTCGTCATCGGTTGATACTTCCTCTTGAAGAATCCAAGCTGAACGTAAACAATACATAGATTTTTTTTTTAAAAGAAAACAATGACAAGATGTAGACCAAATTAATGTTAAAACAGCGAAATAAAGCACCTTCCAAAGCACTGCGACAGCAAGAGCCAATAACAACAGACCGCCAATAGCACTTCCTATAATGACGCCAACTGGAACGTCTCCTTTAGCTCCAGGTTTGCTCACTTTGACTTCAACCTGCAGTGAAGTGTCAGCTCATAAATTTAGTCTACATTGAGTAATGACTGCTTTTCCCATATGGCAAAGAAAAAAAATATGGGATCAGCAGTCATATGTAATGAGAATTTTATTTTATTTTTTTTGGCCAAAATATATTTTAAATATATGATGTAAAACATATTGTAAACAGTAATGCTCTGTTAAACACATTTAGTTTTTTATCTTCATATACCAAAATATATTTCAAAATGTATATTAAGCTAAATGCAAAATACAGTTGAGGTCAAAAGTTTACATACACCTTCCAGAATCTACAAAAAGTTAATTATTTTACCAAAATAAGAGGGATCATACAAAATGCATGTTATTTTTTATTTGCTACTGACCTGAAAAAAGATATTTAACATAAAGGACGTTTAGATGTACGTCCAAAAGAGTTTATAAAAATGACCCTGTTCAATAGTTTACATACACTTGATTATTAATACTGTGTTGTTACCTGAATGATCCACAGCTGTGTTTTTTTGTTTAGTGATAGTTGGTCGTGAGTCCCTTGTTTGTCCTGAACAGTCAAACTGCCTGCTGTTCTTCAGAAAAATCCTTCAGGTCCCACAAATTTTTGGGCTTTTCAGCATTTTTTTTGTGTGTATTTGAACCCTTTCCAACTATGACTGTATGATTTTGAGATCCATCTTTTCACACTGAGGACAACTGAGGGACTCATATGCAACTATTACAGAAGGTTCAAACGCTCACTGATGACCCAGAAGGAAACACAATGCATTAAGAGGCAGGGGGTGAAAACTTTTTGAATTTGAAGATCAGGGTAAATTGAACTTATTTTGTCTTCTGGGAAATATGTAAGTATCTTCTAAAGAGCAGTACTAAATTAAAAAATAAGATATTTAGGCAAAATAAGAAAAATATACATATCTTCATTCTGTTCAAAAGTTTTCACCCCCCGGCTAAATGCATGGTTTTTCCTTCTGGAGCATCAGTGAGCGTTTGAACCTTCTGTAATAGTTGCATATGAGTTCCTCAGCTGTCCTCAGTGTCACAATATGGATCTTAAAATCACACAGTCATTGGAAAGGGTTCAAATACACAAAAATGCTGAAAAACCAAAGAATTTGTGGGACATGAAGGATTTTTCTGAAGAAGAGCAGGCAGTTTAACTGTTCAGGACAAACAAGGGACCCATGAACAACTATCACTAAACAGAAAAACCAGCTGTGGATCATCGAGGTAACAACACAGTATTAAGAATCAAGTGTATGTAAACTTTTGAACAGGGCCATTTTTATAAATTCAGCAATTTTGTTTTCTTGTGGACTATATGTAAACATCTTTTATGTGAATTATCTTATTCAGGTCAGTATTAAATAAAAAAAATAACATGCATTTTGTATGATCCCTCTTATTTTGTCTGTACTGTACCTGCAGGTGTTTCTGTTCGATGAACAGTAGCTCCGGTTGAGACGTCTTAGTATCAACTCTCACAGAGAGCACAGTGTACAGGAAATCAGCCTTGAATGAACAAACAAACACTGTTAACCCTAGCATTAGCTCAGACTGATATGAGAAAAGCATTGAGATGAGTTTTTTTACCATTGCAAAGGTACCATTCCATATGTTTGTGGTTACATTCATGTAATAATCACTCTTCCTCTCAAGGTCCTTCAGGACGCATTGCACTGAGTGGCATGTGGCCGTTTTGCAGTTCTGTGGATGGTGAACAGATGATCAGTACGGATGGAAATGAAGACATCCTGTTATTTGTAATCACAGACAGGATTAGTCATGCAAATCACCAGTCTAATCTAGATCTAATTAAAAACATTAATACACAAAAAATGATTAGTGGGTTTCATACTGCATTCATTAGTACTTCCTTTGTGTGTCACAGTCAGTAACAAAAGCAAAAGCTTTTGGCATTTTTTTTTTTTTTTTTTTTTTTTTTAGATGAAAATCCACAAGCACTGACCAGTTCATCTGTTGCTCTGAAACTCTCCTCTGTGATTTGGGCTGTGTAAGGTTTTTCACGAATCTTAAACGAGTCAATCAGATGACTGTCTGCACAATTGATTTTTTCAGCCTGTTTGCAGGAAACATTATGTCAAAACATTTCCACATTCCTCATGTTTATGATGTGTTAAAATGTGTGGTTTGTTTATTATGGATCCTCACAGGTGAAGTTTTAATGCTGGTTGTGTACAGGAGAGGATTTCCTGCTTTGGTGGTGATGGGCAGCGAGACAGTGAGGTAAACCAGACTGACTGGGACAGTTCCTGTAGAAACCTGCAGAAGTAAATACACTCACATCAGCACTACCATGAATTTCATTTTCAAAGCAAACCAACAGATGGTGGTAGAGAACAGCATGAAGGATTCATCCGTTTCACTACCATATGAACTCACTTTTAAATTAAAGTTAAAATCTGGGCCGATGTCCTTGAAACTCTTCACTGTCGTTGCGACACTGCCCTCTTTTTCAAGCAAATAAACATCCATGTTTGATTCTCTGAAGAAATTAAAATATAATAAAGACATTAAGAGAAGACATTTAGTCAAACATTAAGAAGGATTAAAAGGTTTTGTTTAATAATTGGAGACCAATCAGAATCAGTGTTGGGGAAAGTTACTTTTAAAAGTAAAGCATTACAATATTGCATTACTCAGATATGTGACCCTGGACCACAAAACCAGTCTTAAGTAGCATCGTCATATCTGTAGCAATAGCCAAAAATATATTGTACGGGTCAAAATTATAGATTTTTCTTTCATGCCAAAATCATTAGGATATTAAGTAAAGATCATGTTTCATTAAGATATTTTGTAAATTTCCTACCGTAAATATATCAAAACTTAATTTTTGATTAGCAATATGCATTGCTAAGAACTTCATTTGGACAACTTTAAAGGCGATTTTCTCAATATTTTAATTTTTTTGCACCCTCAGATTCCAGATTTATAAATAGTTGCATCTGCATTTATAAAGTAAAAACAGTAAAACTATGAAATAATATTAGTTTTCTAGTTGAATATATTTTAGAATTTCATTTACTTTTATGATGCAAAGATGAATTTTCAGAATCATTACTCCAGTCTTCAGTGTCACAAACTTTTTTTTTTAGAATTCTCTGATAAATTAAAAGTTCTAAAACAGCATTTATTTGAAATATAAATCTATTGTGACATTATAAATGTCTTTACTGTGACTTTTGATCAATTTAATACATTCTTGCTGAACAAACAACACCAAAAAATATTAGTCTAACTGACCCCAAACTTTTTAGAAGAAGAAATAGTATGGCCCTGTCCCAAATGGCACACTTCATATCCACTTAGGGTCTTGCAGACTTACAACTACCGTCGTAGGGTGTCCCATTCATCATTTTATCTTTCAGAAGGGTGCTCACGGGCGCTCACTCTGCGGCCGCTATGCGCCCTCAATGCACACTTCTGCTGAGCCCGCACTGAGACGAGCTCCGCGGCAGACCTCTACCGGGACAGTCAAAGTGGCATTACATCACAAAAGTGTGGACTTTGAGGAAGACCGCAAGGGTTTAGGGTGAGATTTGGGACAGGGTGTATGTACAGTGGGTCCACTGACAAAGAAATGATCAGTCTATAATTTTAATGGTAGGTTTATTTGAACAGTGAGAGACAGAATAACAAAAAAAAAAAATCCATTTCAAAAAGTTATAAATTGATTTGCATTTTAATGAGTGAAATAAGTATTTGACCCCTTCGCAAAACATGACAGTACTTGGTGGCAAAACCCTTGTTGGCAATCACAGAGGTCAGACGTTTCTTGTAGTTGGCCAGCAGGTTTGCACACATCTCAGGAGGGATTTTGTCCCACTCCTCTTTGCACATCCTCTCTAAGTCTGTAAGGTTTTGAGGCTGACGTTTGCCAACTCATAATGTTTCCACCTCCATGTTTGACAGTGTTCTTGGGGTCATAGGCAGCATTCCTCCTCTTCCAAAAACAGTGAGTTGAGCTGATGCCAAAGAGCTTGATTTTGGTTTCATCTGACCACAACACATTCACCCAGTTCTCCTCTGAATCATTCAGATGTTCACTGGCAGACTTCAGCAGGCCTGTACATGTGCGTTCTTGAGCAGGGGGACTTTGCGGGCGTTGCAGGATTTCAGTCCTGCACCGTAGTGTGTTACCAATTATTTTCTTGGTGACTATGGTCCCAGCTGCCTTGAGATCATTGACGAATAGTTTCGTGTAGTTCTGGGCTGACGTCCTTGGACAGCTCTTTGGTCTTGGCCATGTTGGAGAGTTTGAAATCTGATTGATTGCTTTTGTGGACAGGTGTCTTTTATACAGGTAACAAGCTGTGATTAGGAGCACTCCCTTTAAGAGAGTGCTCCTAATCTCAGCTCGGTACCTGTATAAAAGACACCTGGAAGCCAGAAATCTTGCTGATTGATAGGGAATCAAATACTTATTTCACTCCTTTTCACTTCTGGATTTTTTTTGTTGTTGTTATTCTGTCTCTCACTGTTAAAATAAACCTACCATTAAAATTATAGACTGATCATTTCTTTGACAGTGGGCAAATGTTAAAAATCAGCAGGGGATCAAGTCATTTTTTCCCCCAGTGTAGATGCAGAGTGCGTCATCCAGCCAATCAGAATGAAGTATGACAGAAAGGGTGTTTCATGTCTGACCTGCTGAGGACGATCTCAGAGTTGTATTGGACAGGAATGGAGACAGAGATCTTATTATCAGCGGGAGTTTCCTCTCTGCTGTCACTGCAGTGCAAATAAAACCATGATTAACAGAATAACCTCCTCAAACATGACTAAACCTGTGGTTTTTCACACCGCATAGTTCTAGGAACTAGCCGGCATTCTTAGAGAAGCGTTTTTCCCCCTCAAGCTGTTTTCCTGGTTGCAATCGCACTGGCAGCAGGAACTCTGAAGTGGCCAACAGCAACGTCTTTATTCATGGAATTTACAAACCAATGTTAATTTTGTTGATGAATAATTTTCATCAACAATATTTTTTCATGAAAACAAGACAATAACGAAAGAAAAACTTGTTCTGAATGACAAAAACTATGACGAAATTCTAATGTCATTTTTGACTCTGCAAAAAACGAGACTAAATTGTTAGGGAGGGACGATTTGGGAAGAGATTCATTCAGAACAAATCTGCTGCGTGGTTAGGAGGTTAGATGCATGCATACAGTATGAACTGAATCATAGCATATTGATCTATCCGGTGGGACAAAAGCTGGCAACGTTCCAACGTTCATAAGCTGAAAACGTTCAAAAATTTCAATATCTGGGAGTAAGAGAACAGCAGACATATGGATAAATTTGACGGCGCAAAAGAGAACTCAATTTGGTTCGGTTTTCTGAGGACACACACCGAAGCAGTGCCCCTCACACTCTCACAAATTAAGAAATGCTTTACACTAATTAATGTAAACCAAATAGAGTTCCTAGAACTAAATACGTTCCTAGTTCCTGCGGTGGTCACTTGGCCACACATCACGTCCTGTCCTTTCCTTTCCTTTTCCAGTGCGAAATTGTTAAATTTCACAGACTGTCACTGTTTTTGCAATTTTCTAAATTGCTTTTGTAAGAAAGCTTCTGCACAATGAAACGAGACCATAAAAATCATTGTTAAAAAAATAATTGGGTAAAACAGTTTACCTTAAAGCTTCAAAGACAACATTGGCATCTTTTTGAAGCTGATTCAAGTTAAAGTCAAAGTTGACAACAAATGTAACCTGTGGAAAGCAATCAAAACCATTACAAACACATCAGACAGACTGATATGGACATTAGTGCTTATCAGTGTCTGTCTGTCTCACCAATTGATCCGTCCACAGCGCTGGATAACTCACTTGGCAGATGAGTGTGTGTGATTCTTTCATCAGAGTGCACTTCACTTCTGCTCCTTCAGTCTGCAATATCAGATTGGATAAACAAAACATAGCTGTCTATGAACACAAATAAGTAATATATGCAAAGTGCACTTAAAGGAGAAGTCCACTTCCAGAACAACAATTAACAAATAATTTACTCACCTCTTTTCTCCATATAATAGCCTTCATTAGTGCCCCGATTTTTGAACTGTAGTTTAAATGCAGCTTCAAAGGGCTCTAAATGATCCCAGCTGAGGAAGAAGGGTCTTATCTAGTGAAACGATCGGTCATTTTTTTCGAAACATAAAAATTTGTATACTTTTTAAGCACAAAAGCTCATGTAGCACAGGCTCTGGGATGCGCGTCCACGATGCTACAAATTAGTGATGGATCGTTCTTGAACGATTCGTTCATTTTGAACAAATTTTTAATTAAGACTTGGGAAGAACGAGTCATCTCGGGGAGTGATTCGTTCAGTCGCGGATGCGCAATGTCCTATTAGGTTCTGTACTGGAATTAGTCTTCGGGGTTTTCCAGTCGTTATGGGGCTTGTCAGATAAGAGGTGAGGTGAGCTCATCATAGACTAAAGACCCAGGTAAACAATGAATTAATCTTTTCTGTTTCTTATAGCATTATAGTTTTGTCTTGTTTGTAGTGTGATCAGTGTTTGTGTAAGCAGTAGATGTGTTAGGGATGTAACACGTAACATTTTAATTATATTTTGCTAAAATGAACGAAATGACTCGAAAAAAGATTCGTTCATTTTGCTGAACGAGAGTCATGATCCGAACTTCCCATCACTACTACGAATCACATCTAAGTGTACTCCGGCTAAAAAAAGTAGAGTATGGCGAAAAACTCCATCTTATTTTCTCCTACAACTTCAGAATCGTCCGACATCGTTGTACCTTTTTGTTTGTAAACAGTGTTTGACTCACTTGCACTTTCTTAGTCTTTGCACGTTTGCTTTGTAAACACTGGGTCTGTAGATCCGCCTACGTTCCGTGTGACCTTTCGACATGATTCAGTAGTACGTAGCGTTGTGAACGCGCATCCCTGAGCCTGTGCTACACGAGCTTTTGTGCTTTTTATTTTCTGGAAAAAATGATGACCGCTTCGCTAGATAAGACCCTTCTTCCTCGGCTGGGATCGTTTAGAGCCCTTTGAAGCAGCATTTAAACTACATTTTGGAAGTTCAAAACTGGGGCACCAATGAAGTCCATTATATGGAGAAAAATCCTGAAATGTTTTCCTCAAAAACCATAATTTCTTTATGACTGAAAACAGAAAGACATGAACATCTTGGATGACAAGGGGGTGAGTGAATTATTTGTGAATTGTTGTTCTGGAAGTGGAGTTCTCCTTTAACCTATGGTTTGAAACTTGTATATGGAAATTTGAAAATGAAAAATGAAAATGGAGTTGATTTAAGAATAGAGGAGTTTGTCAAGTCATAACCCACTGCATCAGATCCTGCCGATTTTTATACGGCTGATTTGAATAAGAATATAAGTAAGGAATAGTTTGCGTTTGTTGTGAAGTACCTGTGGTATAACAGAAGCGTAGAACAGGTTACTGGAGTAGCTGGCCGACACTCGTGCATTGTACGCATTTTCCTTCCTGTTCATCACGGTCACAGTGAAGGACAGTCTTCTCTTGTTCTGGCTGACCACCAGTTGAGTTTTGCTAGAAATAATAAAAAAAAAAAAACGTGTTTTTACATAAGAGATTTAAATGGATGTGCTGTCAAAAAGAAACAGGGCACTAGTTAATTAAAGACTAGCCGAATGCACATAAACTTGCACATTTCACATTTTCAGAAGTCATATGCTTGAGGGAATCTTACCCAAGTATCTCTTCATTCTGCACAGTCAGTACTAAGTCACTGTAGCAAACGTCATCTTGACCACAGTCTTTTGAGAATGGGATCTGTTCCAAACCAAACCACAATGAGGATTTAGGCAGGGCTTTAACCACCATAGACACCACAGTTTGGCCATTTCTAATTACTGCCCCCAATAATTAGAAATGGCCAACCTGTCCCCCCAATATTTGAAATTTTTGCACTGATATGTTGTTAGGATGACAAAAATAGCTTTAAAAAGTTGTATTGCTGGCCCGTAGCCAGTTATGAGGTCACCGAGGTCTGGAGGTCATGTTCAAATATAAGATTTGTTCTCTGAATTAATAATTTGCTGCTAAAATCATATGGATGTCTGCATGACATGTATAATTCAGTTTAGACAGTTGCAAGAATGCTTAGCATCCATGGTATGAAAAAAATGCAAGACGCAACCAGAGTGAACAGGTCTTGAGAGCTGTGAGTTGAGGGCGTGAGCGCAGCCTCCGTGTTGCCAGATCCAGCTATTAGAAATGTTTTTGGACTTGTCTTTTCCACTTAATTTGACACTTTAGAAAGTTAATAAAGTAGGAAGTTGCAGTTTGGGGTCAGTGATGTGCAGGGTTGCCACGTTTTCACAATAAAACCGGCACAATTGCTACTCAAAACTAGCCCAATCGCATTTTGAGGGGGTCCCTGTTAAAAATCGCATTCCAGGGGATAAAAATAAACATTTTTGGTCTGGGTTCTCCTGGTAAATTTGTATTTCAGGGGCTAAATATGACGTTATTGGGGTCGCTTTAACTCGCGGACATCAAAAACAACCTGTGACAACAGTTAAAGTAGACCAATTCTGCTGGAAAATCATGGACTTGGCAACATTGGCGATATATAATAAATATATATATATATATATATATATATATATATATATATATATATATATATATACATATATATATATATATATATATATATATATATATATACATATATATATATATATACATACAGTGATGCTTGAAAGTTTGTGAACCCTTTAGAATTTTCTACATTTTTGCATAAATATAACCCAAAACATCATCAGATGTCCTGAAAGTTGACAAAGAGAACCCAATCAAACAAATGAGACAAAAAATATACTTTGTGATTTATTTACTGAGAAACATGATCCAGTGTTAAATATTTGCGAGTTGCAAAAGTATGTGAATCTTTGCTTTCAGTATCTTGTGTGACCCCTTTTTGAAGCAATAACCGCAGGTAACATATTTTGTAACCGCTGATCAGTCCTGCACAACAGCTTGTAGGAATTTTAGCCCATTCTTCAGTACAGAAACACTTGAACCCTGCAATGTTGGTGGGTTTCCTCCTATGAAATGCTTGCTTCAGGTCCTTCCACAACATTTCAGTTGAATTAAGGTCCGGACTTTGACTCGGCATTCCAGTCAGACATTTAACCATTTTTTGGTATAATGACTTGTGTGCTTGTGATCGTTGTCTTGCTGCATGACCCACTTTCTTCTAAGACTCAGTTCATGGACAGATGTCCTGACATTTTCCTTTAGAATTTGCTGGTATAATTCAGAATTCATTGTTCCATAAATGATGGCAAGCCATTCTGTCCAAGATGCAGCAAAGCAGACCCAAACCATGATACTACCACCACCATGTTTCACAGATGGAATAAGGTTCTTATCCTGGAATGAAGCGATTATCTTTTTTTTTCAAACACTTCTCATTTAAACCCAAAAAGTTTTATTTTGGTCTCATCCGTCCACAAAACTTTTCCTCAATAGCCCTCTGACTTATCGACATGATCTTCAGCGAACTGCAGACCGACAGCAGTGGGTTTTTTTTTTTTTTTTTTTTTTTTTTTGGAGAGTTGTCTCTTTCTCCTTGCAACTCTGCCATTCATACCATGGTTGTTCAGTGTTCTCCTGATGATGGACTAATGAACATTAACATTAACCAATGTGAGAAAGGCTTTTATGTGCTTAAAAGATACCCTGAGGTCCTTTGCAGACTATTACAAGTCTTGCTTTGGAGTGATCTTTGTTGGTCGACCACTCCTAGAGAGGGTAATAGTGGTCTTGAATTTCCTCCATTTGTAAACAATCTGTCTGACTGTGGATTTGTGGAGTCCAAACTCTTTAGAGATGGTTTGTAACCTTTTCCAGCTTGATGAGCAACAGCAGCTCTTTTTCTCAGGGAGTTCTCAGGGATCTTCTTTGTTCACGCCATTCACTTCAACAAACATTATTAGACTTTGACAGATTCCTGTGCTTAAATTAAAACAGCGCACCTGATAGTCATCCTATTGATTGATAACACATCTGAACAAATGGACTCTAATTTCACCTTAAAATTAACTGCTAAACCTAGAGATTCACATACTTTTGAAACTCACAGATATTTAACACTGGACCATTTTTCTCAATACATAAATGACAAACTATATATTTTCATCTCATTCGTTTGATTGAGTTCTCTTTGTCAACTTTCAGGACTTGTGTGAAAATCTGATTAACTTTTTTTTATCTGATTAACTTTTGGTCATATTTATGCAGAAGTATAGAAGATTCTAAAGGGTTCACAAAATATATAAATAAGTTTTAAATCATATATATACAGTGCTGCCTAAAACTTTGTGAACCCTTTAGAATAAAATACCAGCCTCAGCCCAATCAGAAGTACCGCTCATTACATAGAAACCTATACATCTGAGCCTGATAAAAATGCATTTTTTAAAGAAAGACGTCAGATGGATTTAGCTGGTTTTGCATCTGAACTCTTCATATATATATATATATTTACACACACTTGGCAAACAAAATGCATCTTCATAACACTATTTTCCTCACATAGTAAACTATAAATGGGTCTGTATTAATCAAACATAGAGCTGTCTTTATATTTTTAAACAAGTGTGTTGCTCATAAAGGGGATCCTCATATTTGGCCACTGTAATTTGAAAATTCCTGCCAAAGTTGTCGTAATTGCTTAGATAAATTGTCTTTTTTCGTAAAAGTCCTTCACAGTAAACCACAGGCACTTAAAACTCGGAAATTTGCTTCTTGCAACACTCACAGAAAACCCCCACGCAGTAGGACTGAAGACGTCTAAAACTGGGTTGGCGTCTGGGTGGCTGAGAGCTACGTCCACACGCAAAGCAATCGAGTTGACGAGGTCAGGGGTCTCCTGGACATACACGTCGTGCTCTTCACACACGTCCTGTGTGGAGACACTGATGTCTTTCTGGACGACTCGATCCAAGTTGCTGAAGTGACCTCTAGGGCTGACCCGAGATGACTGCAAGTCGGCATCCAGAGTCAGGTTGTACTTGACGTCTGTTTGTATAAAAGAAAATTGCATTTGTGCAATGCATTGCACTTCCTCAAACCAAATGTCCATCTCTTAGATCAGAATAAGTATCCTTACCCACTGGCCCCAGTGGCTTGACTGGTTTAAATGTTGCACTGAAACAAACTTTAGCCTTGAAGCAGGACACCTGCCTCCCGCTATAGCGGCACGGTTTGCTCAGGATACTGATCTTGTCAGGGGTGAAGGAAACCTTGGCCGTGACCACTGCAATGCCACTACTCCTAAAACCATATGATGAGAGAGGTCAAGAATGCATCAATTAAAACGCAACCCTCAGTTGATTTATGGCTTTTGGAACAAACAGAAGTGTCCCACAGAAAGCTGATGCTTAGAGGATTGCTGAGGTGAAAAATGGGATTCCAGAGGACAGCTGGAGCGATCATTTCGCTGGCCACAAACACATCTACATATCCCACCATGACTGAGGCTGTCCCTGCAGCTGTTCTGCACTTAACTCAATTGTTGAAGGTGGGCCGTTAATGAAGTATTACAAATGAGCATGGTATTGTGTTACATGGGATGGTCTAATCGAGCTGTTTTACACCCCCACAAAGTATGAAAATCAATTGGTGAAATGAAGGCTGATGTGTTTAAGTTCTCACCAGAGTTGGACCACTTTCCCAAAAGCCCCCACCGTAACATCTGGGATCGAGTCTCCGTTCATATCTCTGCTGCTGTCCAAAGAGCGACCGAAGAACCTCAACGCTGGGTCCAGTTTCTTTCCAACAATTTTCTGAATGTGTACGAATATTCTGAATTTGGACACTTGCAGATATATTTCATGTGTGTTGAGCACTCCATAAAGTTTAGTTCTACCTGTGAGCTCTGCTTTCCGATGGTTTTTTTTTCTCCATAGTAGATGTAAATGGCACCTTGGCCGTTGCTTTCCAGTGGAGCGCCAACAACCACGTCACTTAAGCCGTCCAGGTTAAGATCAGAGACGACAGTGATGGCCGCCCCAAACCGAGCATTCTTCTGAGAACCCTCCAAGAAGCCCTGGCCATTCAAGACACCCTATTAAAAATAAACAAACTAATAAATAAACCAATAAATAAAAGTATGTTAGTGCTATTAACATAGACATTAGATCGGTCATAAAATAAAGTATCGTAACCATTTTGTTTACCATTTTAAGTATATTTACTACAATCAAGTTTAAGAACCTTTACATTTTCAAAGCCTTGACTTCAAAAAAAATTGTTTTCATTGATTTGAGTTCACCATATGGACACTTATGTGGCATATGACTTGTGTTTTCTTTATGTAGTTCATTTACATTGTCATTTAGCAGATGCTTTTATCCAACATGACTTACAAATGAGAGCGATAGAAGCAAACAACCCAACAAGGGAGCAATAACATGCACAGTGAAGTCTCAGTTAGTCTAACGCAGTAAATGTAGCAAGGTTGTTTTTTATAGTAAATGAAAGGAAAACAAGAAGACAGCATAGAAAAGGAAAAGAGAACTCGGGTGTTAGAGGTCATTTTTTTTAAAATAATAAATAAAAAGAAAACAAGTAGATTGAATAGAAAAAGAACACAGACCGTTAATGTTAGAGGGTCATGTTTTTTTAATAAATACAAAATAAAGTAGATAGAATAGAAATAGAGTGCTAGTGTTAGAGGGTCATTTTTTTTAATAAATTAAAAGAAAAGTCAATAAAATATAAATAGAATAGTGAGTGCTAGTGTTAAAGTGTTATTTTTCGGTTTTGTAATAATTCAAAATAAAAGTTGACAAAACAGAAATAGAACAGAGAGTGCTAGTGTTAGTGGGTCATTTTTTGTTTTTTTTAATAAATAAAAAGAAAAGTTGCTAAATTAGAAATAGAATAGAGATCCTTGTGTTAAAGGGTCATCTCTTTTTTTAATTAAATAAAAACAAAAGTCAAGAGAATAGAAATAAAATAGAGTAATAATTTTATAATAATTTTAATAAATAAAAAGAAAAGTAGGTAGAATAGAGAGTGCTTGTGTTAGAGGGTCATCTTGTTTTTTTTTATTAAATAAAAACAAAAGTCAAGAGAATAGAAATAAAATAGAGCACTAGTGTTAGAGGGTAATTTTTGTTTTTTAATAAACAAAACAAGTCAAGAGAATAGAAATAGAATAGAGACTGCTAGTGTTAGTGGGTAATTTTTTAATAAATAAAAATAAAAGTCAATAAAATAGAAATAGAATGGAGTGTGCTAGTGTTAAAGGGTCATTTTTTACTAAATGAAAAGTAGGTAGAATAGAATAGGTTGAATAGAGAGTGCTTGTGTTACAGGGTCACCTTATTTGTTTTTATTAAAAACAAAACAAGTCAAGAGAATAGAAATAGAATAGAATAGCGTGCTAGTGTTAAAGGGTAGTTTTTTAATAAATAAAAAGAAAAGTCAAGAGAATAGAAATAGAACAGAGAGTGTTAGTGTCTGAGGGTAAATTTTTAATAAATAAAAAGTAGGTAGAATAGAAATAGAATAGAGAATGCTAGTGTTAGTGGGTCATTTTTTTTAATAAATAAAAGAAAAGTTGCTAAAATAGAAATAGAATAGAGATGCTCGTGTTTAAGGGTCATCTCTTTTTTTAATTAAAAAAATATAGTCAAGTCAAGAGAATAGAAATAAAATAGAGTAATAATTTTATACTAATTTTTATAGATAAAAAGAAAAGCGAAAGAGTGCTTGTGTTAGAGGGTCATCTTATTTGATTTTTTTTATTAAATAAAAACAAAATAAGTTAAGAGAATAGAAATAAAATAAAGAGTGCTAGTGGGTATTTTTTTTTAATAAATTAAAAGAAAAGTTGATAAAATAGAAATAGAGTGCTAGTGTTAAAGGGTAATTTTTTAATAAATAAAAAGAAAAGTAGGTTGAATAGAAATTAAATAGAGATGCTCATGTTAAAGGGTCATCTCTTTTTTTAATTAAATAAAAACAAAAGTCAAGAGAATAGATATAAAATAGAGAGTGCTAGTGTTAAGTGGGTAATTTTTTAATAAATTAAAAGATAAGTTGATAAAATAGAAATTAAATAGAGATGCTCGTGTTAAAGGGTCATCTCTTTTTTTAATTAAATAAAAAGTCAAGAGAATAGAAATAAAATAGAGTACTAGTGTTAGAGGGTCAGTTTTTGTTTTTTAATAAAAAAAACAAGTCAAGAGAATAGAAATAGAACAGAGACTGCTAGTCTTAGTGGGTCATTTTTAATAAATAAAAATAAAAGTCAATAAAATAAAAATAGACTAGAGTGCTAGTGTTAAAGGGTAATTTTTTAATAAATAAAAAAAGTAGGTAGAATAGAAATTAAATAGAGATGCTCATGTTAAAGGGTCATCTCTTTTTTTAATTAAATAAAAACAAAAGTCAAGAGAATAGATATAAAATAGAGAGTGCTAGTGTTAAGTGGGTAATTTTTTAATAAATTAAAAGATAAGTTGATAAAATAGAAATTAAATAGAGATGCTCGTGTTAAAGGGTCATCTCTTTTTTTAATTAAATAAAAAGTCAAGAGAATAGAAATAAAATAGAGTACTAGTGTTAGAGGGTCAGTTTTTGTTTTTTAATAAAAAAAAAACAAGTCAAGAGAATAGAAATAGAACAGAGACTGCTAGTGTTAGTGGGTAATTTTTTTTAATAAATAAAAAGAAAAGTAGGTAGAATAGAAATAGAATGGAGAGTGCTAGTATTAGAGGGTCATTTTTTTTGTTTTTTAATAATGAAAAAAGAAAAAAGACCATAGAATAGAAACAGAACAGAGAGTGCTAGTATCAGAGGATCAAAATGATATTATATAATATGTATTACAATCATTCTTTGAAACAATATATTCTATAAAATTCTATACATCATAGTTTAAAAGTTGGGGGTTAATAAGATTTGTCCACAAAAACATGAAGCAGTCTTCCACACTGATAATAAGAATATGTTTCTTAAGCAGCAAATCAGCATCTTAGAATGATTTCTGAAGGACCATGTGACACTGAAGACAGGAGTAATGATGCTGAAAATTCACAGCATCACAGGAATAAATATATTCAAATAGAAAACAGTTATTTTAAATAAGAATGAAATAATATTTCACAATATTACTATTTTTGATTTAAAAAATGCTTAAAAATAATTAGCATAAGAGACATTTTTAAAACATCATACCGACCCCACACTTTTTCAATTTGGTGGTATTTAGTGTAAATAAATATATTTTACAACTTACTCTTCATTAGCTGGTTGTAGTGTAGCTAACTACAGGAAAAAAAGAAATGGACGACCAATAAGAAAAGCACCTTGGTAATGGCGAAGAGGTACACTCTTCCCGTTTCAGATTTCTCCTCGCTCATGTACATCGGAGCTCCGACCAGCAGCAGATCAGTCACACCATCAGCGTCCACATCAACAGGACAGAGGACGCTGCCAAAATAAGAGCCGATCTGCAAACCACAAACCACACAATGATCTACGACTGGACCTCAGTGTTTAATGAAATGAAAGCTGATTAAAGGTCACAGAGAGACGAGTGTACCTGTTCTCCTCTCTGTGAATCTATGATGACGGGCTGATTCTGGCTGTTGATGCTGTAAACTAAAACCTGTCCTCTGTGAACGGCACGAGGAGCACCTGCCACATAAAACTCAGACGAGCCGTCGGTCACAGACGTCACAGAGTATCCTGAACACATGACGGGAAATAATCAAAAAAAATTATGTATATACATTTAGCTTCCCATTGAAATGTTTAGGCATCTACTTAAAGGAGAAGTCCACTTCCAGAACAACAATTTACAAATGAGGTACTCACCCCCTTGTCATCCAAGATGTTCATGTCTTTCTGTCTTCAGTCGTAAAGAAATTATGTTTTTTGAAGAAAACAATTCAGGATTTTTCTCCATATAGTGGATTTTATTGGGGCCCCGATTTAGAGCTTCCAAAATGTAGTTTAAATGGAGCTTCAAAAGGCTCTAAATGATCCCAGCCAAGTAAGAAGGGAAAAATAAAAATTTGTATATTTTTTAAGCACAAAAGCTGGTGTAGCACAGGCTCTGGGATGCGCATCCACGACACTACGGATCACGTGTAAGTTCATCATCTGTGTACTCCGGTTTAAAAAGGTAGAGTATGGCGAAAAACTCCATCTTATTTTCTCCTACAACTTCAGAATCGTCCGACATGTTGTACCTTTTTGTTTGTAAACAGCGTTTGACTCACTTGCACTTCCTTAGTCTTTGCGCGTCGCTTTGTAAACACCGGGTCTGTAGATCCGCCTACTTTCCGTGTGACCTTTCGACGTGATTCAATAGCGTCGTGGATGCGCATGCCAGAACTAGTGTTACACGAGCTTTTGTGCTTAAAAAGTATACAAATTTTTATTTTCCGAAAAAATGACAGATCGTTTCACTAGATAAGACCCTTCCTCCTTGGCTGGGATCATTTAGAGCCTTTTGAAGCTGCATTTAAACTACATTTTTGGCCCAATGAAGTCTATTATATGGAGAAAAATCCTGAAATGCTTTCCTCAAAAACCATAATTTCTTAACGACTGAAGACAGAAAGACATAAACATCTTGGATGACAAGGGGGTGAGTAAATTATTTGTAAATTGTTGTTCTGGAAGTGGACTTCTCCTTTAAGACTTGCTCTTGCACATCATATCTTCAATATAAAGTATACTGTAAGTTCACACTAAAACAAGTGAAACAACAACAAAATACACTTACAGCATCCCACATACATTGTCTTAATATTTTGCAGTTGTATCATCATGTATCTTGTTTTATCTTTTTCAAAACTTGATTTAAGGATGTTTTGATCCTTTTTTAATAAATTAAAGCACAGATACCAATTAGTAATATGAATTTTGTCAATTATTTAATCTACTGTTTGGTGAAATATCTGAGTGTTGCTGTAAAGATGAATATGCTATTTCAGTTCATTAGATGCAACAAAACTAACTATACTGATGGTACAATACTTACCGAGTAATGAACTGTGGTTTCTGTCCTCCAAGACTTTCTCAAAAGCAGTTTTGGGCAAGACGTCAGATTTCTGAGCAGTTCGGTGCACAACTGTCCCAATCCAATTATATGCTCCAGCTGCTCCCAGTAAGACCACATCCTACAACCATTAGTCAATGTAAACCACCAAGAGAAAAGAAAACGCTAATAAACTTTGATGAAAACACATAGAGATATACAGTAGAGCCTGCACCTTATTTCTGGTCTGGTGTGCGCTGAACCCCACTTGGGACATTTCCATTTTGAAATTATCCCCGGTACCTTTTCCAACACCTACAAAACAAGACATCGGTGGGAAAACCCCCCAAAGAAAACTGTCATTAACCTAATATATGTTTGTTAAGAAACACGTGTTTCATTACTTTTAAAAGGCCTTCATTCATATGCAACATGCAGTAAAATCGACATAATCATTGACCTTCAATGTTGAAGATTCGATCTCCAAGAGTCCCGACAATCTCTATAAGCGCCGCCTCCTCAGACACGTTGAAAAAGTATTTCTCAGTTGGACTGCTGGCTATTGACTTGATCTCATCGATGAGTTTGCGTGTGTCAATGTCATTCCTTATGTAATATCCAAGCACCTAAAACACGCAAAAATCCATATCTCAAACATGCTGAATATTAATACTTCATGACTTAATGAATTCATGACTGCATATCACTAACCGCAATGCCGAAGCGAGTGATATTTTGCCTCTCGCATGCCGGTATAACTGTGTTCCTCAGATTAGCATCATGTGACTCTCCATCAGTTACCACCACCATCACTTTAGTGGCCCCAGGACGACCTCCATTATTGGCGAGGAATGCATTCTTTCTATGAGATCCAATCATCCACAGACATGCACACAACAGAAAACATTTAGTGTAAAAATGTGTAAAACTGAAGTGTAAGAACTACTTCAGAAATACAATTATGGTGTTCTTGCAAATATGTGACCCTGAATCACAAAACCAGTCTTAAGCAGCATGGGTGTATTTGTAGCAATAGCCAGAAATACATTTTATGTGTCAAAATGATCAATTTTTCTTTTATGCCAAAAATCATTAGGATATTAAGTAAAGATCATGTTCTATGAAGACATTTTGTAAATTTCCTACTGTAAATATATCAAAACATAATTTTTGATTAGTAATATGCATTGCTAAGAATTTCATTTGGACAACTTTAAAGACGATTTTCTCCATATTTAGATTTTCTATCCACTGTCAGATTCCAGATTTTCAAATAGTTGTATTTCGGCCAAATATTGTCCTATCGTAACAGACTATACACCAAACATTATTTATTTCAGATTGTCACCTAATCACACTCTAATGCAAAAAGTGTAAAATATTAATAACTACCTAAAATAACTAAAATAATGACAAAAAATACAGAATTCTCCACTGATGTAGAGTATGTATGTCCAGTGTTGGACATACAATTTAAATGTGACAGGTATGTTTAAGGAGAGTTTATTTATCTCCTTTAAGTGGCCACATTTAAAGAAATATTCATACAGTGCCTTGCAAAAGTATTCATACCCCCCTTTTTTTTTCACATTTTATGTTGCTGCCTTATGTTAAACTACTTTAAATATTTTTTACCATATCAATCTACACTCCATACACCATAATGGCAAAGCAAAAAACATCTGTGCAAATTTATTAAAAATAAAAAAACCTAAAACTATTCATACCTGGGATAGTTTAAATTTTGCTCAGAAGCATTCATATTACTTGTAGATGTTACTACACTTCAAGTGAAGTTAACCTGTGGCAAATTCAACTGAACGGGTATGATTTGGAAAGGCACACACCTCTCACAAAAGGTCTAACAGCTGAAAGTGCATATCAGAGAAAAAACCAAGCCCTAAGATAAAAAAAAATGCTTGTAGAGCTCAGAGACAGGCTTGCATCAAAATTCTGCTGCATTGAACGTTCACAGAAGCATGTATGAATCTTCATTAGCCTTAACGAAAGAAGTTTGAACCAATCAGGACTGATCATAACTAACATTCCTTATCATTGCAGGCTTAACATTTGTATGCTTTTGAGAACAAAATGTACCAACACTTTAGCTGATGTGTTGCAATAATGATTGCATAGGGACAAGACAGCTAGACGTCCATAACAACCCATTAAAAATAACAACCATGAGTTAAACTTGAGTAACAAGCTAAAGCAATCAAAAAACCAAAATGGTTTTGCCAGTAACAGAGGGGGTTTGTTGAAAAATGATGCAAAGTTGACGGAAATAAGAAAGCCTTTATGGTTAGCCTAGGCGTTGCATAATATCATTCCTTGATTATTACGCCAGAATGAGAGTATAGTTCATAGCCATTTTGGCTTAGAAAATCACAACTTTTCATTTTCCACCGGTCTTAGTACACGATGTAACTACAGAAGAGTCAAGTTTTAAATATGAAAAATATCGAAACTCTTTGGTCATTTTTGAACGAGATGCTAACGGTCTAATCAGATTCAATGATCTATGCTAAGCTATGCTAAAAGTGCTACCGCCAGACCCGGAGATTGGCTGTGTGGATTTGAAAACGGTAAAACTCAACTGTTCACCACTAGGGGAGTTGGAAAATGAGCCTATTTTCAAAAAAAGTGGAGTGTTCCTTAAATTACTCACCCTCATGTCGTTCCAAACCTGTAAGATCTTCGTTCCTCTTTAGAACACAAATTAAGATATTTTTGAAGAAATCCGAGAGCTTTCTGACCCTGCAGAGACAGCAATGCAACTACCACGTTCAAGGCCCAGAAAGGTAGTAAGGACATCAATAAAATAGTCAATAATGTTACCATAATGTTACGAAGCTACGAGAATACTTTATGTGCGCAAAGAAGCAAAAATAATGACTTCATTCAACAATTTCTTTTCTTCCATGTCAGAAAAAAGTCAGAAAGAAATTGTTTAAAAAAGTCATTATTTTAGTTTCTTTGTGTACATAAAGTATTCTCGTAGCTTCATAACATTACGGTTGAACTGCTGATGTCACATTATCAATGTCTTTACTACCTTTCTGGGCCGTTTAAATGTTTCAGTTGCATTGCTGTTTATGCAGGGTCAGAAAGCTCTTGGATTTCATCAAAAATATCTTAATTTGTGTTCCGAAGATGAACGAAGATCTTAAGGGTTTGGAACAACATGAGGTTGGGTACTTAATGACAGAATTTTCATTTTTGGGTGAACTATCCCTTTAAGTCATGTGTGCAGGGGAATTTCCATCACATGGTTTAGAAAGAATCATGCTTACCTGGCAAAATCAATGGCTTGGAAAGTATTAGTCTCTAATCCTTGTTTCTGCTGAATATTTGAAGCTGCTTTAATCATGGACTCTTTTGTCCGATGAGAATTCAGGTAGAACTCAAACGAGGTGTCAACAGCATACTGCATCACAGTCACCTGTTACGAATGAATTAGAAATATATAAACTGGTATAAACTAAACATATAAAAAATAAAAACAAAATGGCACACAAGCCGCCCGACTTGCCTGAGTGCTTTGAGGTCCAATGTCTAAGTTTTCCAACAGTTTCTTGAGGAACTCAACGATTGGTTCCCATGGGTATATACTATTGGATCCATCCAAAACTATGGCGATGTCCATTAGACTGCCACAAGCTGTGTAGAAGTGACACGGAAAGACACAAATGTTAACATTTTGCTGGAGATTCACAGTAGAGCTTAAAAAGATAGTTCACCCAAAAATGAAATTCTGTCATTAATTACTCACCCTCATGTCTTTCCAAACCCGTAAGACCTTTGTTCATCTTCAGAACACAAATTAAGATATTTTTGATGAAATCTGAGAACTTTCTGACCCTGCATAGACAGCAACACAACTGAAACATTCAAGGCCCAGAAACGTAGTAAGGACATCGATAAAACGGTCCATGTGACATCAGTGCTTCAACCTTAATTTTATGAAGCTACGAGAATACTTTTTGTGTGCAAAGAAAACAAAAAATAACGACTTTATTCAACAATTTTCTCTCTTCTGTATCAGTCTTCGTTGTACATTTACAAGAATACCACGACGCATGCATGTGGTGCTGCTGTCGTAGGAGCTGGAGTTCTGACGTAGAACCCTGATGTCTATGCAGGGTCAGAAAGCTCTTGGATTTCATCAAAAATATCTTAGAAAGGTCCTATTATGCTTTTTCACTTTTTGAATTTTAGTCAGTGTGTGGTGTGTATGTTTGGGCATAAAAAAGATCTACAATGTTACAAAATCTCAAAGTCCATTCCAAAGGGAGATATTTAAAAATCCCTTTTCAAGAACAATGAACAGCTCGTTTGGACTACAGCGTTTTCTGGATGTTATGATGTCACAACGCGGTGCAATAGAATATCATTAAAATAAATCCTGCCTACGGAAATTCAAATGGGTGGGAGGTGGGTAGGGATGACGTGGGGGATTAGCCTAACTTTAGCAATGCAGCGTGGAGAGCCGCTTCTGGGATGCTTCAACAAGGCGTGGGGTGGCGGGTATAAACATAAGCATCGACTAGAGTGGCTGCGATCAGCTCCGGTGGCCGCGTCGGAGCCACGCCATAGAGGTGTCCAGTGTGTGGTAAGAGATTTATTCGTCATACAACACAGATAGCTCCACTCATAACGTGAGTGTTTTTGAAAATGCATAAACTTGCACTAGACTAGACTAGGCTAATCAGTGATGATGTTCTTTGATAATGTTAAAGTGCTTTGCTCATTTTCTGTAACTGCTTTTTGAATAACCAAGGAAATGTAAGCATTATAATTAGTAACTTACAATGTTTTTATTCAATTGTTGTCATGTTAAATACAAATTAAGTCATTTTAAAAACAAGCTTTTAGCCTTATGCTGGAGCTGGTTTTGGGCAATGAAACTAAATATGTGAATATCGGTGATCTCGCAGGCTGATGATAGGACCCCACACTACTGTAGTGTATTATTTACTCACCCTCCATGCATCCTAGGTGTATATGACTTCCCTCTTTCAGACAAATGCATTGGGGGTTATATTAAAAATTATCTTGGCACTCCTAAGCTTTAGAATGGCATAGACAGGTGTTTCTCTTCATCAGTCCAAAACAAGTCCAATGAAGTGCATCCATCCATAATAAAAAGTGCCTCACACAGCTCCGGCGGGGGTCAGTAAAGGCCTCCTGTAGCGAATCAATCCGTTTTTGTAAGAAAAATATCCACATTTAAAACGTAAGAATCACTTTAATCTAGCTTGTGCTAACAGTTGTACACAGAAGTTACTGCTTTGGCAAGGGGCGTGGCAGAACTGAAACACTGTTTAAGTTCCACTCACTGCACATTTCATTTTCAGAAGGCAGGCCTTCATCAAACCCGGAACTAATGGAGTCTTTTGTGCCAGGCTGGGAGAAAGGTATTGTAATAATGTAAATTATGTGAAAAATAATGCGTTTTTTGAACCACCAAGCATTAGAGCTTGTTCTAGTACACCCCCAAAACAAAATCAAGACTTTGTAAAAGAACATAATAGGACCCCTTTAATTTGTGTTTCAAAGATGAACAAGTGCTTATGGGTTTGGAACAAAATGAAGGTGAACAATTAATGACAGAATTTTCCTTTTCGGTTGAACTATCTTTTTAATGTTAATTAAACTTTCACAGAGAGCACACAGAAGTGCGTTCATACTTTGTGCGGCAGGAGAGAAGACCGACTGGAGTGTAAACTGTGGGCTCACTTCAGCACAGACTCCTGGGTAAAAGTGCAGACTTCCACAGAGCTGAGCCCACAGAGGACCACACGTCTGAAATAAAAAATTATACAACTTCTTATGCTCATTTAGAGAAATACAGGGAACTTTCTTGGTGCAGGTGCCAAAACATCAAAGGAAAAAAAATGTAAAATGTTAAAAATATCAATGATTACTAATTAGAAAGTCAACTTAACAGAAAACAACAGTTTTACCATAAACCCGCCATTTTTGAGTATTGGAGTCAGAGTGAGACCAAGACTCATGTTGATGTTGTTGCTGTTGGATATGCCTGGCACATTAACAGAATCTGGGAGCACATTAAACACAGTGACATTTGCAGCTTTACTAAATAATTCTAGTAGATTTATAATTAAAACACAATAATTTGCTTCTGAACTTCACAGCATGATACTGCTTTATCAACACTAATGAGAAACGTTTGCTTACCCTGAAGGTTAAGTGACTGACAGCTGCTTCCAGGGGCGTTAATATCACACTTATAGATGTCTCCCTTCCGATTTTGAGGGTATCCTTTCCATGGTGAACCCACGAGGAGCCTGGGGAGCAGTAAGAGGTGTTATTACAGTACTACCATCCTGACGTACAGGATCAGGTGAGGCTGCTGAGCACAGAGCAGTTATTAAGGATATTCAGGATTGCAAAAACAGTGTTTAATGACCAGTGGCACAGTGGGGTGTGTATCTGAAAGCATATCTGAGATTATGTGTGTGTAGGTGCACTGGGCATTAATTATACAATCTAAACACACCCACTAAATTACACAGAGTACCACTATTAGGTCGCCATCATGTGATAAGGTGCTCTGCCCAGACTAAACACAGCATTCCTCAAACACTGACATACAAGCTCAATCACTTCACATCCTGTGACAGAAAAAAACAACAACATCATTCCTCTGTTAAACAGGCATGTTGCACAAATAGAGTTCAAATGTGAGTGGTGTAAGTATGTATGTATAAACATTAAAAATAATGATAAAAATTACAAAAACTAAACAAAACAACAAAACTTAAAATTTAAAAGGACAACACCAAAATATACAATTCAGAATTACACAGCGAAACAATCTAAAACAAATTTCAGTGTTTTGAACAATAGGGTCCTACAATCTATTTTTTTTTTTTTTTTTAGAAATTTAATTGTTTTTTTGATCTGACGTGGTTTCACATCACAGAATGAGGCAAAATCATTATTTTATATAGTATTCTATAAAGCGATAAAGGCTGTTTATTAGCATCGCATTGCATATTCATATAAAAATGCCCAATATGGCTCGAAGAACAGAGATAATCCATTTAGTAGCAATCGTACAGATATGTCTACATGTTTCATGATTTAAAATGTCTCTGAGTTTTATTCAGCTACGCGAAAGCGTATACCTTTGTCCATATTATAGGGATTTCCTGTATGAATTAAACATTCTATTACATGTATTACATATATTAATTAACACCTTATTAGAAATAGGAATAATAATACTTCTCTGTAAGTTTTTTTTCTCCAGTGTAAGAGTTTTTTTCCCCTCTCTCTCAGTGAATGCATAAGAGTTCTGACAAAAAGTTAAGATTTTTTTTTTTTTTTTTTTGGTCAAAGATTTTAAATCTTAATTTTATAATAAATTCTTATAGCTTTCTAAACATTTATAGTTAGGCCTCCTGTATGTTAACAGGTCATGCTGCAGTTTTCTGTCAAATATATTGATAATCAGTAACAGTAATTATTGTTTTGTTTAATGTTTTTATTTAGTAATAATCAGAATTAGTCATATTGATAAAAACAACGTTTTGGCCAAATTGTGCAGTCATCACGCAGGCACAACAAACTCAGTGTTCTTTATAATTTTTTGGTAAATAATGTCAGAAAACCTTTCTTGTTAGAGTTCAGATTTTGTTGTTTAGATTTTGGAAATCACTTAATATTGCCTCTCTTGAAATGAAGTCTTGTTACACATTAATGCTATTTTTAAATTATTTGGCATGAAAGAGATATTAAACAGAGATATTAAAGTGAAGTTGTGGTAGAAATGGAATCCAAACAATATCTTTCCAGGGCTGGAAAAAGGATTTTTTGACTGCTATATACATAATAGTTATGGCTGTAGTATTTGTTTTTTGTTTGTTTGTTTGTTTTTACATGCAGTGATGCCCATGATCACAGACAGACTTTTCATATAAGGAAAAATTGAGCCACATTTAGCATGTTATGTTAAATAATTACAGACTCGGATCCAATGTAATTCAATAAGGACTTTTTTTTCAAGTGATCATCAATCAATTAATCCTTAAAAACAAGCAGAATAGCCTGCATTTCCTATCATTTATGAATATTAAGGCCTATGTTTACTTTCTTTATGCTCTGTTTATTCTGTTTAGTTTTTGTGTATACTTTACTTAATCTCACTTGCACTCCTATTTTTAGGGCCCGAGCACTGCAGTGTGAGGACCCTATTGGAATTGCTCCGTTTCTTCTTCTTCTTCTTCTTCTCCAAAGTAAAAACTCTTTTTGAGGGCCTAAACATGCTTGAAAACTCACTAAACTTTGCACACACGTCAAACCTGGTGAAAATTTACATCTGATATGGTTTTCAGAAGTGGGTGTGGCAAAATGGCTCGATAGCGTCACCTATAAAATTTCAATGGAGTGCGCCTCGAGCTACGTTTCACGTACGATTTTTTGTGCGGTTTTTGCCATTTTCAGGCATCGTACTTTAATGAACTCCTCCTACAGTTTTAATCCGATCATCTTCAAATTTGCTGAGTGTTATCATAAGGCCTTTGCGATGCTAAATTGCGAAGATTTTGAGTTTTCGTCGAGGGGCGTGTCCGTGGCGGCCTGACAAATTTCGATGTTTCGCCATGAAAAAGAAAGTTGCTGTAACTCAGGCGAACAATGTCCGATCTGCCTCAAACTTCACATGTTTGATAACAGTCCGGTCCTGAACACATGTCAGTGCCCATATTCAGTTATAGTCATAGCGCCACCTGCTGACAACAGGAAGTGACATGTTTAACACTGTTATGGACTCCTAACAACATATTAAAAAGAATTAGCAAGTTTTAAATAGGCTAGCAACATGCTAGAATCATGCTAAAACATGCTAGCAACACTTAGCTAAGAGCTAAAGCATGATATTAATACAAAGAAAAAGGAAATTGCTGTAACTCATGCATGCAAGGACTCTGCATACAATAATATTCAACATGCTACAAACATAGTAAAGCATGCTAGCAACACTTAGCTAATATGCTAAAGCATGCTAATAATACAATAAGACAGGAAGTTACTGTAACTCAGGCATACGATGTCCAATCTGCCCCAAACTTAACATGTTTGATAAGAGCCCTGGTCTGAACACATGCCCATGCCCATATTCAGTTATAGTCATAGCGCCACCTGCTGGCAAACGGAAGTGACATGTTTAACACTGTGATAGACTATTAGCAACACACTAAAATAAACCATTGAGTGCTAAACTTGCTAAAAACACGCTCAAACATGCTAGCAACACTTACTAAGTGCTAAGGCATGTTGTTAAAGCCATGAAACAGGAAGTTGCTGTAATTCATGCAAACAATGTCCAATCTGCCCCAAACTTCACATGTTTGATAAGAGTCCTGGCCTGAAGATATCTATATGCCCATATTCGGTTATAGTCATAGCGCCACCTGCTGGCAACCGGAGGTGACATGTTTAACCCTTTCACGCGTACGATCACACCGGTGTGATCATTCTTGGCTGGTCCACCGGTGTGATTCGAACGTTCAGCGCGTCACGTGATCAACTGCTGAATTCAAATCTGCTTTGGCGCTTTGGCTGGCGCTAAACCAGATCAGACGCGCTGAGCGCGTGTCATATTATCGCAACTATTCCGTGTTTTCAACCATATAATGCTTGTTTTAGGTTCTAGACATTTAAATACACATAAGTACTAGTAAAACGATGCATTTATAGTTTGCAAAATACACACCGATGTCTATGGAAGCGGTAATAATGATCCTTACAAATGCTAACTGACGACATGTTTTATTGATATCATATATACGTTGTGTAGGTAATTATAAAGTTTACTCTTCTCTTCTCCCAGCTCACCAGAGACTTAGTTTAATGTTTTTCGGGAGGAGAGGATGAATTTGCGTCTTGTAAATCCCACAGCTCGGATTCAGCGCGAACTAACATGGCGGCGCCCATCACTCGGCATAGATCAACAAACACGCTAATTATAAAAGTGTTTAAACCTCCAAATACATTTACTTGCACATATTTCAGAATCGGAATATCAGATATTTCGTAATACAGTGAGCACGTTTGTGAATATTAATAATAAAAAGGGAAAAACGATATAAAAGTGATACATGTGTCATAAAGCCTATTGTGGCTGCGTTGTGTCACATGACAAACACGTTGCGTCGCCATGGAAACAATAAAGGGATACATTCTAAAATAACGGTCGCCTAAAAAAACTCACGCTGGAGGCTCAGCTAGAATATTTTAAACTTACGTGTGAAAGGGTTAACACTGTGATGGACTATTAAAAGCACTGCAAAATATGCCATATTGTGCTAAACATGCTAGAAACACTTACTAAGTGCTAATGCATGCTATTAATGCCATGAAAGAGGAAGTTGTTGTAACTCAGCCATGCAATGTCTGATCGGCCCCAAACTTCACATGTTTGATAAGAGTCCTGGCCTGAACACATCTAATGGCCAATATTCCATTACAATCATAGCGACACCTGCTGGTAACAGCAAATGACTTGTTTTACACTAACTTAAACATGCATTTTTTGCAAAATTTTGTCCAATTTGCACCAAAGTTGACATGTTTGGCGAGAGTCCTGGCCTGAAGACATCTAAAGACCAATATTCCGTTATAATAATAGCGCCACCTGTTGGCAGCAGGATATGTCACGTCTTACACTAACTCAAGCATGCCATGCTCAATCTGCACCAAACTTCATATGTTTAACAAAAGTGCTGGCCTGAACTCATCTACATGCCAATATTCAGTTACAGGCATAGCGCCACCAGCTGGCAGCTGGAAGTTTTCCACATTTAAATGACTCTGACATATTCCTCCTGTTTACTATATTAAAAGCATATGGCCCACCGTTCGCTGTTTCCCTAAACCCACCGGTCGGTGGTGAGCCCGGGTGTGAGGGCCCTTTCATCGCTGCTTGCAGCTTTAATTTTTTATTTTATTTGCTTAAATATTTTTTTTACATATGTTTTTTTTTTTTTTTTACATGCGTTACAATTAATGCACATTCACGCTTAAATATTGAAATAGTCAATTCATGTGCTTTATCTTCACTAGTCAAATTTCTGTGACAGTTTTTTACACTAGTGGGGCCCATTTTCATTATCTTGCCTTGGGCCCCGCAAACCTACAGGCCGGCACTGAGAAGTAACATGCTCTGTCTTGTCTGTTGGCGTGTTGTCAGTTTGCTCCGCAGTGTATTTCTGATGTGTAATGTGAGAGCAGCATTGTTTTTCGGACATAGCAACAGTAACTAAGGAGTACAGTACGCTGCCTAGCCACTTGTACAGTATGCCAGTTTTTAAAAAAAAAAAAAAAAAATCATACCGTATGCGTAATTCAAAACAATTTACAGTTTGAACCGGTATAATCGCCCAGCACTATTTTGAAGACTGTCTGTAACCAAACAGTTGATGGTCCCCATTGACTGCCACAGTATGGTTTGGTTACTGACATTCTTCATACTTACACAGCTTTGGAACAACATGAGGGTAAATGTAAACGATGACAGATTTTTTCTTTTAGTTTTTCTTTCATATAGTTCTCACAACAACAAAAAGCACAGCATTTGCACTTCTAATGAGTAAAGAATTTATGGGATTCTACGTAGGGAAAGTTCAGGGGATTTTAGAAAACATGACATACTTAAGTCCGTGTCAGTAAATAGATAAAAGGCATTCTGATGATAAGGACTGGATAACAATGACTCATTGTCTATACAAATGGTTGTTAGGGGCCTCTAATGTGTGTTTTGTGGGAGGTCAGGCAGAGCTAAGGCCGCACTCACAGGGAGAATGATGACATAAGCACCATTCATTAAAGCAGGAAGCATTTAAAAAAACATGATGTCACCAAAACCCTCCAAAGCAGCCCACGCCAGAGCAGGAAATGCCTTATCTGACCTGACACACAACAGCGAGGTTCTTACGAAATACTTGCATTTAAAGCTTGTCTAGACAGTGTAGGTGACCATAAGCGAGCAATAACACTTTACAGGCACAACAGATGATATGAAGTGACTCAGTATTCCTTCTGCGGAGTAATTATGGAGTTAGCAGATGTCAGGGAAGTTGTGCACAGTGTAGATTAAACTTTTCTTTGTGCTTTAGAGGAAACGTTGTGTATTGTATGTACAAGTACGTAGAACGTATGTCGTTGAGCTGAGGATTTGGGAATAAGGGGAAGATCTTTGTTTTCCTGCAGATAGATGCTAGAGGAACTTGGCCTCTTTGTGATCTCCCGGATATGGACCAATTTAATGGCCACAGGAAGTGTGTGTGTGCTGTACAGTGTATTGTGAGAAGTGATATCATGGGGAAAAACAGGTCATGTGACCTATTTAAAATCAAATAAACACTCGGGGGAAAGGAATGGATCCAAGTTTTTCTAGTTATATTTATAACTACTGTTCCTCCTTTGTCATCAATTATTATTAGTGTTCAATTATAAAAAATGGGTCGTATTATCAATGTTAAAAATGATCATTATAACAAATTTGCATTAAATTAATAATATTAATATTTCTTTTGGGTTCTTTGATGAATAGACGTTCAAAAGAATGGCATTTTTTAAAAATAGAAATCTTTTGTAACACCATAAATGTCTTTTTTGATCAATTTAATGTGTCCTTGCTGAATAGAAGTATTAATTTCTTTTTTAAATTCCCTTTACCCCAAACTTTTTAATGGTATTGTATCATGGATTTCACAAAAATAAAAAAAAAAACAAACAAACAAAAAATGTTTTTAACATTAATAATAATGAGAAATGCTTCTTGAGCAGCAAATAATCATATTAGAATGATTTCTGAAGGATCATGTGACACTGAAGACTGGCGTAATGATGCTGAAAATTCAGATTCGATTCACAGGAATTCATAAATTACATTTTGCAATATATTACAACAGACAACCGATCTTTTAAATTGTAAAATTATTTCCCAATATTACTCTTTTTATTGTATTAAATTAATGCTGATTAAATAAATGCAGGCTGGATGTGCATAATAGTCTTCTTTCAAAACATTTTTTTAACTTTTTTTTTTTTTAATTTAAATGACATTTTTGAAATATATTCATACAAATCTTAAACTCAAATAATATTTACAATATTACAATATGACTGTATTTTTGATTAAATAAATGCAGGCTGGATGAGCATAAGAGTCTTCTTTCAAAAACATTTTTTTTTTAAATTTTTTTTAAATTACATTGTTAAAATATATTCACACAAAACTTAAATTCAAATAATATTTACAATATGACAATTTTACTGTGTTTTTGATTAAATAAATGCAGGCTGGATGAGCATAAGAGTCTTCTTTCAAAAACATTTTTTTTTTTTTTACTTTTTTTTTTTTAATTACATTGTTAAAATATATTCATACAAAACTTAAATTCTAATAATATTTACAATATTACAATTTTACTGCATTTTTGATTAAATAAATGCAGCCTTGCTGAATATAAGAGAGTTTTTTCAACAAAATTGGTAGTTTAAGTAAAAAAATAAAACAAACACACAATTTCAATTATATTTTATATTATCTTACCATTTTCCTTGACTGTTGCTGAACTGTTGAACAGAGTAACCAAACTGTTCTGGTGATGACACTGAGAAGATCTTAGCTCCAGAAGTCCCCACGTTAAAACCCTGAGCGTTATCGATGCTGAAACCTGTAGAGACATGCAAACATTACATCTTAATATAACAACATGCACACATTATTACCAAAACACAAGAATAAGGAAGCATAACAATATCTGGTCTGATATGCTACTTCATATCCTCTGCTTTTAATAGGTATGTAATATGCAGACAAGCCACAGCATGAACGTGAACCTATGGAAGATGAACGACGGTGTGCAGGAAAACTGCAGGATTCATGGAGATAGTAAACAATATTTACTCACATAAACAGAGATAAACCTTCCTGTTTTGTGCAAGAGCTTTATTTCATATGACATGAGTGTGTCAATGATGAAACAATGAGGAACAATCTTTTAAAAAGTCTTCAGTTGGCTTGGAGTTGATTTAGAGACTCATAAAATATAGAAACATGCCTGAGCAGAGCTTCACCCTGACAAGTCAAATCTCCCTGTGCATCTTTAATCCATCTTCGCCATCTGGTCTCTCTGTTTATCTTCATATTATCATTTTAATCTAAAGCTCAGCCGAATGAGATAATCTGCTAAAAATAAGTGCGAGAAACACAATCCATAAAGGCATGCGATAGTATGTCCTCTATATGAGTTCTCCATTCATTACTTAAGGAGACAGGCACACGGTCAGCACACAAAGACAGCCTTTAAACAGTGTAGTGTGAAGACAGCACTGAGGACACATGAAATGGGACAGAGGATGAATTAAGTCATGAACATGAACTGAACGGATACGGAAAGGGTGGAGAGGTCAGAATGTGGGGTTAAAGAGAGAGAAAGAGAGAAAGAATGTGCTTCCAGTGCAGTGGCTTATGATCAGTAAGCCAGTTTAGACACTGATCTTTGACGCCATTCAGAACAGACAATAACTACAGCACTTTTGCCAAGCACCCTACACCATTTAACCATGACATTTTGACCACTGTGTGGGTTCAGTCACATTAATTACTAGGGCTGGGTATCGAAAATCGATTCCGATTCCAAAATTGGATTCTTAAGGTCAGGAGTCGGGTACTGCTTGTGAAATTCAAATTTCGATTCTGCCTATTGATTCCTATATGCGGTTCTTTTATCTGTGAGGACCCGACCTAGCGATCTGCCAGGACCTTGCTAGCTAATCTAAGCGCATAGCGCTCAAAAGTATGGCTACACTTGCGATCAGACGTTGAAAAAGCAAAGTAGCCTATAATATTTGTGATAAGCTAAACATGTTGCAATAGATGTGTCACCCACTAAACATTGGACGTCGGATAGACGTGCAGATCATGTCTATATTGGGTCCGTCGGTCCATGACCAATTATGGACATCTATTCGACGTCCAAACTAGGTCCACTATTTGGACGTCTATCCATTACCCAACTTGGACGTCATTTTGACGTTCAACATTTGATCTGGGTTTTTTTGGACGTCATTTGGACGTCTATGGCAGTTGCAGTAAATGTGTTTTACAAAACAACCCCATCAATGGACGGAAATTGGACGTCCAAAAATGACATGGAAAAGACGTCACTACGACGTCACATTGCGCAGTGGGCACCGCCAATATGACAAAATATTTTAATTTAACTGATCGTTAAAGATCACAAACACGATTCAAATACCAACGTGATTCTGTTCCTAAATTACAATGATTCATCTGTTTGATCCCTGAACCTTTCTTCCGTGCAGCATACGATCATACTAGTGTGCTTTGAACATTCAGTTTGTGCTGCCGAAGACCTAAAGAGAGCCATGAATGAAACAGTTTCACAGTCTTTTCAACCACGGAGTTCATTATTTCTGTTACAAACAAGTACTGGGATAAAAGTTAATAGTCCGGATATAAACTCTGATATGTACGGTAGAGATCAAAATAGAGTAAATCATCCTTTTGAAAGTTTATTTGACATTCCAAATAATGTTAAAGATATATCGATTACGTTGTTATGTCAGTAGATGGCGAAAGGGGGCTGTTAATAATGTTAATAATTTGTGTTTGATCATTCATTCAGAAACCCCGATTCATCCAGTAATGAACCAAGTAAATCTTGAGTGAATCACTGAATCATTTACTTATAAATTAGGCTTACATGTGATTTTGTTTAGTTGTCTTATGTTTTATTTTCTTCAGAATCGTAAGAGAACCACAACTTCCATTTAAAAAAACAACAACCCAATTTATCCAGAATCACGCAGCTCTATTTTGCTAACAGCTCTTAAGTGAATCTTGTTTTTATGTAGCCTGTTGATTTTTGATCATGGTATTCAGCTGCAACTAAATGTTTAGCAAAAAAAGAGATATCATCTTTTATTCACACTGGAATCGAAACTGGGAATCGAAAAGAACCGGAATTGATAATATTCTAACGATACCCGACCCTATTAATTACTAATAATAACCTGGATAAATAATTATTCTATAAGTAATATAGTTTGTGAGAGGGAAACAAGATACATTTCTATACTTCTATATTTCTATATTTCAAGATACAATTTATATACTTTTTAATGTCAAACGCTCGTCTTGTCTTGCTCTTCCCGACCTCTGTTTTTTTCCGGTTCATGACAGTTAAAGTATGTTGAAAAACTCCCATCTCATGTTCTCCCTCCACTTCAAAAACGTCCTATATATTTTACCTTTAAGGGTGTTTGATCTTCTTTGCATGTTTACTTTGCAAAGACTGGGTCGGTACTTCTGCAGCGATGTAGGATGACTTTGAAATGATTTTTGAAGTTGAGGGAGAAAATATAATCAGAGTCTTTCGACATACCCTAACTGTCTTGAACCAGAATACACAGAGTTCAGGGAGAGCAAGATGAGCGTTTGAGATTAAAAAGTATTTAAATTATATTTCATATTTTATATAATTTGCAAAAAGTCACACTTGTCAAAAATGGCCGGGCATTGAAAGTGAATAGGGAAGAGTGAAAGTATGAGAAACAGCTAGTGTTCAGGAGAATGATGTGTTTGCAAACATCCCTACTTTCAGATAAATGAGGTCTACGATTAATCAGATGCAAATAGAAACACAAATCCAGTCCTAATTAAAGAAAACAAGTTGACAAAAAGAATGAATCCAATATTTGGAGATAATAGCAAAATGAGAGATTTATAAGCAATTGTTTGGAGTCCGGTCATTTTTGCTTTGCCTTGCTCGCACATGCATGCATCATGGTACACTCATGAACATGCGAACGAAGACTGAAACGGAAGAGAAGAAATTGTTGAATAAATCTGTTATCTTTGTTGTCTTTGCGCACAGAAAGTATTCACTTAGCTTTAGAACTGATGACTGTTTTAACAATGTTCTTACCACCTTTTTTGGGCCTTGAATGTGTCAGTTGTGTTACTGTCTATGCAGGTCAGAAAGCATTCAGATTTCATCAAAAATATTTTAATTTGTGTCCTGAAGATGAACAAAGGTCTTAAGGGTTTGGAATGACATAAGGGTGAGTAATTAATGACAATTTTTTTCATTTTTGGGTCAACTAACTCTTTAAATACAATAAATACCAGCTGTATACAAAGTGACCAACATTTGGTTTTTGACCACTGAAATGTGTAATATTAAACAAACTAGACATGGAACCACTTTGAGATTCTCATATTTCTGGGACTGAATAACATAGGGTCTTGAAAACAAAGATTCAAAAAGAAAAGTTTATTAGAAACCAGAATCTCATATTCAGATATCTTCTTGAGTTACAGGCATGCAAACTTTGGAAAAATACTATTTACGGCACTCAGACAGGTATGTTCATGCTAGTTTTTTGATAGAGGGAAACAAGATACATTTCTAGTTTCAGCATGATTTGTTCTTCAGACTTTCAGACTCTTTAAAAGAAAAGATGTATCATCTGTATGCAAAGTGACTCACATTTAGTTTTTGACCACTGAAAATCTGTACAATTTAACCATTTACTCGTGGAGCCATTTAAATCCCAATATCTCTGAAACTGAACCACATCGGGCCTTAAAAATAAAGATGCCAAAAGGAAAGTTTGTTAAAGGGGTCATCGGATGCCCATTTTCCACAAGTTGATATGATTCTTTAGGTTCTTAATGAAAAGTCTATAATATACTTTGGTTAAAAATTCTCAGTGGTAGTGTAAAACAACACCCTTTTTACCTTGTCAAAATCAGCTCTGCAAAAATCATCTCATTCTGGTCGAGGCTGCTTTAAATGCAAATGAGCTCTGCTCGCCCCGCCCCTCTCTTCTCTCTGCTGCTCTGAAGCTCTGTCTCATTTCAGACATTTCTGCATCGCATTTGAAGGCTACACACGTCATTAAGGATGTCTTATTTACGAAAAGTAACCATAATTAAATTGACTTTAATTATTCTTTGTGAAGTGTAAAATACTATAATTTCTTTTTTACTTTGTAATATAACAGTTACTTTTCTCAATTGAGACCTCCCTGATGACGTGTGCAGCCTTCAAATACGTACTCTGGAGGATGCAGCCTTCCAAATGAGATGCAGCTTGAGAGATTGTTTACTTTAGCCGCATTTAACCTATAGCCGCTAAACTTGCTAACTAGCACATTATCAGGAAAGACGATCGCAAAGATTAATAAAAAAAAAACCTTATACCCACTTCTGCTGTAAGTGAAGCTGGATCACGAATGATTCGCGCGAACATAGACGGATATATGTAGATCGGGAGGCGCATTCCCTTCACAAACAAATGTAATCCACTGCCTCTTTAGCGGCTCAGATGTCGGTGGTAAATGACGACCACCAGGTTCATTATTACTAGAGGTCGACCGATGTATCGGTTTTGCCGATTAATCGGCACCGATAGTTGATTGGCTATCGGTAGAACTATCTGTTATCGGCAAAAATCCATGCCGATTGTTTTTCCGGGTTGGGTCCGTTGCTGGAGCGAAGGTCCTCATTATACAGCAAGGTCTCTATAGTCTTTGTTATACAGCAGGAGAGCGGCCTCTAGTGGCGGAAACCACTGACAGCACGTGCAGTTTGTTTAGACACATGACACTGCTGGCTGCACAGAGCGGGACACTTCAAAGGCGGATTTAAAACATCCAAACGGTCTGTACAGTATACTGTAGTACATGTTTTCATATCATCACTAACTGATGGATTTGTTGACTAGATGCTGCATTAGTGGAGAAAGGACAACAGTATACTTTTCCCCGTTTGGTGATTAAATAAACTCTTGTAGAACGCAGCTTAAATTGAACGCTTGATACGTTAAATTGTGAAAGGACACAATATCCATATGTATGTAATTTCAATACCGTGGCCTTTGTGTAGATATTTAAAGATGGACATCTTTAGCTTGTTGATGTAATGGAAACACTTTACAATATGAGTCCATTTGTAACATTAAGATTGATAAAAGCTGTGGAATAGAAGTATTGTTCCATGTGTGTTAATTTCAACATTTACTGATATGTTTTACAATTTTTAGTTGCTTTTGTTAACATTAATGAACAATGAACTAAGTGTAATGATCAGTATATAATTAATATTTACATTTTTATTCATTTACAAAGTATGGTTCAGTAGGCTAAAAAATAGAGCACTATTTATTTTCCTTTCAGTAGCCATTTTAAAAACTATCGGTCAATTAATCGGTATTGGCCAGTGTGGTCCAACCTAGCTATTGGTTTCTGTAAAATCCAATATCATATTATTACATCCAGCGACACAACACCTCAATCTCTCAATCGGAGATATTTGAGGGTGGACTGTTACAGCTGATCTGAGGTAAGATGCTCATGTCATTCGACTATTGTGGGAGCGGCCTCTGTCGGTGTGATGCCACAACGACAGGCATCTGAGAATGGCTCGATTTGAAAAAGGGGGTATTATTTTTACAGATTAATTAAAAACCACTGCATGAATTTTTATTATTATAGGGTAGATTTGTACATTCACTGGCAAACAACATGAAAATGCGAACTTAGCATCCGATGACCCCTTTAAGACCCAATATCTAAAAGGGCATTAATTAATCTTTAATACGTCTTGAGTTACAGACATAAAAACTTTAAAACTTAAAAAAATGTTTTTAAAATTGGCACATAATGCAACAAACTCAGTTGAAAAATAATATAAAGATGCTGCCATCTTTCTAAAGTAATTTTTACGCCCTTGTTTATTTGCCTCCAAATCTCAGGTGACTATTCACATTTTGACCCTCCTCTACACAATAGTGGATTACTCAGTAAATATACATCAAGACATTTAGCACTATACATGTTTATCTTTTCTTCAGAAAAAATATTCACAAAATCAAAAATTTAAGGACCTCTGGTTGAGTTGACACAGAATGACCCTTTGTTGGCCCAACTTAATTAAAATTGAATAAAATTATCTGAACTTAAACGGTGCTTGTGATTTTGATTACTGTTAATGTTTAATGTGCAGCTATGTTGGACGTCTAACAGAGTTTCTAACAGACATCTGACAGAGATGGTTTGTGGTTAACACAATATTGAGGTGTAGTGCTTGTACTTAGGATGCATCTGGCTGTTGTGCGCTCAAGTGTTGCACATTTGCCTGATGGGGAGGAGGATCAGCGTCCAGTGGGCACAGCCCCTAAAACCAGGTTATCACTCTCAGAAACACTCTGATAAAAAAGCACCGCCCCAGCGTTAGCTTTTGTACCATTTTTTCTGAGTGTACCTATTTAGTTTGCATACTAAATATGACTTAATTCAGCATGCAAATATAATTAAAAATTACACATTTACTAGAAGTGACATTAGCACCGCTGTTGCTCAGTAAAGGAAGCATATACCATATCATTCGCCACAGTCTGACCACAAGTCAAACTCTTAAGCACGATAGGAACCACACAAACTTAAACAACGGAAGCTTTTAAATGTCCAGTTTAAACACTGACAGCTCTTTCCCTTTACTCAAAACACATACATTTAATTCCAATATTTTTACTATTAATTCAGTCCTTTGCAGAGCATGATCTAAAAATCAACTGCAGTTTTAGTTTTCCAACCAAACTGATTCATGTACTTCCATTTTACAAATTTGAAAATGAACTTGAATGCAAATGACAATCAAACTAAATATTCAAAAATTACTTTGCTAATGGGATGGTCTAAAATAGGCAAATTTAAGATATCTAATAATGCATTAAATGTTCTGTCCAATAAACATTAGGGGTGGGAATCTTTCATGATTCGATTAAAAATCGATTCACGATTTTTAAATTTTTACAATTTTCTATCATTTTTTTTGTGCACATTGGACATCAAATGCACCAGTATTTTAATACTAAAACCCCACCAGTCTATAGTGTGGGTAGTCCTGAATTTGTGTTTCCTATTAACTTTCTAATAAATTGAAAATATTTTACACTTCCCTTTAGGGATGTGTCCGAATCTGATCATACCATGTTCAGGAAGGAAATGAAAAATATATTTCAATGCCTTCTCTCGCAATTATGTCGTTGAGTAATTATACTGTATATAAATTGCGGGCATCAGGGATTATTACAGTAAGCAAACATTTGTCATACGTTGCATATATTTTTGGATGTATCATATACACACAGTTATTCAAAACCTAAAGCTCCTATGTAAATTTCTGTACAAGAATGAAATTAATTGGCAGAGATGTTATAACATTCAGAGTAAATAAGACAGCAAGACTGAAACCAAACTTTTCTTTTTTTTTACTGTAAGCATTTGTGGTTGTGAATGCAGTACAGCACAAACGAAAATAAATACCAGTCAATACCACAACCAGTCAAAAGTTTTTGAACAGCCTGCATTTACAGTTTTTTTCAACTGCTTATACACAAAATCTTTACTTGTCACACAATTTCTGAAACCTGACACCAGAACCACACACCAAATCTGCAAAACCATACACTAATTCTCAGCCTTTGGCTTAGTTTCATTAAACACTTTTTGCAAAACACAACACAGAGATATCTACCAGGAAGTATCTTGATTTCCTTTTTCAAACACAACCACTTAAAATGCCACACTAATTCACCAGTGCCTCAAACTAACTCCTCACATGTGCAAACACTCGTTGCTTTACTTGACACCAACCAATCATGGCTTTAAAATAGGCCTATAAATAGGCCAAAGGTCATGTTATACAGTTTTTCTTAGTCGCTTTGGTGCATTTCTCAGATCAGAAAAGAAATTCTCAAAACTACTGCACTTGTTCAACCTCCACATCATCACTTGTGCACATCATAGCAGTTTCTCTTTCTTTTGAAAAGGGTTAATTTTTACACATTTCTATTAGTCTTCACTAAGAGAATATAGATCAACCAATGATAAACCAGTTCTCTCAAATTCCTCATACAATGCTGCACGCAAAAGTAAAGTTTGGCTTTCTAATTTAGTTTTTTACCTTTGTGTGCATATTTCTTTTTTCTTTATATATATATATATATCACAGTGACATTGTAATGTTTCATTCAAATTTGTACTTTTAAAATGGATATATGGCATACATAAGAAGTGCATCCTTCTGCATCTCAATACAGTAACTGCCATAAAAAAAAAAAATTTCTTACTTTTGTGTTTACTGTGAATTTTTCAACATCTCTTAGCCAATTACTTTCAGTCTTGTACAGAAATGTACATAAGAGCTCATGAAAGAAGAGCTTTAGGTTTTGAATAACTGTGTGTGTATGATATATCCAAAAATATAATATTATGGCAAAGGTGTTTGCAATGTAAATGTTTGCTTTTGAGATATGTTTGTGATATTTTGCAGTGCATGATTTTGCAAGAGATGTGAGGCATTTTGCATTTTGTGTATGCAATTCTTGGATTTGTGTGTGAAGTTTTGAAAAAGAGGGGTAAAGTTTTAAAAATGTGTGTAAGCTGTGGAAAAAAAAAACTGTATTTGCTCCAAATTAGAGCAAAAACAGTAAAATTTCAAATTATTTTTACTATTTAAAATAATTGTTTTATATATATATATATATAGATATTTATGTGTATGTATGTATACGAATGGTTGATATATGCAGGGCATTGAAACCGCTCTTGAATGCGCACTGGCATTTTACTTTCACTTTCAAGATTCACGATCACAAGGAGCGGAAGTAGGCCTACCTACCACATATTTTACAAGATTAGATGTTTGTCAGTGGTGCTCAGGATCTGCAAATCATTAGCTATCGTCCTATCAGACATCTCTCCTTACTCTGTTTATGTGGTAAGTGAAATATAGCCTATATGATATACTCTAATGTAACAGGCTACCACTAGCAAGCAGCTGTTTTCCGTGCCTTTCCGAATATTCACTATTTGGGCACACCCCTACTTCCCATAAAAACAAAATATCATTAATTAATATCATATTTTTCCAAACACTTGCCCTTGCCCATTTTACAGTATAACAGATATTTGTATATTTAAATATTTTGAAACAAAAGTGTGAAGAATTTTGAATTATTGTGTGTAAACAATGACATCCCTGTTGCAGTTGTGCTTAACTTTTGCTTTCTTGTGTTTAGGGTTTTGTGTCACAAGTTCATCACAGAGCAAATTGTGCAAACAGTTTCTAAACTGCCTAAACTTGGTTTTGCAGAAAGAGTGATTTATCTGACAAACTGGTTTAGGCTATTGAGAATTTGGTTTAGATAATGGGGTTTAGTGTTTTAGCAAATGTGAAAAACTGTATGACTATTATTATATTAACTAGAAAATCAATTTTTGAAATTTGTGAATCGCTAGAAGACTGAATTCATTCAATTCATATGTGAATTGATCTTTTTCCCACACCCCTAATAAACACACTTTCTATACCTGGAAAACCGGGTTAGTAATGGCTAAATTAACTAAAACTTGTCAACCCCACTACCTAAGGCATAGCCATATCCCAATATACATTACATATGTAGATTGAAATGGCACAGTTCAATTTATAAACACTTAAATACATTTTTGTCTAACAAAATGTTAAAATCGTACAGAAATGTACTTTAAAAATTACTTTTCTAAACAGTAACGTTACTCAATAACTTATTTGTTTGTCAAAGAGCAAAACATGCTAACACCAAAATACTACATGTGATAAAATACCATATTGTGTGAAAGTGCATGCTCATCATAGTTTATACAGTGAACCACACAATGCTATTCATTCAAAAAAAAAAGGCTAAAACTGACACCAAACATTTCACACATACACAAAACCCCTCTATCACCTATACAGAGTATTTTCTCACATGCACTGAGTTTGTTTGGACTTATTTACATCGCCTACAATACAATAGTTAAACTGAGTTTAGCGCTGTTGTCATTCAGTTGTACAGCATGACTATATTGTAATACAAGTAAACCTGCATGTTTACATAAGTACTTACACAGAACAGCGAGAAGTACCTGCAGAATATTCATTTTAAGTCCACAGTGTCATCCAGCATCAGCTCTCCAGTGTATCTGCATCCAGTCCAGTGTGAGTGTGAAACAGCGGAGCGGCGCTGGAGATGGGCGGAACCGCGGAGGCGGAGGAGGAGGAGGAGTCCGATTTGCTCGTACACCTCTCAGCTCCTACCATCATGCACACCTTCAAACGCAACCATGTATGGTAACATGATGTACGCCGAACGTACAGCTCGCACACAATTATCCAAGTGGAAACACTAGGAGTCAAAATTTATCACACACTAATCAGAACCTTCGATGGAGATAAAAGGCCAAAGTCAGCTTATTTGTTTGAACAAGTTGCGTTTGCTTTGGTGCGTTCATGCAACTGATCATGCAACTGATTTGTCTGCGGTTTCTTACATTATCACTTCCTATTGGCATGTTGCTCAAAATGTATCATATAGTTCTCTGTGCTATAGTCTTGCTCCTCAAAACATCAAGTCATTAGCTCATCGTCTATGTCTTTACAGTAAATGCTACATTTTTTATCTAGTTGTCATAAACTGTGAAGCGTATTCTACACATTTCTATTAGACTTTCCGTAAATGTGCCATGAATTGTTCAAGTGAATATCGACTTTCACTAATGTAGAGACTACAAATCAACCAATGACTCTAGTAAAAGTGTAACTGTGAATCCTATCCGGTCTTTTTCAATCAATATCCCGCATACAGTAATGTGTAATTTCGAAGAGGAAGAGTAGGAGGTGAAAGAGGAAGAGGAGGAGAAGGATGAAGATGTTGACCACAACATGGAAGAGAACTAGGAAGGGCAAGGGCAAGAAAACAAGCAGTGCCAGGGTTGGATCAAGCATGCAAGAGGATTTTACCCCTGCTGCCTGTCCAGGGCCAATTTAGTCTGTGATGTTGAGGAGGTTCTTTGGCCTGTCCAAGACTAAAAACAGGATGCTGGGGCAGAATAATAATTTTTGTTTTTGTTTGCTGTTTTGTGCTGTACTCTACAGTACAATAAATTAAGGATTAAAACACTTGCAAATGCATACATTTGTTGTGTTCATCATGTGCACAAAATCTTTTTTTTTCCCAAGCAACACTTATTACCAATTTTCGTAGTATTGTTTTGAATTGATCTCATCAGTGTGTAAAACTGTGTTGTAATGTGTGTGTTTTTGAGGATTTGTGTGTCGTGTCTGAGATCAAAGTTTGTTGTTTTTTTTCAGCAAGATTGATTTGTTTTGAATGGAGAGCTTCATTTTGACCGGAATATAGTAAGTTCAGGGAATTGAGTTAGAAGTTACGGATTTGTGTTTAGAGTTTCGCAAAAAAGAGGAATAATTTCAAGAAATGTGTTTAAGCAATTGAGCAAAACTGTAAAATTAAAAGTTGAAAGTGCAAAAATGTATAACTAATACCATGAACTATAGCTGTGGTTACTTGACCATTTTCACATGACGCGTTTCCACAGATATTAACATCGTAAATCAATCTTTTTTTTTTTTTTTTTTTTCAATTGAGGTACAATCGTAACAATTACCTCGATATAAATAATAATAATAATAATAATAATTAAAAGTGTTGCGAGAATGACGGAAGCACTATAGTTATTGGAGGAAATGGAAATGCACAAATATTTGCTATACAGTAACATTAGAGATGGGGTTTTTCCACAACAAAACCGTCCAGATGCTACTCAAAACGAGCACAAAACTGGCCCAGTGGTGTTTAGAGGGGGGTCCCTGTCAAAAATGTTTGAAGGGGGTAAAATACACGTTTTTTGGCGGGGTTCCCCCATTAAAATTCGCATTCCAGGAGATAAATATCACGTTTTCGGGGTCGCTTCAACCCGCGGACATGAAAAACAACCCGTGGCGACAGTGTTAGCCCAGTCCCCGGGAAAACCACTGGCAATACTGGTTAGACATCTCGTTCACCTCTATCCACCTTATTTTTCCATAAGGAGGTGTGGAACAACATTTTGCATTCTACCTATGCTAAGGTCTCATCTGTGTCCAGATATTTTTTAGCTGTACAAAACAGCTCCTTGGCTGCTTTATATTTCACATTGGTGTGTTTTACTTAGGGTAATTATCAGAGGTGGGACCAAGTCATTGTTTTGCAAGTCACAAGTAAGTCTCGAGTCTTTGCATTCAAGTCCCGAGTCAAGACGGGCAAGTCCAAGTCGAGTTGCAAGTCCTCCGCTTTAGGCGTCAAGTCGTAAAAACAAGTCATTAGTGCTGTTTGCCCAAATTAATGTGTCTGTATTAATTACTACAGTAATTTAATATCAATAATAGTCTATAGTAACTATAATTATAAAGATATAATAATTAGTGGTGTTTCATTGAGGAATGAATCATCAGTCCGGCAGGGTTTCTAACTCGCCCAGTATATCACTGCGGTCAGGCCAGCCGCCAAGTCGAAAAGCACGGTCAATCTAGCCGCCACTTTATTTCGACGGTCGCGCATAAACTGCGTATTACGGTAAAAGCGTCAGCGAACTGATCCCAATGGCAGTGCTCATCTAGAACGTGATTTTTACCATAGCTCTCATATATATATATATATATATATATATATATATATATATATATATATATATATATATATATATATATATATATATTATACTTTTAAAAAGCTATAAAAATAAAAGTTCTAGATTGCACAGACCACTTTCACCTCTGATTGAAAGTCTACCTTACCACGGTGCTAGCAGCACAGTTTCAGGATTATCTGATGTGGAATTACAAAATAAGAGCCCACCCAAATCTGATGTATACACTGTTTTGTCTCTACTTTAGGAAGCTATAAAAATGAAAGTTCTAGATTGCACAGACCACTTTCACCTCTGATTGAAAGTGCACATTGCCACGGTACTAGCAGCACAGTTTCAGGATTATCTGATGTGGAATTACAAAATAAGAGCCCACCCAAATCTTTGTCTCTATACTTTTAAAAATAAAAGTTCTAAATTGCACAGATTTTATCGAAATGTAACACATTCCATGTCACGGAAGTCCCATGTTTCATTACGAAATAAACATCCTTTGAAGACTTCAGTCCGTATGCTATATGTTCTTTTATTTATTAATAATAAAAATGCTTACCTGTTTCTCTGTTTCAGACACAATAATGCCCATGGCAGGAGAGATGACAGAAGTTGCAAAATGGTGCAAACATCTTTCTTGAACTGAAGTTATGCAGTTAGTTGCACTCATGGCAATGCCCAGAAGAGACTTCTATTTCTATTCCCTTTTTACGTATGCCTGTCCATCAAGCATGTTTTTAGACACAGATTTATTTTTGGTGGACATTATTTTGTGCAATTCAAATATCACTGAGATGATATAATGTAATACTGCTATTATTGCTGTTATTTCCTCAAGAAGTGTGTGTCTGTCACGTCTCATCAGTGTTTCTTTCTTAAGCACGTTAAGTTCATGCACACATTGAAAGCTTTCTTCTCTCTGACCTGTAATCCCAAAAAATCAAATATGTTAATAAACATATATTTTCAACCTTGACCATGCCTTATATGTGTAAATCTATATACGCGCACACACACACACACACACACACACATTGCAGAGTCAAATGTTTGGGATCAGTAACATTTTAAAAAAATGGATTTTAAAAATGTATTTGATTCTCTTAAAGGCTGCAAAATACAGAAAAAAGTAGATTGTGAAATATTATTGTGATGTAAAACAATGTTCTTCTATTTTAATATACATTAAAAATGTAATTAATTTCTGTGATCAAAGTTTTTGCTTCATTACTCCAGTATTTACTGGCAAATTATCCTTCAGGACTCATTCTAATATACTGATTCATTATCAGTGCTGGAAACAGTTGTGTTGCTTACTATTTTTTGGAACTTTTGTTTTGGAACTTTTCAAGCCTTTTTGATGAATAAAAAGTTAAAAGATCTGCATTTATTTAAAACAGAAATATTTTCTAACAATTTACACTACTGTTCAAAAGTCTGGGGTCAGTACATTGTTCCTATTATTCTTCCTTTTTTGAAAAAAAAAAAGTAGTACTTTTATTCACCAAGAATGTGTTAAATGAATAAAAAATAATAGCATGGATTTACATTGTTAGAAAATATTTATAATTTGAATAAATGCTGTTCTTTTTAACTAGTTATTCATCAAATAATCCTGAAACTGTGCTGCTAGTACCGTGGCAAGGTGCACTTTCAATCAGAGGTGAAAGTGGTCTGTGCAATCCAGAACTTTCATTTTTATAGCTTCCTAGAGTAGAGACAAAACAACAAATAAATCAGATTTGGGTGGGCTCTTATTTTTTAATTCCACATCAGATAATCCTGAAACTGTGCTGCTAGCACCGTGGTAAGGTACACTTTCAATCTGAGGTGAAAGTGGTCTGTGCAATCTAGAACTTTCATTTTTATAGCTTCCTAAAGTAGAGACAAAACAGTGTATAAATCAGATTTGGGTGGGCTCTTATTTTGTAATTCCACATCAGATAATCCTGAAACTGTGCTGCTAGTACCGTGGCAATGTGCACTTTCAATCAGAGGTGAAAGTGGTCTGTGCAATCTAGAACTTTCATTTTTATAGCTTCCTAAAGTAGAGACAAAACTGTGTATACATCAGATTTGGGTGGGCTCTTATTTTGTAATTCCACATCAGATAATCCTGAAACTGTGCTGCTAGTACCGTGGCAAGGTGCACTCTCAATCTGAGGTGAAAGTGGTCTGTGCAATCTAGAACTTTCATTTTTATAGCTTCCTAAAGTAGAGACAAAACAGTGTATAAATCAGATTTGGGTGGGCTCTTATTTTGTAATTCCACATCAGATAATCCTGAAACTGTGCTGCTAGCACTGTGGCAAGGTACACTTTCAATCAGAGGTGAAAGTGGTCTGTGCAATCCAGAACTTTCATTTTTATAGCTTCCTAGAGTAGAGACAAAACAACAAATAAATCAGATTTGGGTGGGCTCTTATTTTTTAATTCCACATCAGATAATCCTGAAACTGTGCTGCTAGCACCGTGGTAAGGTAGACTTTCAATCTGAGGTGAAAGTGGTCTGTGCAATCTAGAACTTTCATTTTTATAGCTTCCTAAAGTAGAGACAAAACAGTGTATAAATCAGATTTGGGTGGGCTCTTATTTTGTAATTCCACATCAGATAATCCTGAAACTGTGCTGCTAGCACTGTGGCAAGGTACACTTTCAATCAGAGGTGAAAGTGGTCTGTGCAATCCAGAACTTTCATTTTTATAGCTTCCTAGAGTAGAGACAAAACAACAAATAAATCAGATTTGGGTGGGCTCTTATTTTTTAATTCCACATCAGATAATCCTGAAACTGTGCTGCTAGCACCGTGGTAAGGTAGACTTTCAATCTGAGGTGAAAGTGGTCTGTGCAATCTAGAACTTTCATTTTTATAGCTTCCTAAAGTAGAGACAAAACAGTGTATAAATCAGATTTGGGTGGGCTCTTATTTTGTAATTCCACATCAGATAATCCTGAAACTGTGCTGCTAGCACTGTGGCAAGGTACACTTTCAATCTGAGGTGAAAGTGGTCTGTGCAATCTAGAACTTTCATTTTTATAGCTTCCTAAAGTAGAGACAAAACAGTGTATACATCAGATTTGGGTGGGCTCTTATTTTGTAATTCCACATCAGATAATCCTGAAACTGTGCTGCTAGTACCGTGGCAATGTGCACTTTCAATCAGAGGTGAAAGTGGTCTGTGCAATCTAGAACTTTTATTTTTATATATACATACATATATGAGAGCTATGGTAAAAATCACGTTCTAGATGAGCACTGCCATTGGGATCAGTTCGCTGACGCTTTTACCGTAATACGCAGTTTATGCGCAACCGTCGAAATAACGTGGCGGCTAGATTGACCGTGCTTTTCGACTTGGCGGCTGGCCTGACCGCAGTAACCCGGGATTCGACTTTGCTTTCTACAATTCCCATTTATTGTGTGCGTTTTTGTATTAAAATCTTGTGCAGGACTGTTTTCTTAATCCTGCTCCCACAAACATTCTAATATTCAATATAATTTTCGCGCATCAGGGAGTCGCTATCAATATGCATAATATTTAAATCGCTTTGGATGCAGCTCCTGTTGGATGTAGGGTTTTTTTCATAGAATTGGACTGATTTTAAACTGTTGCAACAGGTTAGTTTTCTCATGTGGGTTAAAGGTTTGAAATATTGCATAAATTACATTTGACTGAAATACTTGTATTGAAACATTTTGCATTGCACCTATGATAAAACTGTGGTAGCTATAAGTGTTATGAAATATGGCCACTGTGGTAGGAAGCTTTTTAGCTGTGTTTATGATCAGTCTGCATAACGGTGATTGTAAAGTATGTAGTTTAGATATGGAAATGACATTTTAAGTTTTAGTATGGGATATAGTCATCAAACCCCACCCCCCATCCCACAGAAAGTTTGTATTTATTCAATTTTTTTTTACCCCGATTGTATCTTATTCCATCTATCTATTTATCTATCTATCTATTTAGTTATTTTGTATGCATGATTATTTATTGTTCAGTATCTCCAAATAATAGGCTAACAACAACAATAATAATAAAGCTAATAAATACTGTATTTAAATAGTAAAAAATAATTATCCCAACTATGACAGCTTTTTATTCTGAGAATTCTGGAAATGTAAAAAACAAACGTTGTTTTAAAAGCTGTTGTTTATAAGTCAAATGTAATGACATTCTGACATTTCAAGTGTGACTGAAGTGTCTAAAATGTTTAGCGTCCGGTGCCAATAGCCTTGTGGGCAGTACGCCAACATACAGTGTCATTGCGCTCCGGGCATCCTGTGTTCGAATGCTGACTTCGACATTTCTCGATCCTGCCCCCCCTTTCTTTTTCCCACTCTGCTTCCTGTCACTTCTGATCTGTCCTGTCTTAATAAAGGCAAAGATATCAAAAAAATAAATCTTTAAGATGTTTAGCGTCACTGTATACTGAACAATAAGTGCTTTGGTAAACATGATCCTAAAAAACATTTATCTCTTTAAGATATGCTTAGTATTCCAGAATAGCCGCAAAGAAGAGAAGAAAAAAAAAAAACAAGAAAACTGGCCAACAAACACATGGTTTAAAGAACATAATTTAATCTGCCCTTAGGGGTTGAACAATCACAACAGTAAGAGTCATTCATCATTAGCATTTCACATAGTTATAACCACAGTGTGAGTGTCACTGTACTGGAGGGTTTGTGCATGAGTGAGGTAAACATCTCAGACACACTTTACTCATAGCAATCAGAATCTAAAACAGCAGAACATTAATAACATGCAAAAGACAAACTTCAAATGACGTATTTATTGGTACAAACTGAAGCAAGTCAGAACAAGAAGGAAGCAGGAACTGAGAGAGGCATAAACCTCAGACATTCACCCCACCCCCTCTGTGTTTTAAGGAGACACATCTCGGCTCTCATGCGTGTACCAACTCATTCGTTCATTCTTTTGAGGACTAAGTACGACAGAGCACAGAGTAAGTCCATGAGAGTCAGTAGTTGGGGGATGCTTTGAAATGCAGTAATATTATCACAACCAAGATCTCCTGCAGGACCCAAATGGTTGTTAACTGAATATCAGTTATAAATTTGTACATTTCGAGGTAACATAATTCACATGTAGTCACAGAGGTGAGTGTGTCCCATTCATGCTGGATTCTCACACAGACCCTCTTGTTCTGCCGGATCCGGTTGATCTCCTTGTGGCAACCGCTTTCTCTTGAAAAAGCCAACCTGGTGGGACATCATTATAGTATTATATTATAATAAAGCATTTTTCTTGGTCAAAATGACAGGGTATTAGTAGCTGCAGTTCATGCTAAAACAAACAGCACATACCTTCCATAGGATCACTGTAGCTAGAGCCCAAAGGAGGAGGCCGCCGATGACACTTCCTATGATGATACCAATAGGGACATCTCCTAGTGCTCCTCCTTTACTCACTTTAATTTTTATCTGCAGCAGATTCAGGAAAGATAAAGTATAACAAACCCATTTAATTCTAATGGTTTCATGATTTATCATGGTTTTTCACTGACTGTGCTTTTATACGAATGAGAATGCATGAAGCAGCTGCAGAACCACTGCACTTTAATCACAATGTAAACAAGCATGTTACATGTAGCATGAGCAGTTTATGAAGTAAATTAGATTATATAATTTCAAAATCTGAAGCAAACACAGAATGGCTTGACCTTTATGGAAGATGGTTTCCACCACTGAATAAAAAAATGAAAATGGTAATTGTGACTTTTTATCTCACAGTTCTGAGATATTAACTTGCAATTCTGACTTTATAATATGCAGTTGCAAGGTATTACAGTTTTTCTGAAATGCTAAAATGCAGAAAAACTCATTCATCACTCATTTTCTCAAAACCTTAAACACAAATCCAAATGTTCAAACTAAATTCAAAGAACCCCTGGCTCTTCTGGCAAAATCAAACAATCGCTTCAAAACCATTTATCCTGTACTCAAACACAGCTTTCAAATCATACACATATTAGTCAATACTATATGCACTACATATCATTCATTAGACACTACATCAAAAAATGGAGAACAGTGTCCAGTGCATGTAGTTACAAAAAAAAAATGTTTACTGTATAGTATAGTATATTAGTATTTTATTGCTAAACATAGTAATTATTTAGAAATAAAAAAATACATAAACATGCACACAGTCAAATAACATCACACACTCAAAGGAAATCATATATATCTACATAGATGTAGATATATGTAGATATATATGTACACACACACATGCAGACATGCATACATACACATACATGTACATATACACACACACACACACACACACACACATTATATATACACTACCGTTCAAAAGTTTGGGGTCAGTAAGACTTGTAATAGTCTTTAAAGTAGTCTCTTATGCTCATCAAGGCTGCATTTATTTGATTAAAAATATAGAAAAAAAAACCAGTAATATTGCAAAATGTTTTTACAATATAAAATAGTGTTTTTTATTTTAACATACTTTAAAATAGAATTTATTCCTGAATTTTTATCAGCTGTTACTCCAGTCTTAAGTGTTACATGATCCTTCAGAAATCATTCTAATATGCGGATTTATTATTAGAATGATCAATGTTGGATAATATCAACAGTTGTGCTGCCAAATATTTTTTGGAACCTGTAATTTTTTTTTTCAGGATTCTTTCATGAATAACAAGTTTAAAAAGTACAGTGTTTATTCAAAATATAAATATTTTATAACAATGTAAATTATTTATTATTAACTTTTAATAAACTTTTAATTATTAACTTAATACATCCTTGGTGAATAAAAGTATTAATTTCTTAAAAAAAAAAAAAAGAAACAATAAAAATGTACTGACCCCAAACTTTTGAACGGTAGTGTATGTGTGTATGTATGCATGTACATATGTGCATGAGTACATAGATATGTATATCTATACTTATCTCTCTCTCTCTTTCTCTCTCTCTCTCTCTCTCTATATATATATACAAAAAAGTTCATCAAAGTTGTCCTAAGACAAGAACGGGTGTTCTTTTAGTTTTAGGACAACTCTGATGAAAAGTTTTGATCCACTTCAAATGTTGACTACTGTATGTGCCCTTAAAATTGAACTTTATAACTAGCAATTGCAAGTTTATATCTCATAATTCTGAGAAAAAAAAAGTCAGAATTGTGAGATATGTGACCCTGGACCACAAAACCAGTCATAAGTAGCACAGGTGTATTTGTAGCAATAGCCAACAATACATTGTATGGGTCAAAATTATTGATTTTTCTTTTATGGCAAAAATCATTAGGCTATTACGTAAAGATCATGTTCCATGAAGATATTTTGTAAATTTCTTACCATAAATATTTCAAAACTTAGTTTTTGTGTCTTGCCTGTGCTATATCTGTATCACGTCTTTAAATAAAGTCTTGCATATGGATCCGCACGGCTCACGTCGCACGTCTGTAACAGGTATAAACTTGCAATTGTGAGAAAAAAATGTAGAATTGCGAGATATAAACTTGCAATTGCAAGAAAAAAAGTCAGAATTGTAAGATATAAACTCGCAATTGCAAAAAAAGTCAGAATTGTGAGATATAAACCTTGCATTTACGAGAAAAAAAGTCAGAATTGATGGATATAAAGTCGCAATTGGGAAAAAAAAGTCAGAATTGTAAGATGTAAACTCGCATTTGTGAGAAAAAAAGTCAGAATTGCATGATATAAACTCGCATTTGCGAGAAAAAAACTAAATCGTGAGTTTTTATTTGTGACTTTTTCTCAAAATGACAAGTTTATATCTTGCAGTTCTGACTTTATAACACGCAATTGCGAATTAAGTCATAATTGTGAGATACAAACTGTCAGTTCTGAGAATAGTTTTTTCCTATAGGATTTCATAATTCGCAATTGCAAGATATAATCTCACAATTTGGAAATGAAAAAGTCAGAATTGTGAGATGTAAACTTGCAACTGCGAAAAAACAAGTCAGAATTGCAAGATATAAACTCACAATTGTGAGGAAAAAAGTCCAAATTGCGAAAAGTCAGAATTACCAGAAAAAAGTTAGAATTGCGAGATGTAAATCTTGCAATTGTGAGATAAAAAAGTCGCAATAACCTTAATTTTTTAATTCAGTGGCAGAAAAGGCTTCCTTTGATAGACATTAGCTTTGTGAAATTATGCTACTTAAAACATAAATGCACAAAACAGAAACAGCAGACGGGTTGAATGAGACACAAATTCACTCTCTGACAGTAGGTGGCGCTTATGGAACAGCGGCAATAACGCTTTTCTTTGGTTACCCTATCCCTATTAGTTCTGGTGATGAACAGACCAACAAGTTCACCAACCAACCATCAAGATGCGCACCAGCTTAAACCAGCCTTGACAAGTACAGAAAACCCATGCCATGCTGGTGTTTTCTGCAGGGTTGATCATATCTTAAACACTGACCTGTTGTTGCTTGTGTGTGACGACTATAAGATCAGACTGAGATGTTTGGATCTCGGAGCTTCCAGCCACTAAGACTGTCTGAAAATCAGCCTAGAAGGAAATAAACATGGAGCGTGGAATAAAGCATCTGCTCAAGACTGATAACACAAATAGTAAATAGGGATAACACAGTTCAAGAGACACTTACAAAGGCAAATGTGCCATTCCACATTCTTGTGGTGATGTTTACAAAGTAGTTGCTCTTCATCTCCAGATCTTTGAGGACACAATTTATGGTTGCACATTTTGCTGCATTACAGTTCTGGAAATTAAAAAGTGTTTGTTACAATGCAGTTCAAAAGTTTGGGGTCAGTATGATTAAAAAAAAAAAGTATGGTTTTGAAAGTGCTCTAATGCTCACCTAGGCTGCAATTATTTGATCAAAAATACATTAAAAACAGTAATATTCTGAAATGTTATTACAATTTAAAAGAACGGTTGTCTGTTGTAATATATTGCAAAATGTAATTTATTCATGTGATGCAAAGCTGAATTTTCAGCATCATTACTCCAGTCTTCAGTGTCACATGATCCTTCAGAAATCATTCTAATATGCTCATTTATGACTATTATCAATGTTGAAAACAGTTGTGCTGCTCCATAATTTAATTTTTAGGAAACCCTAATACTTTTTCAAGACTCTTTGATGAATAGAAAGTTCAGAAGAACAGTGTTTATTTGAAATAGAAATCTTTTGTAACATTATAAATGTTTTTACTGTCGTTTTTGATCAATGGAATGCATCCTTACTGAATAAGAGTATTATTGGTCATATTACAGCACGCATAATTTAATATAAACACACATGCATACTGACCAGTTCTTTTGTCCCTCTAAAGCTCTCTTTAGTGAAGCTGGCAGTGTATGTTTTCTCACTGATCTTCAATGGGTCAATCAGATTGCTGCTGTCACACCGCACATTTACAACCTGCTCAGCAGAAACAGAGATTAAATGAGCCTGATGTCCTGGTTTTGATCCCAGCCTGGTATTTACAGCATAGTTGTATAAATACATGCTTAGTGAAATCCTCACAATACAATACATTTTAATAGAGCATTACACTTACAGGTGCCGTTTTGATTGAAGTCACATATAGTAAAGGATTTCCAGTTTTGGTGTTGGTGGGCAGAGAGACAGTCAGATGAGCCTGATTGATTGGGAAAGTTCCAGTTGAAACCTGCAGAAACACATGCTTCAAATAACTATCACAGTTCACATTGCTAACACTAGAGAGAACTCAAGACATATTGGTTTGAATGTTTATATATATATTTTTTTTACTTACTCGTAATGCTATGTTAAATTCTGGGCCGATGTCATCAAAACCTGAGACTGCATGTTTGACTTCATCCTCAGGACCAATGCTGCAGAAGTCCAAGTTTAAGTCTCTAGAAAAATAATTGAAAAGAATAAATGGAACTGAAGTTTTTGTCAGTTGTGCTGTTTTAAACATTGATAATAATAAGTACCATTATTAATAACTGAGCATCAATAATACACTATAATAACCAAGCAGCAAATCATCATATTAGAATGATTTTTAAGGGTCCTGTGTCACTGAAGACTGGAGTAATGATGTTTCAATTCAGCTTTGCATCACAGAAATAAATTGCATTTTAAAATATATTCAAATAGAAAGCAGTTATTTTAAAGTGTAACAATATTTCAAAATATTACTTTTTTTACTGTATTTTTAAATAAATAAATGTAGTCTTGGTGAGCAGAAGAGACTTCTTTCAGAAATATAAAATAGAATTATTTCAAATGTTTGACCAAATTATGAGCAAATAAAGGTTATCAGACCATTAGTTTGACCTCTGACCTGGTAAGGATGATTTCGGCGTCGTACAGGACTGGGATGGAGAGGGAGACCTTGTTATCAGATGTCACTTCCTCCTCACTGTCACTGGAAAATATGATGCAGGGTTATTTACAGTCAAACCAAACAGATACACAAAAGTTAAAACAGAACTGTGACAAAAATAGTATTTTACCTTTGCACTTCAAAGCCTACAACAGCCTGTTTCTCTAGTTGATTCAAGTTGAAGTCAAAGTTGATCTCAAATGTTACCTGATGAGACAAAATGAAGTTATTAAGGCAAATGAGAAGCGTGTATGGTCATACACACACACACACACACACACACACACACACACGTTTGTTTTTGTGAATTGTGGGGACTTTCCATAGACGTCTATAGTTTTTATACTGATCAAACGATACCGTTTATCCCCACACCCAACCATAAACCTACCCCTTACAGAAAACATGTCTGCATTGTTACATTTTCAGATAAACATCATTTACTATTTTTAATAAATAGTAAATAAATAAATAAAATAAATAATAAATAACCGCAGGCTGGTCCCCACAATGTAGCAAAAACAAGTACACACACACACACACTCATGTTTCTCATGTTTCCTTAGCTATCTAAATGGGGACATTACATAGACTTCTATTCTTTTCATATACCGATAGTTATACATTTTCTAACCCTAACTCTACAGAAAACAGAAAACTTTCTGCATTTTTACAATTTCAAAAAAACTTAGTTTACTTTATTTTTATACCAGTTTTACAAATGAGGATATCCCCTGTTTTGTCAGGTTTTGCTCACTTTTGATAAGGGTACAGATAAGGGTTGCCAGGTTTTCACAAAAAAAATACACGCTTTTTAGCGAGGTTCCCCTGGTAAAATTTGCATTCCAGGGGATAAATTTCACGTTTTTAGGGTCACTTCAACCCGCAGACATGAAAAACAACCCACGGCAACAGTCTTAAAGTATCTCTATTCGGTGGGAAAACCGCATACTTGGCAACACTGGTACAGATTTGTCCCCAAAATATAGTTTAGTAGGGACACACACTAATGAACACACACACTTTTCTCTCTTACCGTCTGGCCAGGTGTAAGGGTCGGGTATCCAACTTGGCAGTCGACTGAGCCTGTTTCTGAACTGCATTTCACCTCAGTGTTGTCTTTCTGCACACACAAGCATTGAGATTCACAAATACAATTTCTCATACACAAACCAGAGCAGACTTATGCCAGAACATAAATTGGCCGTACAGGTGGAGTAAAAGAGGCGTAGAACAGGTTATTGGAGAAGTTAGCAAACACTCTTGTGTTGTAGGCGTTTTCCTTCATGTTCGTTACTGTCACGATGAAGGAGAGTCTTCTTCTCTCAGGGCTAACTAGAAGTGCAGATGACCTGCAAAACACAACAAAATGTTTTTACATTTCAGGATTCTGGGTGTTCTGGAATTCTAGATTCTTTAATAACATAATATGTCTAGCCCTGCTGGTAGTAATGCATTTTAGTTAACTCTTAAAGGAACAGTTCACCCAAAAATGTAAATTGTGACCCTGGACAACAAAACCAGTCTTAAAGGAACACTCCACTTTTTTTGAAAACAGGTTCATTTTCCAACTCCCCTAAAGTTGAACAGTTGAGTTTTGCCGTTTTTGAATCCATTCAGCTGATCTCTGGGTCTGGCGGTAGCACTTTTAGCATAGCTTAACATAGATCATTGAATCCGATTAGACCGATAGCATCTCACTATAAAATGACCAAAGAGTTTCGATATTCTTCCTATTTAAAACTCGACTCTTCTGAAGTTAATTTGTGTACCAAGACTGACAGAAAATTAAAAGTTGCAATTTTCTAGATCGATATGGCTAGGAACTAGACTCTCATTCCGACGCAACTTTTCATTTTCTGTCAGTCTTAGTACACAGTGTAAATACGGAAGAGTCAAGTTTTAATTAGGAAGAATATCAAAACTCTCATTTTTGAGCGAGATGCTATCGGTCTAATCGGATTCAATGATCTATTTCAAGCTATACTAAAAGTGCTACCGCCAGACCCGGAGATCGGCTGAATGGATTCGAAAATGGTAAAACTCAACTGTTTAACTCTAGGGGAGTTGGAAAATGAGCCTATTTTCAAAAAAAGTGGAGTGTTCGCCTTTAAAGTTGTCCAAATGATGTTCATAGCAATGCATATTACTAATCAAAAATTAAGTTTTGATATATTTACAGTAGGAAATTTACAAAATATTTTCATGGATCACGATCTTTACTTAATATCCTAATGATTTTTGGCATAAAAGAAAAATGGATCATTTTGACTCATACAATGCATTGTTGGCTATTTCTACGAATATACCTGTGCTACTTATGACTGGTTTTGTGGTCCAGGGTCACAATTCTGTCATTAATTACTCACCCTCATGTTGTTCCAAACCCGTAAGACCTTCATTCATCTTAGGAAACACAAATTGAGATATTTTTGAAATTCGAGAGCTTTCTGACCCTTTTCTTTGCGCACAAAAAGTATTCTTGTAGCTTCATAACATTACGGTTGAATGTCACATGAACTATTTTAACAATGTTCTTACTACATTTCTGGGCCTTGAATGTGTTAGTTGCGTTGCTGTCTATGCAGGATCAGTAAGCTCCTGGATTATATCAAAAATATCTTAATTAGTGTTCTGAAGATGAACGAAGGTCTTACGGGTTTGGAACAACATGAGAGTGAGTAATAAATGACAGAATTTTCATTCTGCATTTTTTTTTTTTTTTTTTTTTTACAGTTTACACTAAAAAAAACTGTCATTCTCATGTGAGTGTTTGTGTGCAAGGTTACCCAGATGCATTAACAGCTTTTACAGTCAGCTTCAGGTCACAAGTGCATTTGTCATCAGAGCCACAATCCTTCACAAAAGGGATCTGAGCAAAGAGGAAGACATTTTTTAGCTCTGAAAAAATTCATGTTGGACTAACGCTCTTAATTAAATTCAGAGGGAAACTTACCGAATATCCCCATGCTTTGGGCTTAAATGCATCCAGGACAGGGCCCATGTCTGGATTCTGTGGACTGATGTCAACTCGCAAAGCAACTGGACTAACAAAATCAGGAGTTTCCTATTGAACAATAAAAGCAACAATGTAAAATAATCATTCGAACACTTTTAAATCAAATAAAGCTGGAGTATGGTGAGCACTGTTATTCTGAACAGGCTTCTGAGGCTTGTGGTAAGTGGCAAAAACTCACCTGCACATAGATTTTATGATCTACACAGGTTTCTTTGTCAGAGACGCTGACAGATTTCTGGATGAGACGCTCGGAGTTGTCAAACTGGGCTCTTGAAGTGGCTCTAGATGACTGCAGGTCAGCATCAAGCGTCAAGTTGTACTTGATATCTGAAGAAAAGTGCATTTCCATTTACTTCCATGGAGATTTTTGAAGAAATGAACATATATGAGATACAAAACAAATGAGAGACGACCTTACCTACTTTACCCACTAATACTGTAGGTCTGATTTCTGACCTGAAACAGACTTTGGCAGTAAAACACGACACCATCCTTCCTCCAAACGTGCAAGTTTTACTCAAAATGCTGATCTTCTCAGGGCTGAAGGAGACTCTTGTTGTGACAACTGCAACTTCCCTTGACCTGAGATCACAAAAACTATATGAACATCACAGTTTCACTATGATTTTATGCAGTTGAGGTCAAAAGTTTACATACGCCTTGCAGAATCTGCAAGATATTAATTATTTTACCAAAATAAGAGGGATCATACAAAATGCATGTTATTTAGTACTGACCTGAATAAGATATTTCAGATAAAAGATGTTTAACATATAGTCCACAAAAGAAAATAATAGTTGAATTTATAAAAAATGACCCCGTTCAAAAGTTTACATATGCTTGACTCTTATTACTGTGTTGCTACCTGAATGATTTTTAAAATTTTTTTGTTTAGTGATAGTTGGTCGTGATTCTCTTGTTTGTCCTGAACAGTTAAACTGCCCGATGTTCTTCAGAAAAATCCTTAAGGTCCCACAAATGTTGTTTTTCAGCATTTTTGTGCATTTGAACCCTTTTCAACAATGACCGTATGATTTTGAGATCCATCTTTTCACACTGAGGACAACTGAGGGACTCATATGCAACTATTACAGATTACATTCTATTACTATTACATTCAGGACAAACAAGAGACTCATGTCATGTGGATCATTCAGGTAACAAAGTATTAAGAATCAAGTGTATGTAAACTTTTGAATGGGGTAATTTTTTAATAATTATTTTCTCTTGTGGACTATATGTAAACATCTTTTATGTGAAGATTCTTATTCAGGTCAGTACTAGATAAAAAAATAACATCCATTTTGTATGATCCCTTTTACATTTTGCAGATTCTGCAAGGAGTGTGTAAACTGTTGACCTCCACCGTAGATCCTAAACAACTAGACCGAGACCCTCACCATAGCTGCACTGCCTTCCCAGCTCCTCCGACTGAAATATCAGGGATTGAGTCACCGTTCATATCTCCACGACTATCTAAAGAGCGTCCAAAGAACTGAAGCGCTGAGTCCAGTTTGGATCCAAGTATTTTCTGCAGAAAATGACAAGACTTGTTTAGTATGAAGGTCAATGACAAATAAGACTCTATGATATATCAATATATATTAATTCTTAAAAATGTACTCTCCTGTATTTTTGTTCTATATAGTAATATAATCAATGTGTTCTACCTGTGAGCTCTGCTTTCGGAGAGTTTTTCCTTCTCCATAGTAAATGTAAATGGCACCTTGGCCATTGCCTTCCAGTGGAGCACCAACAACCACATCATTGAAGCTGTCCAGGTTAAGATCGGGGACAGCTATGATAGCCGTCCCAAAGCGAGCATTTTCCGACGCGGAGGGTCCCTCTAAGCTGCCCTGGTTGCTTAAGATGCCCTGAGAGCAACATAAGGCAAGATGGTCAGTCATTATACGACCTGCTTTGAGTGAAGATTAGTTTTATAGACAGTAAATCTGTTTCACCTTGGTAATGGCGAAGAGGTAGACTCTTCCTGTTTCAGATTTCTCCTCGCTCATGTACATCGGAGCTCCGACCAGCAGCAGATCAGTCACACTATCAGTGTCCACATTAACAGGACAGAGAACGCTGCCAAAATAAGAGCCGATCTGCAAACCACAAACCACACAATGATCTAAGACTGGACCTCAGTGTTTAATGAAATGAAAGCTGATTAAAGGTCACAGAGAGACGAGTGTACCTGTTCTCCTCTCTGTGAATCTATGATGACGGGCTGATTCTGGCTGTTGATGCTGTAAACTAAAACCTGTCCTTTGTGAACGGCACGAGGAGCACCGGCCACATAAAACTCAGACGGGCCGTCGGTCACAGACGTCACAGAGTATCCTGAACACATGACAGGTGAAAATGCATATGTTTAATGAAAAATACAGTAAAAACAGCATGTTACACTACCATTGAAAAATTCGTCTTAAAACAATTTTTAAAATGTTTAGTGAGGTAGGATATATTTGATAAAAAAGTACAGTACAAACAGTAATAATGTTAAACATTATTTTAATTTGAAACAACTGTTTTAGTTTAAAATCTAATTTATTCCTGTGATCAAAGCTGAATTTTCAGCATCGTTACTCCAGTCTTCATGCAGTGTCACATGATCCTTCAGAAATCATTTTAACATGCGGATTTGCTGTTCACGAAACATTTATTATTATTATCAGTGTTGAAAACATTTGTGCTACTTGATAATTGTGTTAAAACTATTATTTTAAAAGTTGTCAACATCGTCCGTGATTTTGACGGACAGGGTCCTGAAAATTTCGTAATAATCTATTATTACCTTTAAATCATGAACCTACAGGACGACAGCGCAGTGTTTAAAAACAACAAAATACGCTAGGGCTGGGTAAAAAAAACAAAAAAAAACAAAAAAAAATCGATTTATAAAAAAATCTAAATAGATTCTCATTTTAACGAACCAATATTGATTCTTAAATCACAATCGATCTCTTGGTCTATGCTGTTTTCAGTTGATGAATGAACAGTAACTGTTACATAGTGCGTCTTCCTTACAATAAATAGCAATAGGCTAGGCTTTGTGTTACTTTTGATATGAAACAAAGTCCCAGATTTCAAATTCTGTTAATTTCCTTAGGAAACTCAAGCAATAAATACCGTTTTGGCGCTCTTTAAAGTGGCGTGATAAATCGTTGTAGTTTTCTGTGCACTCGCCTGCGCGTAATCAAACGCATAGGAAAACATTCGTTTTTGTTCTGGATCCCCTGCTCTGCTGCCAGACTGGAGCGCATTCGCCACCAACTGGACAGGGGTGGGAATTACAGCTACAATTTACAATACATCACCCTTAGTGTAATCTGCCAAAATAACGGACGGCCTTCAGATTTTTTCGTCACTAATAAAAATTTCCGTCACTGACGGAGAATTTTCGGTAAACGCGACCTCTCTAAAAGTATATAATATTTTAAATATAAAGTTACATGACCACAATATTTGTTTTTGATAACAAAAAAAAAAAAAATTCTCTGGCCGGCTCACCGAGTAATGAGCTGTGGTTTCTGTCATCCAGGAATTCCTCAAAAGAACTTTTGAGGAAAATGTGTGATTTCCCAGCTGTTTGATGAACGACGGTTCCAGTCCATCCATACGCTCCGACAGCACCCAGCATGATCATATCCTGTGGGATAAATGCCACCCCATCAGACTATCATTTCTTCTAAATCAATATGGCACATTAGAAATTAGTTGGACTACAATTTGTGGAAAGATTATTAGCACCTTCTTATTGGTCTGGTGTGCGCTGAATCCTACTTGGGACATCTCCATCTGAAATTCCTGACCTTGACTGGTGCCTCAAATCAAACGAGATAAAATATTCAAATGCTTATCCTAATTGAAAGCTCTACTTTAGGTTAAAAAAGTGAATAAATGCATAATTCGTTTAGCATACGTGAATGCAAGATGAATGATTTACCTTCAATGTTAAAGATTCTGTCTCCCAGAGTTCCTGCGATATTGATTAGAGCTTCCTCTGATGAAACATTGAACATGTAGTTCTCTGTTGGAGTGCTAGCGATCAATTCAATCTCCTCAATGAATTTTTTAATATTGGCGCTTTGCTTGAGAATCTGTGTAAAATCATAGATGACAGTGATACGTCAGTCTTACATAATATTTCGTCTGCAGTAAAAAAAAGTGAAACTTAAAACAAAATGAAATGCATTTAATTCAAGACATATTCTAAAAATGAAAAAGTAAAAAAACTATATTAAAAAAGGTACTTTAATATGAAATTTAAAACAATGAATCTTTAAAATAGTTTATTTTCTGTAATGAATCTCATTACTCATTTTATTTCACCTAAAGTTCTCATATTTATATACACTGCTGTTCCAAAGTTTTGGATCAGTAAGATTTTTCATGTTTTTTATGCTCATCAAAGTTCCATTTATTTGATCAAAAATACAGAAAAAAGTAATATTATGAAATATTATTGCAAATTTAAAATAACAGTTTTCAATTTTAATATACCTCGAAATGTAATATTTTTCTTTAATGCAAAGCTGAAATTTTAGCATCATTATTTCAGTCTTCAGTGTCACATGATCCTTCAGAAATCATTCTAATATGCTGATTTATTATCAATGTTGGAAACAGTTGCACTGCTTAATATTTTTTTGGAACCCGTGATACTTTTTTTCAGGATTCTTTGAAAATATTCAAACTAGAAATCTTTTCTAACAATGTAAGTCTTTACTATCACTTTTTTTTTTAATTTTTTTTATCAAATTAAAACATATCCTTGCTGAATAAAAGTATTAATTTCTTTCAAACAAAGAAAAAGAAAATATTTACTGACTCCAAATGTTGAACGGTGGTTTATATTGTTACAAAAGATTTCTACTTTAAATAAATGCTGTTCTTTTGAACGTTTTATTCATCAAGGAGTCCTGAAAGAAGTATCAACTTCCAAAAAATAAAAAATAAAATTGGCGGCACAACTGTTGATTAAATCATCATATTAGAATGATTTCTGAAGGATCATGTGACACTGAAGACTGGAGTAATGACTGAAGAAAATTCAGCTTTGATCACAGGAATAAATTACATTTTAAAAAAACATTACATTACATTTAAATGTATATATATATATATATATAATATTGTAATCATATTTTAGAATATTACTGTTTTTTCTGTATTTTTAATCAAATAAACACAGCCTTGATGAGCAGAAAAGACTTCTTTAAAAAACATTAGAAATCTTACCGATCCCAAATTTTTGAAAGGCAATGTATATAATACTATAGATGAAAATAGCATCAAAATTAAAAAGTTTCATGCTGATCTCTCACTCACAGCAATGCCAAAGCGAATGATGCCATCTCCGTTGCATCTCTCAATGACTTCTTGACCTATATTACCGTCAGCTGATTCTCCATCTGTTACCACCACCAACACCTTAGTTGCCCCAGGACGGCCACCATTTTCTGGTAGGAAAGCTTTTTGTCTGAAACACAAACAATAACAAATGTTTTTTTGTTTTTTTTTCACCCACAGAATAAAATAAAATAAAATAAAATAAAATAAAAGTTTATAGGGGATAGGGTACCTGACATCGTCAAGTGCCGCAAAAGTGTTGGTTTCTATTCCGGTTTTTTGAGCAATACCAGAAGCTGCTGAAATAACTTTTTCTTTATTTTGATCAGAACTAAAATGATAAAGAAAGGACAAATCCACTGAATACTGCATAATACTGACCTAAAAACAAAACAAAATCCAAATTAAGTCATAACATACAAACCAAAGAAAAAAATAGATCAGAATAAGATGAATAACAGTACTTACTCGAGTTTTATCTGGTCCAATATCAAGATTTTCCAAAAGCTTTATGAGAAATCTTAAAACGTCATCCCACGGATATATACTGTTTGATCCGTCCAAAACAATGGCAACATCCATTGGGCCGCCACAAGCTGAACGAGAAATTCAGATTAAGAATGACTAATTTACCCTATTATGTATTTAGCAATTTCTGACAATACAAAATAAGATGTACTTTGAATGGCAGGAGAGAAGGCCGACTGGAGCGTAAACTGTGGGCTCACTTCAACACAGACTCCTGGGTAAAAATTCTGACTGCCACAGCGCTGAGCCCACAGAGGACCACATGTCTGAAACACAAGCATTTATGCTTTAAACTTTTCACAGTTCAATCCATAACAGAGTCTCTTGAGTATGACCAGGACTGAATGAATGTTTTTAAAAAGGAATGAGATCCCGCCCCCTGATGGTGAGACAATACTACTGCAACATACCATTAATGCGTTAGGTTTGGCTATTGGAGTGAGAGTCAGGCCCAGACTCATGTTGACATCGATGCTTTGCACACCATCTATGCTGACAGAGTCTGTGAAGATTTTCAAGTGGGAAAATTCTGTCAATTATATTTTAATTTCTTTTTTAAAAGGACAAAAAGTACTATGGTGTAAAACAATAGTCATATGATGAATGATCAATAGTCATATGAATATGATATCAAATGTGACCCTGTACCACAAAACCAGTCATAAGGATCAATTTTTTATAAGCTTTCCATTGATGTGTAGTTTGTTAGGACGGGACAATATTTGGCTGAGATACAACTATTTGAATATCTGGAATCTGAGGGTGCAAAAAACCTAAATATTGAGAAAATCACCTTTAAAATTGTCCAAATGAAGTTGTTAGCCGTGCATCTTACTAATCAGAAATTAAGTTTTGACATATTTACTGTAGGAAATGTACAAAATATCTTCATGGAACATGATCTTTACTTAATATCCTAATGATTTTTGGCATAAAAGAAAAAATAATACTTTTGACCCATACAAAGTATTTTTGGCGATTGCTACAAATATACCACAGCGACTTAAGACTGGTTTTGTGGTCCAGGGTCACAAATGATATCATATTCATAAACAGTACCATGCATTTGTACACTACCAGTCAAAAGTATTTAAATGTTTTTTTTAAGAAGTCTCTTCTGCTCACCAGGCCTGCATTTATTTGATCCAAAGTACAGCAAAAACAGTACAATTCTGGAATATGTTTACTATTTAAAATAACTGTTTTCTATTTGAATACATTTTAAAATATAATTTATTCCTGTGATTTTTAGCATCATTACTCCAGTCATATGATCCTTCAAAAATCATTCAAATTTTCTGATTTGCTTCTCAAAAAACATTTATTATTATTATTATTATTATATTGGAAACATCTGAGCAGAATTTTTTTCAGGTTTCTTTGATGAATAGAAAGTTTAGAAGAACAGCATTTATCTGAAATAGAAATCTTTTGTAACATTATAAATGTCTTTATCATCACTTTTGATCAATTTAAAGGATCCTTGCTAAATAGCTATTAATTTTTATAATTTCTCTCCTATAATTTCTCTCTAATTTTTAAAAAACATTAACAATCATACTGTTCAAAAACTTTTGACTGGTAGTGTAATTCATGGTGTTATTGTTTCATGTCCAAAAACCCATGGTTATACCACAACACTTTTTGAAAGCGCATTATAATTTTTTTTTTTTAAATGAAGAGAAATTTACCTGCAAGCATTAATTTCTGGCAGCTGGCTCTTCTGGAAGCACTAACGTCACATTTATAGAGATCTCCTTTTCTATTCTGAGTGCCCCAAGGAGCACCCACCAGCAGCCTGAGCAAAAATAACCATGTCTCTTTGCAATAAAGGAAATTATGCAAACAAACATACACATTATTTTTTGCCAGTGTTTATGATATTAAAGGAATAATTCAACCCAAAATGTTAATTTGCTGAAATTGTACTCATCTTCAGGCAATTAAAAATGTAGATTTTTAGATCTCTACTCTAAAATGTAGAGTTTGTTCGTTTATCAAAACAGATTTGGAACTTTTTTTTGCATTGCATCACTTGCTCACCTGCAGTGAATGGGTGCCGTCAGAATGAGAGTCCAAACAGCTGATAAAAACATCTGAAGAATTTATTACAAACACACAGCTTTTCACTTCACAAGATGTGGTGTGGTGGTTTTTATCAGATGTTTGAACTCTCATTCTGATGGCATCCATTCACTTCAGAGAATCAGTTGGTGAGCAAGTGATGTAATGCTAAATTTCTCCAAATCTGTTTTGATGAAGAAACAAACTCATCAACATCTTGGATGGCCTGAGGGTGAGTACATTTTCAGCAGATTTTAACTTTTGGGTGTATTATACCTTTAAGATATATTTTTCCTTGAGATGACAATTCCTGGTATTCCGGACAGGAATTAGTCATTAACAAAGCTGATGTTGTTTCATCTGTGTGTGAACTGTGACTCAAAGCATCAGTCTGACACTTCCAGAAATAGACTTCAGATCCACAATATATTTTTATACATTTTAAACATGTTTCAGAAAAAAAATGTCTGGTGTGTGACATATCTTACCATTTTCCCTGATCATTGCTTATCTGTTGTACAGTGTAGCCAAACTCGTCTTCCGCACGACTTGAGAAGATTTTAGCTCCTGCGGTGTTCACATTAAAACCCTGAGTGTGAACAATACACAGACCTGCGGGAAAAGTGTGACATTCTTAGCTTAATTTAGACCATTTTAATTGTTTAGTTGCGAGACAGACAGACAGACAGAGAGAGAGAGAGAGAGAGAGAGAGAGAGAGAGCCTTTCCTTTGAACAGTCAGTATATTTCAAACAATACTGATAAGTTGATGCGAGAACCCAACCCTTTTTAGACTTTATACCAAACACACCTTTACCACAAACTATGGGACTTATGAGGCACAGATCTGTCTGCATCAACACAGATTTATCATGTACAAAATATATTTATTTTCCAAGAGTATGGATTCCACCACTAAATAAGTAAGTGAGAAAATAAGTAAATAAATAAGATTTCGTCCCGTAAAGATATTTGAATATACTTAAAAATAGAAAAACAGATGCATTTACCTGAGAAGCAAAATATTCATTTTTCTTTATCAGTTAGAAAATAGGTATTTTTAAATTTAGTTAGATTTAAAATTGTCCATTTTAAGTTTATCTTGTTTAAAGGTTGAAGTTAAGATTTTTTTACTGACAGTAAGTATATAAAACATTTTCATTAGGCTATTAGATTATTACCACAAAACCTTAATTTGTTAAAAATGTAAACATGTTGTCCAAAAAAAAAAAAAAAAGTCATGAAAACGGTTAAGATTAATAACTTGTAAACAACATTTGATAAGCAAAACAAGTACTTACTCTGCAATAATATCAGTAGTATCACAACTTTTTCAATTTTGTCCATTGCCATATTGTTAAGTAGAAAGAGCTGATAGTGATGTCTCCAGTCCTACTGTCGTAATGAAACAACCTAAACAACCTGAACTATGTTAAGGCTCAGGGTAAATTACTATGAGAGGATATGATGTCATTAGCTGCGCCCTGGTCAGATTTGTATCTTCCTTTCATGTTGACATTAGCTGAAAATATGAAAAAAAAAAAAACCCTGACCAAATAAGGAAACTTGCGGTTGAGTGATCTTCACACGTTTTATTTTACACTTCTTAAGACTCCTAACGGAAAAGGGAATACAGGAAAGATTAAAAGAGGCAGATTGCAAACTATGTAGAAGCCAATAAAGGACTCAGTTTAGAGATTAAATCATGTTTGAAACCGTCTTTTTACAGCATGTTGAGAAACAGTATCAGCCTCAACTACGCTACTATTTCCGTGCGTTCCTATTGGCTGACGTCCACCAGCCTGGACAGGTGGGCGGAGGGGCGGAGGGGCGGAGGGGCGGAGGGGCGGAGTCAGAGGAAGCGCAAGCAAAAGCACTGTTTGAGTCACACTCATTATGAGTGTTCCGACTGCAGACCATGACACACGCATACAAACAATGATTAACCCAAGATTCTTGACCGGATTTTATCTCTCAGACTGGGATGTAATTGAGAAGTTTACCTAACTGGCATAGTTTCAAAGTAAACAGGAAATGTTTAAGCAACATCCCAGACAACTTGCTCAATTTCTGCAGAATTCAGCAGATCTACTGAAAAAAAATGTCAAGACTCATGATGTAAGCCACCACATCTGGCCAATGAAACATGTTTTTTAAATATGTTGTTTCATATGTTATTTAGGAAGCAAGAAATATTTCTAATATTGTTTGTTTGTTTATTTAGTTTTACAAAGTGATCAATTCATCCATCCACTTAAGGTAAGAACGGGCACAGCCCGAGATAGAGGGTATGCATTGACGTCACTTTCCCGCCGGGACACGCTCCCTCAGCCGGACTGACTGGCAAAAGAGCCTTGAGCTTGAATGGATTTAATAGAGAAGATGCGAAAACGCCAGCAAAATAAACGATAATCAGTTTAAACTAAAGGTTGCTGAACTTGATATAATATTCTTAACAATTTAATAAATATCCAGTGGTCAGTGGATATTGATGCAGCCAGAAATCATGTTTTCTAACACATATGTGTCTGATTTTGACGCCGGGGAAAATTAATAAAGCAAATTTGCTTGTGAACTCATTTTGTAAATACAAAATAGGTTGGTCTAAACCCTGGTGATCACTTATACAGGGCTCTAGAGTGCGACCAATTTGGTCGCTCATGCGACCTAATTTCTCAATGGTGCGACTAAAAAAAATCTGAGGTCGCACCGGTGCGACCAGCTGTTTAAAGGCCAAAAAAAAAAAAAGTCTCCGCGACTGTGGTTCAACAGACACACATTAGGCCCATATCGTGGTCTAAACCAATCAGAGATAGTGAAGAGAGTGTGGGAAGACCATGGCCGGCAATTAGTGATGCGCCAACCTGGTATCACGCCAAGACGTGACATAATCACGTTGGTCCACTTTGGAAAACGTGTAGCTGTCACGGTTTAACCTCCTCAGACGTGAAACTTACACGTTTTGTGTTAACATGTTTCGTGGAGAAATACCCGGATGTTGACACGCAATAGCCGTAAATATCTTAAAAGCCACGACTTATTTTGTTTCTTATTAGACCGATAGAATGGAATATTGCTGTACTGACGATCAGGGAGCATACAAGTCCACGTTAAGAAAGGAGACAAACGTGCCCTACACTTTTTTTATTACTATTTTCAAGGTGAAAATTATTAATTTGCCCTGATCCACGCCGAAAAAAATCGTGTAAGTGTCACGTTTTAATGAAGTAAAACCTTACTGTCATATGAGTCAAACATGCAACCAGAGGCTTGATTTCGTTTCTTTTCTTGCTTTCCCAGCTGCTTGACACCTCGCTAAAAACAATGTATTAAATCGATGTTAAATCATGTTAACCACAACCTTTTAATTACGCAACCTAGTTCCGTTGCTTAGCAACTATAGGAAACAATTACAATAAGTTCAGTACCACCTTAGTGCTTACAGATTAGGAGACATTAGTATGTGTTTACTGCATTTGTAATGTTATACTTTTAATTCAGAGAAGAAAAATGTTGCTGTGTTGGGTAAAATACATTAGTAGTGCAAACTCTCTCCAAACGTGAGAACTACACGATTTAAAATACCCGGATGTAAGTGATTACGTGACGTCACCACAGTTTGCTAAAGTTTAATTTAAAGAACGGGGGGAAACACGGAATAACTATTTCACAGAATTAATACCCTCAAATTTGAAACTTGCATGTTTTTCCAGCTGTGGAAGTTCAGGGAAAATACCCGTTAATGCCCGTTAATGATGACATTAAACACTGCCCCTTGCGGCCACGACTTCCTCTTCTTCGAACCTCGTCAAGCAGGTAAGACGGGTTGACATTAATCTGTACAACAATGTAATTATATAAGAGATATTGCCATTTGCCTTCTTTACAGTTTTTTTTTTTTTCACTTTGGTACACCCTGGTACATGAAAGGTGTACATTTTCTAAACTCTTGGTACAAAAATCCAAACTAATCACACTTGTAACCCAGCTAGTCATTCTTTCAACACCTGATCTCATGCTTTCATTCTAGTTGTATATATTTTCATTTGGCATAATCATTGTTTGAAAACATTTGGTTTAATAACAGAAACACAACAATATGATCTTATTTCAATTTAGTACTTTTAACAATAATTTAATTCAGTAGCAAACAATGCATATGTATGTTTCAAATCACCCTTGTTGCTGAAACAATTACAGTTACTCAGGCTACAGATGCCACATTAAAAATACACTTACACTAACTTACCTAAATTACATTATAGGCATAAAATGCTTTTTTTTTCCCAATAGCATTCGGTGTGTTATCAAGAGGTGTTATAAAGTTATGAAATTGCCATGAGGTTTCATGCTAGAAGAGTTTGCTCCCAATACAGTAAATGGTATCACTATACCAGTTATAGTGTAGTTATAGTTATAGTGTAATGTGGCAGTCTCTAAAGAGATGCAAATGAAAGGTTTGATAGTAATAGATTAATGAAAGGCAGTTACTGTGAATGAAACATTTATTTAGATGAAACACTTATTTTGTGTAGTGAAAAGTATATTTTGTGATTGTGTGTATTGTGCTAACACAATTAAAATGCTTAAATGTTTGAAAAAAGTGCACTTCTGATGAGCTGTTGTGATATTAGTACTAAGAGTTTTGAAAACTTACCAATTGCTTGTAAAAAACTTTTTATGGTGTTCTTTGGTCACTCAGTCAATGTCTTATTTTTCCAACAGAGTTTTATCAATTAGCAATTGAAATGGCTGAGCTGGACATCGGTGCAGCAGAGGATGCTATGTTTCATGCAGATCTGCTTCTAGCTCAAATGAAAGTGAGTATATTTAGTTATACAGCAGTCTGCTCATTTTGCAAATAAATGGGATTCATACAGTAAGTAAAATGGGAGAAAACCCACTGATGTTGTGTTGGGTGTTGTGTTTACATATAATGTTGACTTTCTGTCAAGGAAAAGCAAGATGAGAAAAAAACATCCTCTAACCGCAAGAGTAAATTTCGGTGGATTGAGAGAGACTGTGAAGGGCGTCCACTGCTGAAAAGAAAGAGCAGAACCGGAGAAACGCGTATGCGTTCTTCAGCTACAGGTTGGTCTTAGCCTGTATCCTGTATTTTGAATGGGTGTGGGTGGAGCCAGGCTAGGTTGGTCTGTGTCTTCTTTGGTTAAATCAATTTAATTCATATTGCTTTATTGGCATGACATACATAGGTACATATTGCCAGAGCGCTGTACATAGCAGAATAAAAAAACAAAAAACAAAACAAAAATACATATAATATACATCCATAAATAAATAAAACTAAATATATGTAAAATACATCCATGTATATGTTTATATAAACATTAATGGTTCTACTAATGCAGATGTGTTCACTCTTTACATCTTAGTTTGTGGCATTTATAAATATGATGTGCTAGCAAAGAGGAAGTAGGTCCTTCAAGTAATATTTTTAATTTGTTATTTTCATGGAGTGACTGGAACTCAGGAATAATCTGCTGTATTTGATTTTACATTGAGTCTCTTAGGGATGTGTATTTATCACAGTGGAAGAGGAATCATCTGTAAATGTATCCCTGCTATTGATTGTTACAATCCCTACACATTTTTTTTGTTGTCATTCCAGGGTGCCAGTGCCCCCTTGCTAGTAATTTTTCCAGACAAACTTTGTCTCAGCATCACATCAATGCGTGATGCAGTAACATTACAGTAGTTATTTTTCTTTGCCTGCGTGCTGCGAGAATACCATGTTTGATTTACTTGCACCAAACTGCAAAATCTAATTACGGGAGACTTTATCACAATATCTTTCAGTCCTGAATCCTTGTGAACCAGATGAGGAGGTACCTATGGTGACGGAACAGAACTTGTCTCAAAACTTACTTGGTAGGATGACTCCTTATTGTCAATATTTTAAATAAATGAACAGTGTGAAAGTGTTGTTTGTTACTTTACTGTATTGTATACCAATAATTTAGTCTTTCCAGAACCACAGAGGAGCTTTTTTTATGTCCCACTTACAGACAGTGAGATACAGAAACTGAAGGAGATTCTGGCGACAACTGTTGAAGCTTCAGAAGGTCCTTCAACATCATCATCATGGAGCTTGCGCCAGTCTGCAGCCCAAGATGAGTGGCAGAAAGCAAGGCCCTACCACCTGGACTGCTTGTTGTTCTCCAGAGTGGTCAAGGAAAATAAATGCAGTCAGTGCTCTTCTCCTGCCATTATTCGTTGCAGAGACTGCATGCCGGAAGAGTGGCTGTGTGTGGAGTGTGATTTAATTTGCCACAAAAAACTGGCACTCCATAACAGAGAGTCCTGCATCGATCGATTTTACAGGCCCATTCCACCAACTATGTGCTGTGCGAAAGAAAATGGCAGATATACATTGAAAAATCAAGGTACTGCTCTGATTATTTTGGTGAAATAGTTTTTGTGTGTGAACTTAGTCTTTGTAGCATTTAACTCAATCAGACAGTCCTTTAAGCTCTTTTCAAAATGCAATTTATTTTTAGTTCGGCTGTTGCCTACAGTGAGACCTGACCGGCTGTGCACCTGTGGCCCTTCAAACATTACTGAATCTGCTGGCAGGGCAACTATTCTGATTTGCATAAATGGTAGGTAGGTTTTAGACTTTATTTTTTGTTTTTGCAGTTATGTGTCAAAAGATATTCATACGATAAGTTACATTCTTTTTAGGTCGTTATGACTTGTACTTGCCCAGTTTGGCGTGCAGAATCTGTCTATCACAATGGACACCTGACAGAAGCGACCTCATAAGAAGTGGTTATTGGCCAGCATCTGTAAATTCTGACACGCTGTTTTCAGTTGATGTGTTCAGCACATTTGAGGAGATGAAAACCGTTGCCCCGGGTTTGTCAAGACAGGGCTTTTTGCGGCTGTTAGAGCAGAGGACTCAGCAGTTTGGAAGGGTAAGATCAGTATGGATGAAGATTGCATTAATTAGATACCATTGGCTGTTTCATTTTATTTTTCTCATAACTGTTTGCACATTTACAGAAGGGTAAAATACATGGAGATGTATTTCAGAGAAGTTTCATGGAATACACTTTCTGCCAGTTTCTATGTGAGAAAATGGCAAATGTGGAGCACTTTACCTGCCCAGCATGTACACCCAACATGCTTGCGGTTTCTGCAGATGGCAACAGAAAACTGTACAGATTTCGACACTCTAAAGGGTAATGCAAGGGGCACACTACATGGCTTCACTGCACAGCTTACACTGCAGCTTGTTACTGTAGGTCTTTTACATTAAATTTCTACAATGTATTTTTTTGAAGATACACCATTAAAAGGATCTATTAAGTCACACAGCCTTAGATGAACATCATCTTATAACAGATGAACACATTAAATCTGTCAAGATCTCACCAGAGGAGAATTAAACACAAACACCATTAACATCCTCACTTATTACAGACATCATTTCTATCATCATATTGCATCTTATTGAGAATTAACAGTGGTTTAGCTCTAGTTCACAGTGGTTTGATTATGTTTTAAGTCACCATTATAGTGATGTTTTAGTTGGACTCTTGAGCCTTGGTTGTCTTTTGCATTTTAATTCTCTCTCTCTCTCTGTTTCAGTAGTTGCATTAGTGATTTATAATGCATGTCAATGCAATTATGTTAAAAGAGAGTTGTGAAAATGTAGCTTTATACTCTTCTGTTGATAGAAGTTACATCAGAAAGCGGTTAGTTTCAATAATAATAATGTTACAGAAAATATATTTAAAGATATATCTTGTAAAGTGAATGCAGCTCTTTAATGAAAAGATATCAGTAAAAGCTCTTTCTTGGCTACTGAGACACATAAACCCCATCAGTGGTGTCAAACAATCATGGATGAGTTTGGTACTATGCACCCAGCATGCAGCTTTTCAGTTGATTGTCACCATTGTTGAGATTCATATGTTGATTGTTGATGTCTCTGTGTGTCCTTCTGATGCAGTTCTTTTATGTATATATTGCAAGTTACAAGTTATAAATTACTTATGTTGTGGCGCATCATTGATTTGATAGGTTCACACAACTTCATGACAGTTTTTCCAACATAAAGTCACAGTTTGTGTTAGTGTCCTTTTCCAAAAGATGATTAGAGTGCACATTCAGGCAAAATTAATATTAAAATCTGTCTTAATCTCTAAAACACTAATGGTGTCTCAGAAATAATCAACATTTAAACCGCAGTAAGAGCTTTTGTAGATTTACTTACAGTAACTAGCTAGCAACAGTGTTGCCAGTATATTACTGTAAAAATGCCTGGTAGGGTCTAACAGTGTGGCTTAAGTTGTTTCACACCACCTAAAACCTACTGAACAAATAGTGTCTGTCACTGACTGTGCATATTTTCTGCTTGCATTAAGGTCAGAGGAACCATACTTTGATGGAATCTTCATTGCCAAAGATGCGGACGTATCCTCTTTTGTTGAAGAGATCAGGAGTAAAGTGAAGAGTGTTAGTAATGTTTCAGAGTTTGTAGCCCTGCTGTGTACATGCATTGTTTTTGTGGTCTATTATAAATTATTTTTTTTCATGCAGACTGCAGGAAAAGGCACCTGTGGAGCTAGTCAGTGGTCTGCTGCCAGGGAGACAGCCAGAAGAGCAAGCAAACTTGACGAAGAAGGTCTTGAGGTAGCTGTTTGCAGGCATGGGGTGATACTAAAGGGTCTCAACATGTACAGGGGGGAGATATTTGCATATCCCCTGTTCCTGCAGAAGGAGCTTCAGGCAGCCACAAACATCCATTTCTACTGCACTGACATCTCATGCAAGTACTGGCCCTATCTTCAGAAGACTTCAGTTTCTATGCCTGAACTAAGCCCTCTTCTTCAAATGAGGCCGTTCCTGTCAGTCATGCATGCCAAGGCCCATTCAACTAAGTGTGAGGTATTGTCTTTATTTACTATTGCTATTTAATTTAATTATTAATAATGGGAATGCATCATTTATATCTTGGCCAATCTGAGATTGGTGCATCCCTAACCAATAACTTTGTTTCACACATTTGTTAGATTGCCTGGAGTGGTAGGAATCAGGAGGGTGCCGGCACAACTGCAGGGGAAGAGGTGGAAATGGTGAACAGTTTCCTTTCTCGTTGTGCCCTCACAACAAAGTACATGACCAAATCTGGTATGTGATCCTGCTTTATTGCATTCATGAATATGTCTTGTTCTTTCAGTTATTATTTCAGTAGTCTTTCATTCCTTTGGTCATTCTTTATATGCAAATACATAAGATAAATCTTTATTTTAATCTGAATAAAATTTTAAAATTTGAATAGTCCTCCCAGTAACACTGAATATGTTTTCAAAAAGCTCGCAATGACATGCTGACTGTACATGCAATTGGGTGGAATAAACGCAAACATGATGGCCTTCATCTTGCATTGTCCAACAGATATGTCAAGGTATTGACCACATTACACAGAATTAAGTTCCTGTTGTAACACCCTTTTTTTAAAAAAATATTGTCCAAGATGTCAAAGGCAATTGATTGTTTGCATTTTCATTGTAGGCAGTCCATAAGGCTGAGGTTGAATCTCAGAGGCTGGAGAACTTGAGCCGTGAACTTCGGTGTCCTGAGAACATGGTGCAGCAGTGGGTACATGACGTCAGACAGTGGGCCACTGATGGTACAGTATTGACGTTCAAAGTAATAGGCTATTTACAGTCACAGCATACACTCAAAATGTTTTGTTGATGCTGTTCACTTGATTCAAGTGAACATTGATTTTTAATTCCCATCATGCTTTGCAAAGGGGCTTTGAGAGATTTTTTTTTTTACTCTTGTACTATGTTGGACATTAAATCTGTAAAGAAAAGTAATATCTAGTTTGTTGCATCACAGGACTAAACAGGAAGCATTAATTGTAGGATTATTTGAGTGTCAATTTAAAAGAAAACCATTTATTTAAATTGAAGTTAAACCGAAACCATTCATTTAAATTAACACCACTGATTCTAGTTAGTTGTACATGGATATTATTGTATTTGGTTTTTCATGCTTCATTCACATGGAACCATTGTCCATGACTGAATCATGTTCAGCATAAGAGCTAATTTTTGAGTGTAGTGTGCTTAACAGTGTTGAGGAAGTGTTGCTGTAGTAACATTACTTTCTTCTGTTACACATTACGGTGTCAATGGATATCAAGTTTTAGGTGATGTAGCTACTGTAGCAAACTGCATATGCATCACAAGACATAGTGCTAGTGATGTACTGTCAGGAAAATTTGTGGAATCAAGTCTCTAAGCCTGTACCTGCCTCAGGCTGAAATGGCTCTGTCCCAAGTGCCTTCTAACTAACAATTCAGTAATACTGTATCAGAAATAAATAAATAACCCATTCTGAAGAGATGGTCTGTTTACATGCTTCTGTCTCCTCCCAAGATTCTGTGGATGCCAGACAGGGTGACCAACATACCCTTCAGTGGTCGATAGAGCACATGTGTCTGGGTGTCTGTCAAAAAAAAGCAAGCCTCTATAATCAGACAGGTATGTTGTTCACTTATCTATTTATTGTATTTACATGACTCGCAAATCTCCTGACTGGATTTTATGTTTCTGTCATGTGTTTGGAAATTATAGACAGCAACAAGATTCGACAAATGCGGCGGCGGAAATTGGGGGATGAGAAAAGAAAACTCTTTGAAGCGATCAAACAATACAATGAGCAAGTGCCAGAGGAGGAGGGTATAAATGAGGAGATGGTGGAGAGCCGACTCTCTGTGGTGGGCCATGCCAGTGGGGAGGAAATTCTAATATGGCCATGGGAGGTTCACAGCACTGGTATGGAACAATTTCTGTGAGGGAGAGGGATTACATTAAGCAAACAGATGATGCATCTTAATGGGCATGTATACAACTGTTTTTCAGCTTACAGGTCAATCCTGTTGAATGGCTCATTTGTTTGATTTTAGAATCCACAAACATCCTCACTAAGAAGAAGATCTTCGATGCATACATGTCAAAGATGCGGCTACAAGAAGAGAAGATTCTAATTCTTAGGGAGATGAGACAGCACTGCACCTACCTCAGAGGGCTGGCTGACAGCATTAGGAAGCTGATTGCAGAAATGTCTGAAGGAAACCGTGGTAAGAACAAAGGATAACACTACCCAGATAGCAAGAGAGCAGGTAAAAATCATTGAATTAATGTTAAAAATAGTTGATTTGTCAATGTTAATGGCATTGATTTAATATCACTTTTGCACCCCCAATTAATGTTGAAATTTTTTTTTAATTTCCAACAAACCAACATTATTGTGATCAGTGATTGTTTTAGTTGGGCTCTTGACTCTTGCCTTTTGTTAAGTTCTCTTTCGGTGCTTACAATAGTGTTTTAATGTAAACACTTGGATGCTTTAAAAAAGAAATGTTTAAAAAGATTACTTTTTGTGATGGGTGTCAAACTGTAATAAATTTGAGGAGTAATACTAAGTAATATTGAAGTTGATCTTTCATTGCTGATGTACATTTTCTGAATCACAAATACAAAGATACTGTGACAATATACAGAAGGATTTAGACATCAACACTCATCATACAAACCACAACAATCATCAAACAGATCAGCTGCAATGCATGCTGGCAGTCATGAATGAGTTTTGCACTATGCCCAGCATGCATTTCTGCATAATTTATTTTGTTGATTGTCACCATTGTTAAGTTTCATACGCTGTTTCTTGATCAATAATTGATTCAACTATTAAATAATTATTTTCTGTTAATTCATAGAAGTATGATATCTGTACCACTGCTTTAATCTCACATTGTAATATCACACATAAAAACCCAACACACTTGTAAACAATTATTTAAATAACCTCACAATGATTAGTCACTACCATCTGATTTCAGTGGATCTTAGTTTTCATTGCCTAAGCACATTGTTACAAGTAACAAAGAAAATCTAACATTAAAGTACAAAGAGTCCAACTAAAGCAAATACTGATCACAACAATGGTGGTTCGTTGAAATTTCCACATTTTTTCAACATTAATAGTGGGTGAAAAAGCTATATTAATCAAATATTTTTACAAACCAACAATTTTTTAGCATTGATTCAATAGTTGCTTGCTGCCAGGGTATGGAGGTGTCATGTTTATAATGCTGTTATATTGCTGTTCAGAGATAGAAATGTATGTCAGCTAACTTAACTGGGTCTGGGTCTAAACGGGTAAGAATTAATGGCCCAGTTTCACAGACAGGGCTTAGACTAAGCCAGGATTAGGCCATAGTTCAATTAGGACATTTAAGTCATTTTTATAAACATGCTTAGAAAAAAAACATTACTGGTGTGCATCTTGAGACAAAACAAAGGCACTGATATATTTTAAGATCAATCAGTGCAATTTTATTTCAGTTGAAACAGCTCAGACTTACATTTTAGTCTAGGACTAGGCTTAAGCCTTGTCTGTGAAACCGGGGGCAAGTGTTCTATTACTTCAATTAATGCCTCCCTTTTCTTTTTTATATTTCCTTCTAGGCAGTTTAACTGAAGAGGGGCATTGTGGGCTATGCTGTCTTCTTCAGGAAAAGCTTGCTGATGTGGAGGAGAAGTTTCAAGTCGTTTCCTCAAGATATAGCTTGGCTTTAGGACCTCTTTACCCTGAAGACTGGTCCAAGGAGATACCGGATGAGAGTAAAAGACTTGAATATGAGAGCTCAGAGGACAGTGATTTTGAAGATGACTAATTTGTGAATTGACATGTGTTTTTGCATTTGCTTGCCTGATGTATTTCTTTGGGTGGTTTTGGACAATACCCATTTGAATAGATAGCCTCCCTCATTTCTCCCTCATACCATTGCCTGAATAGTCAACTTGCAAATTTATTTCAGTGTCAGATGAAGAGTGAAGAGTGTCCTCACCCACCCCCTGTAACTGGTCAAACTGATGTACTTGGCACTGACTGTATAAATAAAAGTTTTCTATAGTGTTTTTTCTGCTGTTATGCTTTGTCTGCTCTGTATGCTAGGCCTAATTGTTCCTGCTGTAACACATTCAAACATTCATAGTCTGACAATGAGTAGTTGAATGACTACTTGACTACTAACACCAAGACTACTTTATGGATATTATAGCAACTACATTACATTACATTAGTCTTATGTAATGCTGTTCTTATTGAATCTTATCCAAATACAGATGTGACAGGTGGAAATTTGTAGTATTTTTTGCTTCTTATTCTCTTATGTCACAGAGCTGGTTCTGTCCTAAATATGGTCAATGTTCACATTTAAATTAAGTTATTAGGCAGACGTTTTTATCCAAACTAAAATTATATCCAAAATGTATAAGCAACTTACAAATGAGGACAATGGAAGCAATCAAAATCAACAAAAGAACAATGATATGCAAGTGCTAAGTCTCTGTTAGTCTAACACAGTACATGTAGCAAGTTTTTTTTAATTATATAAAAAAATAAAAAAATCTAAATAAAAGACTAGAAAAACATTAGAAAAGCTAGTGTTCTCTTTTTAAAAAGAGAACAAGCAGTAAATGAATAGAGTTAAAGTCTAAAAGGGACAATTTTTTTAAGAATAGAATTAGAATATAGTAGTTTAGTATCTGTAGATGCTGTAAAAATTGTCTTACGTATGATTTATGCATGTGTCATGTCTTAGCTTTTGTAGAATTGTCCAATCATTTTACCACCATGTTGTTTGGTGTTCAGAACCCCTAGCTGGTTCTGTGTTCACAGAAGGTGGAGCCAGAAATCTGAAAAGTTAGATTTCTCAGGGGGCATAACAGGGTCTATGAGTGAGTGAGGTGTGATTTCACCTCATTCCCTTGTTTTGTATCATAGGTAATTGTTTAATTCAAAATCTCATTGTTCTGTGTAAGTTAGAAATGCTAAACCTAGGTTTAATACCCCTGAAATGCACAAAGGTCACACAGGCCTTTGTATTGGTCACACCAGATAATATGGACTGCCTTGCCCATCTTTAAAATATGGCATTCAAAATAACAAGAACTTTCAAATTCAACAAATAAGTGTGTCTTAATGGTCTATATCACATATGTTTCCATTGTTGATATGTGACCCCTGCTGAGGCCTGTCTGATTCATGCAGTTCATAGGCACGATATTAAGCTTAGACCTAGGGTTGACATTTCTTACAAGTAGACCTCATAGAATAATGACATTTTTAATATAATGACCCACTATGATGTAAAGTAAGGGAGAGATGTGAAATTATACCTGACACACTCAGACTCTCTAGCGACCCCTAGGAATGTTATTTTTCCAATCTTTGGCTTCGCCTCTTGGCAACACACAACCTGGTAGAGGTCTCTAAATGTTTATTGAAATGCCTTACATCACATGTGTCAAACGTTGATTTATGTAGAAATGACTGATATAACCATTACTGAGTCGTGTAATAACCCATGAGAGTTGTGCCAGAGTAGGGGCTGTAGGCTATTCTATTCATGGTAACAGTAGGCTACCATGAATATGACCCCATGCTACGACCATCACACTCAGCGCAGACTAAGGTAGGCATACCAATTAACCAGCTTTTTATGATAACTAGGCCATTGTTCCAGACAGCTATGTTTACTGCATTTGCTGGTGCAGCTTCGGAGCCTGGGGGATTATATTCCTATGATGAAGGTGACTGAAAAAAACAGCATAAACACAAGAACTCTGTTGCAACAAGGACTTTTATTTGTTATTTGACAACAGTACTGGTACCCAAAAACAATATCAGCTTTAATGTGTGATGAATCCTCCATCGCAGATAATGTTGACAGAACGTGTTGTGTGTATATGAAAGAGCATTCTAAAAGAGTGAGGCCAACTAAGACATTTGGCATTGTACTGTTGACAACTGTTTATTAATAACTACACACACTCACACAGTCTCACACACACACTACAGAAGGAAGGAATCCTCCTCCACCCAGGTGCTTCTCCATTTTTTTCCACTGAAATGAAAACAGAGAGCATGTGTATAGTAAGTGATATGTATTATCTTCATGAGTTCAACAACTTACAAAGCTAGTAAACAAAATGAGTGTTGTCATTTGACACCATTCATTATCACTTACATGGTGACAAAAATAGCCAACATTATGTAAATCACATGAATAAATATTTAATGCTTTTCTACAATGTACAGTGCAATTTCACAAACCCTGCAGAAACAGATTAACTGAAATATAATCTTGTAATCATCCCAAAATATTTCTTCAATATAACTTGGTGTAGCCCATGTTTTAAAGGGACCATCAAAATAAAGTAAAACCCACATTATTTTATATATGTTGGCTAATGAGTCCCTACTTTGTACAACTTGGGGCCTTTGAGAAATAAGACTCAATTACCAGTGTAATTGGTAATTGCTATAGTTCCCTAGTAGTTCAAATACATTCTTATTTATTATTTTACATACATATATTACATTTTTTGCCACTTTTTGTTTTTAACTACTGAAATGAATTTGGGCCATAAAAAGAAAATAATTATTTTTAACTTTTTTCTAATGTAAATAAAATCCATTTGACTCCCATCCTCCCTTTCTTTCATCCTGATCGCTTTGAAGGCATGCCCTGGCAATGCATTCGTTAGGCAGCCACCACCACACACGTGGCCTTTGGACAGCGCATGTTGAAGAGTGAGGGTGTTGCTCAGTGCTCACAGTGACAGCATCATCACAGATAAACCTCCCAAATCAGCCTGAGGAAGAATTACTGCCACCATACTTAAACAGGTTCATGATACATGATTTTTAAGTTTATGTATAACCTGTGAACAAGTACAATCTTAAAAAAAAGGTGCTTTAAAATGTTCTTCACAGCCATATAACAACCATTTTTGCTCTACAAAGAACCATTCAGTCAAAGGTTCTTTAAAGAACCATCTTTTTCTTACTTTTTTATAATCTGAAGAACCTTTTGTCACAAATAACCTTTTGTGAAACAGAAAGTTTTTTCAGATGATAAAGGTTCTTCATAGAACCATTTAGACAAAAAAGTTCTTCTATGGCATTGTGAAGCACTTTTATTTTTAAGAGTGTAGGCACTCAACTGAATGGCATTTTTTGCTGGCATGTGACTTTTTATATTATATTTATAATTGCACACCTAAAGGGGCACTCAAAGAGTGCAGACCTCTGCTAAGGCCAAATGCTGTGTCGCACAATTTTGAAAAATTTGAAGCTGTGCCTAGTGACGGATCCGTTCTAAAAAGTCATGGGTATATCCTTGGTACACCTTTCATAAGAATCAGGCAGGTAGTTTTTGTGTAATCCTCCATACAGACAAACAAACAGCACTGAAAACATAAAGGAGTTTAAGAGGAAGGAAGATTTCCATACATACCATAAACTGCAAGGGTGCCATTTCAGAAGGTATTCCTTCCTTCCCTAAAGAAAAAGCAGAATATAAACTTAGTTTGATTGTTGTCTATACTACCACTTACACAAACTGAAAGAAGGTAGATATACTGTACAGTGCATTCAGGAACTCAGACCCCTTTACTATTTTTGCAATTTTTGTGTTGTTGCAGCCACATGTTAAAATAGTTTGATTTAAAATTTCCCCCTCATCAATGTACACACAATACCCCCTAATGACGAAGCAAAAGCATTTAAAAAACCCTGATAACTGTAAGTAACAATCTATAATTCATAATCTGTAGGTTTACACTTTAAAATAGTTAAGCAGGTTTACACATGCAATATCTATCAAGACACTTTTATAAATAAGTCTTTTTATTTTGGACACTGTTAAGTATACAATATAAATTCAATTGCAGTTGTTAGTGAAAATGACACTAAAATGTTGCAATTTTTTTGAATTCTTAACAGTAACCCTGCAATGTGATCAAACTGTTTAAAATAGCTGGGCTAAGATATATGACAATTTTTATGACTGCAGAAATATGTTAATTCAGTACACACATTATCCCCTTGCTCACAATTGTGACTATAAAACACAATTTTTCACACACTTTTCCAAAAAAATAATTATTGATTATTTCAAAGGGTTACTAATGACACATCATTTGGATATTTTCATGTCTGGGAAAAATTTGGGATTAAACGGGTATGCTGACTTATCCCACCGGTCACTATTTTGACCATCAACATCATTTACTCATTCTATGACCACACTCAACAAAACTGAATATATGTGAATTCATATATTAATCCATAAACCTTAAAGATAATGTTTACCAAAAATCTTTGTCATATCTTTATGTTAACATACTTTACTATCCTTTCATTTTGGAGCTTTGATGCACTTATCATCTTCTCAAGGTGCACAAAGGAAATAAACTCCTCTGGTCATGTGACAATTTGCACGAATCATGTGAAACTGCACATATTTAATTAAGACCCTTTATTTTTTCCATATTTGTAAGAAGTGCACTAAAACATCAGTCAGTAAGGTTTTTAGAGCTTTATAAATGAAAACTTTTTACAGATCACTATACTGACTGGAGGGATTAAATGGGTTAAGTTGTCCACACACAGTATACGATATTGGTCTGCATACAATAACTATACTATGTACAATAACCACAAATGTAAAATGTCATCATATCATATCATATCATATTATATCATGTGCAATGTAGATAAGTGATACATGTTAATAAGTTCAGTGCTAACTCTGCAATAACATCCATTCTTTAATGTTCTACTGCAATGCCTGACCAACCTCTCTGACTCGTTCCTTCAAAACATCGCCCTTGTATACGTCCTGGGTGCTGTGGGAGCAATCTGAAATACACAGTTTGTTTTTGGTGAAATGTACATTCATTTCCAAAGCAAAACAATCATTAGATTCTTGGACTCAAAAAATAAATTAGCATATTTAAAAAAATATATATACACCCACCATTCTTCTTCTTCTTCCGCTTGTTTCCTCCAGGAGTAGGGATGGCAAGAGTAGGGGCTGGAGGGGTGGGAATGGCAACAGTAGGGGCTGGAAGGGTAGCAATGACAAGAGTAGAAGCCGGAGGGGTAGCAATGGGATGAGTAGGGGCTGATGATGTATGAAACAATGAAAGACAGTGTGAAATAAAAACATATAGTTAGTCAATGAAGCTTAAGCTTAAGTGTAACAAACAGAACAACAAGAATATAAAACTATTATATTAAAATATAAAACATATATATTTATATATATATATATACACCCACCATTCTTCTTCTTCCGCTTGTTTCCTCCAGGATTAGGGATGGCAAGAGTAGGGGCTGGAGGGGTAGGAATGGCAAGAGTAGAGGCTGGAGAGGTAGGAATGGCAAGAGTAGAGGCTGGAGAGGTAGGAATGGCAAGAGTAGAGGCTGGAGAGGTAGGAATGGCAAGAGTAGAGGCTGGAGGGTAGGAATGGCAAGAGTAGAGGCTGGAGAGGTAGGAATGGCAAGAGTAGAGGCTGGAGAGGTAGGAATGGCAAGAGTAGAGGCTGGAGAGGTAGGAATGGCAATAGTAGAGGCTGGAGGGGTAGGAATGGCAATAGTAGAGGCTGGAGAGGTAGGAATGGCAAGAGTAGAGGCTGGATAGGTAGCAATGTCAAGAGTAGAGGCTGGAGAGGTAGGGATGGCAAGAGTAGAGGCTGGAGGGGTAGGAATGGCAAGAGTAGAGGCTGGAGGGGTAGCAATGGCAAGAGTAGAGGCTGAAGAGGTAGGAATGGCAATAGTAGAGGCTGGAGAGGTAGGGATGGCAAGAGTAGAGGCTGGATAGGTAGGAATGGCAAGAGTAGGGGATGATGATGTAAGAAACAATGAAAGACGGTGTGAACTAAAAACATATAGTTAGTCAATGAAGCTTAAGCTTAAGTGTAACAAACAACACCAAGAATATAAAACTATAAAAGAAATATAAAGTTTATGAAGTAAATTTTGTCATAAGAACATTCTCCAAATATTCAGAGTTGGTTCTGGGAACATAAAAAATGTCAGTTAGGGGAACGTTTTAAAAAGGTATGATGTTCCTCAAATGTTCTTTCAACTTAATTTTGATTTAAAATTCAACATTCTAGGAACGTTGATTTGTAACATTCCAACAACATAAAGATGTCCATGTTTCCTTAAGGGAAGACAATGCAGGCAAAACCACTTTTTTTTATGTACCTCTCAATTTTAAGATTCTGCTTTTTGGTTTTTCATAAAGTGTTTTTTCAGACTAGTGGAAAGAAAACATCCAGAAGACACTGTTAAGTGTTTATTTTATAGCACTTTATCTATTTGTTTCAATAGATTTCAATTACATTACACATTTTTAAAGGCTGTTTTCTTACACACACCAAACTTTACATTTTTATTTCTTTCTATATCCTTAAGGTTTTTACAGAGGGATTTGTTCATATATAATTTGCTTGATTTTATACAACATTCTATTCTCCTAAAAATTTTGAAAATATATTGTTTTCTGCCTGTTTTAAGTATTTTATAAATTATGGAGTGACAAAATGATATACCCAAAATTCCCCCTGTAAAAACATTTGACTCTAATATGTCAAAAAAAATTAAACAAGAATTTTGAAACTGACTTCATCCAGTGTTTAAATTTTTGTACTAGAAATGTATGCAAATTAGCGCATACTTCTTTAAATAATGTATCATTTGCATATTAAAACCTAAAAGATTTTAGAAAACTTGTAATGCAAAAAAATGTTTGCAATTATCAATATAATCAATCAACTGGGTAAGTAAGGTGATAACTATTATTTATTTACCCTATTCACCTGCAGTGTCTCACGCCTTAATGTTAGTAAATGTTACCTAACATTTTTTGAAAACACCTGCAATTACTGCAAAAGAAGCAACTCAACAAAAGCCAAGGGTCAAGAGCCCAACTAAAGCAAACACAGATCTCCAGGATGGTGACCTCAAACATAACATTTTCCATAAGACACATCAACATCTAAACCTGTCAATTCTCAATAAGAACTGCTGTAGACATCTGGCAGAAATAAAGTCAATCTGGTTAGTAATACTGTAAGTGAAGCTGGTAATGCTATTTGTGGAGTTGTTTAATCAGATCTTGAGAGATTTAATGTCTTTTATCTTCAGTTCTTCTAAGGCTGTGGCTGAAATTTGTGTTCTTATTTCTCTTTCTTTCAGTGCTTGTTCAAAGCAGGTGTTTGAATGATTGAATGCATGTTTCAGGAACATCATACAAAACCTTAAATAACATTCTACTGACATTAAGGCAACTGGATATTTTTATGCTGTTGGAATGTTACAAATCAACGTTCCTAGAATGTTGAGTTTTAAATCAAAATTAAGTTGAAAGAACGTTTGAGAGTTGAAAGAACATCATATCTTTTAAAAATGTCCCTCTAATGTCCAGAAAACTGGACATTTTTTATGTTCCCATAACCAACACTGAATATTTGGAGAATGTTAGCTGGGAAAAAAGCATAACATCAATGATGTATAGTAATCAGCACTAAGACAGGATGAAACTATGAAGCAGTCAAATCTATAATGACCTGAAAACAACACAGTGCTCAGCAAACAGTAGTACAAATCGTAAAATTACAAACTGTCTAGAGTGAAATTCAGTACATCTGGTGGAATATCAGTACATTATGCAACTATGCAACACCTAAGCATATTACCTGATGTGGCCAGTGAGTTGTCCACAGTAGGCTGTGGGATCTCTGCTGCTGCTATCCCTGATTGGATCCAACCTAGTATTAACAGAAGTCAAACAAAATAATATTTCAATAACACCATATAATTAAAGTGTTTAATTGATTTCAATATGGCATTACTGCTATTTCACCAAAAAATAAACTATTTATCCACTTATGTCTTGTTTTACTTTAACATACAACAATACCTTGAACAACGAATTCAAACAGTGCCTCCATTCTCTTAAGACAGGCCGATGCAGCCTCAGTTACCTCACACCTGGGCAGAAGCACCTCATTGGTCCATGTTTTGATTCCAGGGCGGGATATAAATAACACCGCCCTGGAGCCAAGGGCCTGAAACCTTTCCAGCTTCCAACAAGAGTAAAGCAAAATATGCATTATTTCCGAACATTTATGCTCTACGACATTTCAGAGTCAGTAAAAGCAAGTTTTTTGTATACTATCATTATGACATATTGCTGCTTGCATACGTATTCAGGCCCTACACTGTAACATTTGCTAAAGAGCCATTTCGCTGAAGAATTTAGAATTTTGCGATCAGCAAGTAGAAGTTTTCACAGTGATTATTCATTTAGAAGATCTTTACTTAATTATAATAAGCTACAGTCAAATCAGTGTAAACCTAAAACTAAAAATACAAGTGTTTCATTACTTATGCATGCAAGCCAAAAGGTAAAAGTAAATGCAGTCTATAACATACCAACAAAGAAGCTTCATCCATTAGGTGCGATGACGTTTTATTTTTTTTCTGGGCCTGGGCCCATGTTTTTGATTTACAATCAAATTTTTCCAATTTTTTTTTTAACCGCAGCTTGTGGGGCTGCACTTATTTGCAGTTCTTGCAAGTCTTGCATGCCACATTGAGTGACACAGAACAAGACACACATTTCTTTGTTGTTGATCCTGGTCCTGGCATATCTTTTTGGAAAGAAACATTAGAAACATGGGTTTCACATTAATAATACAATAAAATGATATAAAAGTTTCCTAATTTTTCTGGTCTTTGGCTGGTTAGACACTAACATCAGGCTAACATCAGGGCATGATGTCCCAGGGGGCTGCAGGATGAGGGTAAAAATATGGAATGAGAACACTAGACAATCAACTACTGGTTAAATTAAGTATGGCAGTGCCCTTACAGCAAAGTTAGTCTATTACCATCCTATTTGATGATGAGTTTATAGCCTACTTTATACTTGTATATTATGGTCAGGGCCTACTGTTCAGCCTGTTAGAAGGGACAGTTAGCGAAAATAGCAATACAACGGTCATGTGCCAATCATATAGCCAATTATAAAACCGTATTTGATGCACCCAGAATTGATCCGTTTTAAACAAGAGCTCTAATCAAATAAATTGAAATGTTTTAAATGATTAACTGATAAAATATTTAAGTTTAACTGTCTGATGAAATTAAGGTAACACTTTAGTTTAGAGAATAAATGTTAGCAACACATAACTAATATGTGACTGTATTAGAGCCTAATAAGGCCTGCATTAAGCATTATTAATCATGTATTAGGCTTGTATTCACCAATTTCCATATTCTTATTGAATGGGCCATGTATTCTTGGTGAATCCTAATAACCAACGTTGCTCTTAACCTAAGGTTACTGATATACAGTAAGGTCAACATAAAACGTTTATAGCTTTCCAATACTGTCTGACTCTGGATACGTAACTATGTTACAATTACCCTTTACTTATTTGTACTTTAATTTCAAAACAAAGCTGGAATTTGGCAGGAGCATAGAACTGCTCCATGTCAATAGCACTTAGCAAGCTAAGCAATGCGAATACCAGCCTGGCTACTAGGCACTATATATATTTTATTATTTTGTTTTATTATTATTATTAATGTATGTATGCATGTATCAATATTAATGCAACATCATACAAGGACACGCCAAACAGCATAGACAACCTCACGATGCTACTAAACATGTTATGATTTAACTAAAATATATAATTACATTGTTGTACAGATTAATGTCAACACGTCTTACCTGCTTGACGAGGTTCGAAGAAGAGGAAGTCGTGGCCGCAAGGGGCAGTGTTTAATGTCATCGTTAACGGGCATTAACGGGTATTTTCCCTGAACTTCCACAGCTGGAAAAACATGCAAGTTTCAAATTTGAGGGTATTAATTCTGTGAAATAGTTATTCCGTGTTTCCCCCCGTTCTTTAAATTAAACTTTAGCAAACTGTGGTGACGTCACGTAATCACTTACATCCGGGTATTTTAAATCGTGTAGTTCTCACGTTTGGAGAGAGTTTGCACTACTAATGTATTTTACCCAACACAGCAACATTTTTCTTCTCTGAATTAAAAGTATAACATTACAAATGCAGTAAACACATACTAATGTCTCCTAATCTGTAAACACTAAGGTGGTACTGAACTTATTGTAATTGTTTCCTATAGTTGCTAAGCAACGGAACTAGGTTGCGTAATTAAAAGGTTGTGGTTAACATGATTTAACATCGATTTAATACATTGTTTTTAGCGAGGTGTCAAGCAGCTGGGAAAGCAAGAAAAGAAACGAAATCAAGCCTCTGGTTGCATGTTTGACTCATATGACAGTAAGGTTTTACTTCATTAAAACGTGACACTTACACGATTTTTTTCCGCGTGGATCAGGGCAAATTAATAATTTTCACCTTGAAAATAATAATAAAAAAGTGTAGGGCACGTTTGTCTCCTTTCTTAACGTGGACTTGTATGCTCCCTGATCGTCAGTACAGCAATATTCCATTCTATCGGTCTAATAAGAAACAAAATAAGTCGTGGCTTTTAAGATTTTTACGGCTATTGCGTGTCAACATCCGGGTATTTCTCCACGAAACATTTTAACACAAAACGTGTAAGTTTCACGTCTGAGGAGGTTAAACCGTGACAGCTACACGTTTTCCAAAGTGGACCAACGTGATTATGTCACGTCTTGGCGTGATACCAGGTTGGATGCGCAGATGGCAGTTATATCCGCGGGCGTTGTGGATAATCGGCGGGTCGGGTTGGTCGGGTAATAAAGAAATGCATTCTGATTATTTGCGGGTGGATGAGATAAATCATTAATGACGCAAATATCAACTACATTTTCTAAAATATGAACCTGTTTTAAATACTTTTTTTCATCAGGCAAACGATTTAATTTTGTGTCTCTGTGTGTGTTCGCCTGTTCGAGAAGTTGTGACAGCAAAGGTGACATTTCAGATTAAGTTTGAAGGGAGTTACGCCTGTGTTAATGCTGGGGTAATATGCAGTGGTGTACAGTACCTGCGTATAACCGTTTCTTTATCAGTCGGTTTTGCGTACCCACTTCTAAATCCCCTCTGATGCGCATCATTCAGTAGTGTACTGCATTAGCCAAAATCATGAGAGGCCATTCTAATTAAATAAATGCAAATATTCGCTCAAATCACCCAGTAAAGACAATAAGGACCGTGGCGCCGGCTTCCTTTGAAATATGTTTGACGATTGCGCCTGATGCGCCCGCGCCAGCACCTGCCTGTTCATACACGAGAGCATGTCAAGCTTGTGTTGAGATCAAGTATTTTATTACTGTATTGTAAGTTAAACAGAGTTTTTTTTTTTTTTTTTTTTTTTGTGTGTGTGTGTGTGTGTGTGTTTTATGTTGTCATTGAGGTTGTAAAAGGGATAGTTCACCTAAAATTTAAAAAAATGTATTCTATCTGTTCTATTGATTTAAACCAGGGTGTCAAACTCTGATCCTGGTGGGCCACAGCCCTGCAGAATTTAGCTCCAACCCTTATTAAAAGTAACTCATCCAGCCAATCAAGTCATTCAGGCTTATTTGAAAACTAGGTGGTATGTGTGTTGGAACAGGGTTGGAACTAAAATCTGCAGGGCTATGGCCCTCCAGAAGTTTGACACCCCTGCTGTAAACCCATAAGACTTTCATTCGTCTCTGAAACACAAATTATGTTTTTAGGGAAATTAAGACATTTCTGTCTCTCCATTGAAATTCTGTTTATGACTTATCAGATGACTTGAATTTAAAAAACTCTTTAACTATTTGATATACTGAACTTTTACATTTTAATTTCTGATTTTTTTTTTTTTTAAATGACACCTTTCATGTCATGTAAATTTTGTAGATGAATGAACAGAACAGTTTGAATGGCTTCAAACTGGGACCAATATGAGTCTTAAGTATATTGCCCAGTTGGAGCCCATTCAGGTTCTATATGAGTTTTATATGGGCTAATTCACATAGGGCCCAAGTGAACCCGTGGACAAATCTGTCTTAGCCCCATATTGGCCCCACTTTGGATTGTTGTCTGGGTTGTAACTGGGTTACTAATTTGAATCAGTACATTATAACGAAAACAATTCATTAAAAATGTAATTAATTAGATTTTTACGATCAGAAATTTCCTTAACTGGGTGAACCCCTGTAAACTTTTGTCCAAGGATCCAGTAGGCGTTCAAACACCCAACCGATTTCATCAGAGATTGCGGAGAGTCACGTCCAGATGTCAGCTAACGTTATTCTTTTTAGCGTGGATTTGGCTTAAAAGCTGAAATCTGCTGTTAAAATGAACCATCCATTTATCATATCGTCATGCAAAAATAAAAATTAGAATAACTGTAAATGGCAATTAAATGAGATGCGGTCGAAAATTTGGGTGGACCTAACTTTAGTGCTGGTGCATCTAAGAAAAATCGTTTGGCGCACCAGTGCAACCAGTGCAAAAAGTTAGTCTAGAGCCCTGTAGAACCATAACTTTAAATGTGTCACTCACCAAGAGGCCACCCATCGCGCACCCTGCCAGCTTGGAGTCTCATCCCAACCATGCTGTTTGTAAGGATGTATGAATCGTGTTGAGCCAGGCCACCTTGCCACAATATTTGTTAGGCGCATTTGTGCATCACATATTATTTGCACATTTATTGAATGGAAATATTTCCGATTCACACATGCAAATTCTTCTTCAGATGGCACCTTTATAGCAATGTGTGTGCAGTCGATCGCTCCGATTACATTAGGAAAACCGGCTATCGCTGCAAATTGCGCTTTAATGTTTGGCTGGTCAACTGCATCGTATGGGAACCTTTTATACCTGGCAGACATGCGGATGATCCCGTCCCATACAGTTGGCATTGCACGGCTCAAAGACGTCATCATCGTGGGCCAGAAAATCACTTTGGTCCCTAAAAACGCCTTCTCTTCGGATTCTGCCATTGTCCTCTAATAAGGCCAACGGTGCCATTGCTATAGACGAAGAGTTGTATAAATTTGCACATGCTTTTATATGTTCTAACTTAATTGCATAATTGAGAACATTCCCATAAGGCTCGTGTGACAATAGTATGTCAATTAGCCTATTTTATGAATTACAAATTAATAGCAATGTTTCTCTCAGGTGGTGTTGCGATAGACTTGTAGAATGTTTGCAACTTCACTTCATTGCCTTTAAGAGTCGCCAACGGACAAAAAAACACGAGAAATATATGTACGCCAGACATGAAGTTGGCGTGGAGGAATGCACATTCTCACGTTAATTTCACTGTTAGTAAATCCGACCATGAGTGTGAAAACTGGCGTAAGCAAAGTTTTTGTGCGTACGCAGTGTTGATACATGAGGCCCTGGGTCTGTAGATCCGCCTACGTTCCGCGTGACCTTTCAACATGATTCAATAGTACGCTGTGAACACGCATGCCAGAACACGAGCTTTTGTGCTTAAAAAGTATACAAATTTTAATTTTTCGGAAAAAATGACTGATCGTTTTGCTAGATAAGACCCTCCTTCCTCGGCTGGGATCGTTTAGAGTCCTTTGAAGCTGCATTTAAACTACATTTCGGAAGTTCAAAATCGGGGGGCGCAATTGAAGTCCATTATATGAAGAAAAATCTTAAAATGCTTTCCTCAAAAACCATAATTTCTTTACGACTGAAGACAGAAAGACATGAACATCTTGGATGACAAGGGGGTGAGTAAATTATATGTAAACTGTTGTTTTGGAAGTGGACTTCCCCTTTAATGAGTGAGTCATTGAATTATTCTTTCATGGGATTCGTGCAAAGTTTTCTGCTTTGGCTTTGTTTTGAACTGTTTACCTTGGTGGAGCAAAAAACACACTATTTGTTGTAATTGCTCATTTCCTGCAGTACATCAGTACTGTATAAATAAAAACACACACACAAATGTCTCCTGAAGTGTCTAAATTACAAAATAAGCATTTATTTTTTTTTTTCTGCGCACGTTTTTTTGACAATATGTGCAAGGCTTTTTAAATCCGTGCTGAAAAGTATGTACAATATGACAAACCAGTGCATTACATAGAAACTTCACAGCAGAGTATCTGACAGGTGCCCAAGACCAACGGTCCCATCTGAGAGTTTTTACCAACTTATTTTTTAACAAGTGTTTGAAACATGAATGCAGTTGATTGTGATATTTTATACAGTAGAATCAAGGTTGGCATCTCATTCAACATACAAGAAAAAAGTGACTCGATACAAAAATATGACAGTGGATGTTACCGTTACAGTGCCACTTATGAGTCTGTGAACTTATGCTAACTCAAAAAAAAAAAAGTATCTTTTATTGAAAAGACACTTATACATTTATACACGTATACTACACATCATAAGGCAGTACCACATGAAAATGAGAGAAACCCCCTTTTCTGAAACTTCCTGCACTGTTCACATCATTCCATGCACTCTTTTCTTGTTTTCCAAAAAAAAAGAAAAGGAAAAAAACAAAACAAAAAAAAAACACTCAATTTATCTATTTTACCAATGAATGAGGGTCCCCCAAAAAAACACTAGTTCAATTCAATTAAATTATATTTGGAATTATATTTAACACTCATATAAAGCAAAAAAACAGAGTTGAGACTGATCTATATCTCCGAATAACTTCAATATTCACACTTGAGAGTCAACCTGCAGTTCTAGCATGCCACAATTAGCATTTTTGGCAAAAACAGAAACATCAAAAACCACATGTGTTGAAACTGATGCCAGTCAATGGCAACTTAGGTTGATCTAAACATGTAAATTGTGGTGCTTCGTCCTACGCAAAATCTTGCGAAGTAAGTTTCACCTTTTTTTTTTTACACTGCCTTTTAGGTTTTTATGAAAAAATAATGAGAAAGGGGAAGGAAAAAGTGGTCTAAGAAAGAAAAACCATGGAACAACAACTCTGGAACCAGAAACAATGAAGCTAACTTTGTTTCTGGTTTAACAGCATAAATCATCGCCTTTATGCATTATTTATTAATTAATTAATGCTTAAGTAACATAAAAATGCAAAGAAAGATTCTTCTTCCCATTCAAAGACCCAGAGCATTATAATTAAGGCACTCATGCTCATACTGTATGTGTATGTTCAATTGCACACTTTGCAATATCTGTAATTTAGTCTCATATATATGTATAGTGGTGCATTTGTGCACTCTGTGTGTGATATTTCGGTTGTTTCGCAGAAAGTGCTTCCACTACGGGTTCATAACATTTTTTCTATTGTTAAAATACTTTCTTCTACTCCAGATTAATATGAAGAGTCAAACTTGTAGGTGAATCACCTTCAAAGTATAAACACTCTGTCTCTGTGGTGATCTCAAAACATTTCTCTGTTTATTTGATCTGCCCGACAACAGCACCACTGACTCAACCAATAGCGTGAGTTTAGGGCGGGGCTATCGACCAATAGGAGAGCGTTTGGGAATCCTGTTTGAAAACAGTTATGATTTAGTTTGGTGCCGCTAGAGTGGTGCATATTACACACGTAAGCTTTAACATTTCTGTTTCAGTCAAGTAATTGTTTTCCTGATATTTACATATGGCAAAAATCGAACAAGAAAGTCGATGGCAGCCCAATTTTATGATTCCAGACATTCACTTCAACCCATCTGGAATACCTGAGAAATACTGCGGGCACGCTTTCTACCTCAGAAAACAAAACAGGTTATCACGCTGAGTACAGTTGATGTAATAAATCTGATAAAGCCATTAATTTATCATTAATGTGATATTGCAAACATAACTTTATATACACTTTAAAGCTTTACATTTACAGTACAGACCTTTTCCTCTTCATTCTTGAAGACAAAAAGCGTGAAAAACATCAGTGCCAAAATGCTTTGTGAACAAAAAAAGGAATGTGCCAATAGCCCATAACACTAATCAAAACAAACGCTTCGAACTGAAAAACATCACTGTACAGCGCTCCATCAAAACAAGCTCTAAAAGTGAGTTATTGGAGTAGACCTCCATATTTAAACCTGTTGCCAATAAGAGTGTATGGTTGTGATTACGGGAATGTAGATTGCTGTAGAAGTTGCCAGGACATGTTCCTGATCCTTGCTATGCTGATGATTAATGTTGTAGAAGGATTACAGACAGGGGCCTAAGGGTGGCTGGTGGGATGTCAAGTTCAGTCAAGATGAACCTTTGGTGCTTTGCCGTTCAAGCTTGACTCTCGTTGTTTGGCAAAATGCCCACCAATCTTGTGGCATCTCAGAGGTTTCCTTGAGTTCACATTCAGTCGAATTTTGCAGTGAGCAACATGAAGATAAATCAAAGTGTCAAGCAAAGCGCTGGGTTCTCTTTGGTATGCTCTGCTGGACACTACTTGTGAACCCAGATGTCCTACATGACTGCTTTGTGATCTCCATGATCTTGGCTAGCGGTGAAGTATGAGTTGACCTGAGGGGTGGAGGCTACAGATCCACAGGCTTCAATTACTGTCCTTCATATCTTCCTTCATATCTTCCTTCATGTCCTCAACCGATTTTCTCTTGAAGAATCCAGCCTGGATGAGAACATTCAACACATTCAACATAATCAATTGTCGTGATTGATAGTCAGCAATGCACGTGCAGAGAAACATAAGCAAAGTAGCAGGGGTGTGACGAGACACTTATCTCACTAAATTAAACTTCTATTTTAATGAATTATATGCAGTAATAAACATTTAAACAAGAGCTTCATGATTCTGGATAAATTGAGAACCCCAGTTGTTTTTAATAATATGGCTAGGAACTATACTCTCATTCCGGCATAATAATCAAGGAACTTTGCTGCCGTACCATGGGTGCAGCAGGCGCAATGATATTACGTCAACTCTGCCGGCTGCAGCTCTGCATCTACACAAACGGCCGTCACTTTCAGGCACTGCGTAATATCATTGCGCTCCACTGACACTCGTGATGTGAAACAGTCCTAATAGACATAACTAAATAGTTGTCATTCAGGAATAAGATTGTGTGGGTATTTGAATGGAGATCTCGATGTTTTAAGGATTAATCATCGTGCACTGCTAAATGTTTTGCAAGGATATCGTCACGAGATCTCGTCACATCCCTACAAAGTAGTCATGCTTACCTTCCATAAAGCAAAGATGACAAGTGCCAATATTAAAAGTCCTATAAGAATACTCAGGATAATAATCCATAGTGGGATTCCACTTGGTATGTCTTTGGTGACTTGAATCTTCACCTGCAATAAAGATGTAACACTCGTCACTATTCAAAAGCTAAAATGCAGTACAAGTGCTGATTTAGGGGCCGTTCACATGTTGCGTCTAAAAACGTGTGAAAAACTCCTGCCACACCGCTTTCTCCTTCTTTCCAAAGTGCTAAGTAGAGGAATGGTTGAAGCTGATTGGTTGGTTCTTGTCACATGACTTGCGGTGCACTTGTGGCATTCTGAAAAATTGAGATGTTTTCATCTCGCTGTGCCATAGACATGTTTAGAAAAAATGAGCGCGTTGCTTCTATTATGAGCCTGCTTGCCACACGTCTACATTTAAAACAATGAACTTGAGTGTGCAAGACATGACATGTGAATGGCCCCTTAATGTAGAAGTCCACTTCCAAAACAAAGATGTACTCACCCCCTTGTCATCCAAGATGTGTATGTCTTTCTTTCTTCAGTCGTAAAGAAACTGTTTTTTGAGGAAAACATTTCAGCATTTTTCTCCATATAATGGACTGTTATGGTGCCCCGATTTTGAACTTCCAAAATGCAGTTTAAATGCAGCTTCAAACGATCCCAAATGCGGTTGTAAACAATCCCAGCAAAGGAAGAAGGGTTTTATCTAGCATAACGATTGGTTATTTTCATTAAAAAAATACAATTTAAATACTTTTTAATCTCAAACACTCGTCTTGCCTTTCTCTCCCTGAACTCCGTGTATTCTGACTCAAGACAGTTAGGGTATGTCGAAAAACTCCGACCCGTGTTTTCTCCCTCAACTTCAAAAATCATTTCAAAATCATCCTACATCACTGTACAAGCAAAGTGCAAAGTGAACATGCAAAGTAGATCAAACACCCTTAACAAAAAAGGTAAAAAAAACGATATAGGGCGATTTCGAAGTTGAGGGAGAACATGAGATGGGAGTTTTTCGACATACCCTAACTGTCATGAACTGGAACAAAAACAGTCCAGGTAGAGTAAGACAAGATGAGCGTTTGGTATTAAAAAGTATATAAATTGTATTATTTTTATTAAAATAACCGATCGTTACGCTAGATAAGACCCTTCTTTCTTAGATGGGATCGTTTACAACCGCATTTGTGATCGTTTGAAGCCGCATTTAAATTACATTTTGGAAGTTCAAAATTGGGGCACCATATCAGTCCATTATATGGAGAAAAATGCTGAAATGTTTTCCTCAAAAAACATAATTTCTTTACAACTGAAGAAAGAAAGACATGAACATTGAGGATGACAAGGGGGTGAGTAAATTATTTGTAAATTGTTGCTCTGGAAGTTCTCCTTTAAAGGTGCTGTAATAGATTTAAACCATTTTGCTAAATTGGAGGTCTGTTTACACCAAAGACGGTAAAATAATAGAGTGTGTCCCAGCACTGGGGATGCACAAGTTAGTGCACTCTCAGGGCTGGGTTGTGGCAAAAAAAACGTGTGGTGCGGTGTGCTTGTAGCATTCTGAAAAGTTGAGATGTTTTTATCTGTCTATATGTCTATATGTCTACACCGCAGCGAGATAATGTATTTCGACATTTGAAATAACAAACTTGGGTGTGCAAAAGACGCAACATGTGAATGACCCCTTACAAGGGTATGGTGTGCCGGTCTGCGGGTCCCATTTTCACTTTTAGTCAAACGAAAAATTATACAATTAATTATTTTTTCAAACTCATACTCATTGGCCTTGGCTCATTTTCTGTGAAGACCATCAGAACAAATTATCAATAACCACGCCCCCCCCCCACACACCCACACTTTTTATATTGCTGTTGAGTATTTTAGCCAAATTTTTTTAATTGTGTTGAATTAAAACCCAAAAATGGGAGGTCTGTTCACACCAAGGATGGAAAAAAATTGAAAACTCCAGCTGCGCTGCTTTCTCATTCTTTCCAAAGCGCTAGGGAGAGGAAAGCATGAAGCTAATTGGCTGGTTCTTGTCACATGACCTACGGTACGCTTGCGGTATTCTGAAAAGTTGAGATGTTTTTATCTCACTGCTGCATAGAAAAAATGAGCGCATCATACCACATTCTATTTTGAGTGCGTATGACACTTGTCTACATTTGAAATAATGAATTGAGTATGTAAAAGATGTAGGGCAAGTTCAAGCTCAAACCAGTGATGCTCAAACGTTTTGCTACGGTTTCCGGGTTGAACGACATGTTTCCTGGAAACGGTGTGCAATGGGGTTTGAGATACGTTTTCTCTTGTTTGGTGGGTGTGTCAAAAATGTCAGCCAAATGTCAGCAACAACATGTATATAAACCACGAGACACTGATTAACGTAACATAAAAGTACTATTCATATTTATATATTTTGCTATTGCTATTGACACTTTCATAAACTTTTCTATACTCCTCTGATTATATAATGGTAAATATTACAATATCATAGCACAACAACAGTGATCAGCAATAATGATAAGCCTAATAACATTACTCACAATAAAAATAATAAGGTCACATAGATCATAACACAGTCTCGGAGGTAAAGAGTGGATTGTCCTTCAACTGAAATGTTTGTTTTTTCATCCTGAAATGAGAGGCAAATGTTGGATCACAACAATTAGGAACCACAGTTTCCACAAACCCCTTCATTCGATTGGGATGTTCTCTTTTTTTCTGGACGGTAAGGGCAGTGACTGTAACATCGGGCGTATTTTGCAATATTAAACACGTATTTATACCGATTTCATCTGGCTCTGAAAATTCTTCAAAAAGAACACAAAGAATGGCCTTCTCAGCTGCCATAGTTGCAACTCTTACGTCATCAGAACAGGGTGTTCAACGCATCACCGTTTTTTGTTTGAAAAACGTTTTGCAACATTCTGTCAGGGCTAAACGCAAGGGTGATGTGAAGAATATCACATAACCTGCGGTGTGCTTGCGGTATTCTGAGAATTTGAGATGTTTTCATCTCGCTGCAGCATAAATGCGACTAGAAAAAACAAGCATGTCACTTCTGTAATGAGCCTGCATGTCTAAATTTTTGCGAAAAGATGCAACATGTGAACAGCCCCTTAAAAGTGCTGCAAGAAATTTAAGCCATTTTGCTAAATTTGCGGTCTGTTCACACCAAGGACGGTTACTGTAATGACACAGTTTTAAAAAACATTTTACAGCTTTGACAATAATGGCACAAAGAAACAATATAGTTGGAATCAATTTTCCAACTGATAAATGACAAAAACATTGACAGTCAATCCTAATCCATCCTGCTTGTTGTATCCAATCCAACAGATCCAATAAATGAGGTGCACTCTCTTAACCAATCCCTATTAACAGGAATCCTGTACAAAGAACCAGGTGACCTCAAACGTCATTAGAGATTTACAGTACAAGGGTTGCAAAGGAAGCAAGACAAAGCTTCCAAGAAAGAAAAGAAGAAGTGGAGAAGGAACTTTAAAAGCCTCAGCGCAGTCTGTAAAATAAAAAGATTTAAAAGAGCAGCCAGCTTCTGAAAACTGAACATGTATCTCTTGCTTTATCATTAAGAGGTGTTGCAAATGCAACCAAAATAGATGCATTTCTCATTTTGCTGTTAAAAGTTGTTGCAGATGCAACAAAGGTGTTGCGGAGTATTTATATATAGCTTTCTACAAAGCCGGGTGGGGGTATGTTTAACTTGATTTAGATGTACAAATAAGAAAACTTGGTAACTTGGTAAATAGTGAAGCTTGTTTTAGAGATGCGTTGAAGCTTGTGTTGAAGTCCTCTTACTGTTATGTTAATTGATTATTATGTTTTTGTTTATTAAAGCGAAGCCATTTCATATGGTGATGCGTTGATCCTCTCTAAACAAGTCTCAGGATAAATTACTTTCTTCATAACCTATTATCTGAACTTGAAAATTCGAAAATTTCTAAGCATTCTTGATAGCGCTCTCAATCTGAAGGCGAGGACAAATTTTTTGATTAGGATTGTTTGGATGTGTTTCGGACTACCAAGTTATTTAGGTGGAATACACATGCGATGCATTAAGGAGCTTGAGACAGATGACACAACTGTAGCATATGCTTATAATAAAGAAATGTTTTCAGGTGTTGGTGTGAATGAAGTTATCGTTATGGCGTTAATGGGTATATAGCCAGTTAGTGCCTTATAGGGCAAATGCTGTAACCACTCTGGGGCAAGGTAAATCTTTCTCCTTTAAAAGTATGTCCATTCAAAAGTAGATGTACATTCACTTTTTTTCATTAAAGATGCTTCATCAGTGCCTTTTTTAGAGAGACTCTTAGAAGTCACAATAGCAAATGAAGTAGTGACATCCGAGGCAAACAGATTATTAAAAAAGAAAAGGATGTACGCGGGACTTAATTGGATGGATGGAAGCAGATCTGAATGTGAGCTTTTGACCTTTAAATGCATACCTCAGGTCTTTAGCGACCTGGGACGTCATTTACTACCCTCTCCCTCCTTCATTTTTTAAAGTTCGACATCAGCTTAGTATTCTTCAATCTATTAATTATGCACAATAAAACAAGAAAAAATAATAAAATATAAAAGAATGTCTGTTTTCTGAATAACTTTTTTGTAAAGTGTATAGGGTCGCTAGAGACCTGAGGTGTGTAATAGCGCAAGTATATTTTTTGTATGCAAAAATATGTAAATATCTGATGACTAAATACATGGAATTCACTTTTAGTCCTGGAGATGTTACTGTTTGATAGACTATAATGACGTAATGTATTACTAATTAGTAATTGTTGCAAACATAAAACAAAAGAAAATTATCAGCAAAATTTCAGCTGGTTTGAATAGCTTTACTGCAGAGCAATTACTGTATGCAATAAAATATAAATGTCACTGTCATTTGATGGTGGATGTGGTGAATAAGCTGCCAGCGATCAAAATAATGATTTTAAAGTAGGGATGGGCATTTTGGGAAATTTCTCATTTAGATCATCGTTAGGTTTCAAAAACGATTAATCGAGTACTCGTGGGCGGGGGTTGTGCGGGGGGCGGGGCATGGCCATAATGGATATAATGAAAAAAACTCTGAAGACTGTTAAGAAAATGAATGTTAAAAATAAAAATATGACATGAAAACCTGTCTATGAAAACATGAACACATGATTATTGTTAGATTATGATTATGATGCAGCAATGTTATTAATAAAGAAGCATCTGAAAAGGAATAGCTGCCTGAGGTGAAGAGTGATTATGCCAATAAACTGAAGCCCATTCTATGATGCATCCTATGATGTTAATCAGATAACTTGGTAACATTACAACTTATATCTGCACAAAAGAATGCAAATGCCAGTGAACTTTAAGTTACACGATAGAGAGAGAGCGGGGCGTCAGCGTTAACGCTTCTCATTTACTTTGAATAGAGTGACGTCAAGCATTGGCGAACTGAATTCTGGGTCTGTTGCGTCGCGTCACTGACATTGCTCGCGACAGAAGTTAAAAATTTTTCACCTTTTCAAGCGCCGACGGAGGCGTCAGCCAATCAGGTCGTCTTATGCAAATATACTAGTGCAGACGCTAGCCAATCCCGTTCGGTGCAGACGCTGACCAATCAGCGCGAAACTTCAGACACGCCCTCCGTGAAGTGTTAATGCTGACGCCCCGTGTGAATGGGTTCATAACAGTGCGCTGAAACACGGGCAAGGGCAGAATTTACTATAGATTTCTGTAAAGTTAACCATTATAAATGTTTATGGCAGATTTGTGCTATATTTTCATCTACATCATTAAGTGATTCCTCAAATCGCCTGCGTGTTTTCGAAACCATACGAATTGAATTATGCCTATTGTTGAACAAATATGACGGAAAAAGCACTGCTGCATTATTATAACATCAGTATTAAAAAAAAAAGAAATAGCAATATGACCGTCTCAAATAACTCAATATCTGGCATTGCATTTGAGCATGAAACTGATATGCAGCGCATTCAGCAAAAATGTTAATATCCCAACGCATCCCAAGAGTGACTTTATACCAACTGAAGCCTGTTCTATGACACATACTATGATATTAATCTGATAACTTCGATACATAACATAGACGTAACATTACAACTATCTGCACAAAAAATGCCAGTGAACTTTCTGTTACGCACTTTAGAGCAGATATAATTTACTATAGATTTCACATTCCATAAAGTTCTAATTAGAATGCTTTGTTCATGAAATGCCAGCGAAGAATGAGTCGTCTCGGGGAGTGATTCGTTCAGCATCCTATTAGGTTCTGTACTGGAATTAGTTCACCTGTTTCGAGTCTTCGGGTTTTTCGAGTCGTTTGTTCATCTTATGGGGCTGTCACGTAATGAACAAACGATTCAAACCCAAAAACTTGTCAGATAAGAGGTATTCATAGACTAAAGACCCAGGTAAACAATGAATTAATCTTTTCTGTTTCTTATAGCATTATAGTTTTGTCTTGTTTGTAGTGTGATCAACGTTTGTGTAAGCAGTAGATGTGTTAGGGAAGTAACACGTAACATTTGAATTATATTTTGCTAAAATTAATGAAATGACTTGAAAAAAAGATTCGTTCATTTTGCTGAACGAGACTCAAAGGTCCGAGTCGGTAAAATGATCCGAACTTCCCATCACTACTACGAATCATGTCGAAGTTCATCATCTGTGTACTCCGGTTTAAAAAGGCAGAGTATGGCGGAAAACTACATCTTATTTTCTCCTACAACTTCAGAATCGTCCGACATTGTTGTACCTTTTTGTTTGTAAACAGCGTTACTTGGACTTTCTTAGTCTTTACAAAGCATTCGCTTTGTAAACACTGGGTCTGTAGTTCCACCTACGTTCCGCATGACCTTTTGACGTGGTCCAAAAGCCTGTGCTTCATGAGCTTTTCTGCTTTAAAAGTATACAAATCTTTATTTTTCAAAGAAAATGACCAATCGTTTCACTATATAAGACCATTATATGGAGAAAAATCCTGCAATGTTTTCCTCAAAAACCACAATTTCTTAATGACTGAAGACAGAAAGACATGAACATCTTGGATGACAAGGGTTGAGTAAATTATTTGTGAATTGTTGTTCTGGAAGTGGACTTCTCCTTTAAGGTTGTTTGAAATGCTTGATATTAGTGCAGAATCCAGGGCTTGTTTCATTTTCATACCTCTCTGATCTTGACGTTATCGTTTAACACAAACAGTTCCGGGTCTTTGCTCTCCAGCCTGGCGTCAACAGCCATGTGAATGTTGGAAAATTCTCCCTATAGAGGAATTATCACTATTACTACAGCATACTGACAGATCACACGCAGCAGGACTGTGAAAGTAAATGAGAAGCTAAAGGGCGTACTTTGATGAAGGTGGGTCGCCACACTCTGAAAGTAGTGTTGATCTGCTTGAAGTCTCCAGGTGGGATGGAGCAGCTAAATGACCCGCAGGGATTTTCTTTTTCTTTGCAACTCTGACAGACAGAAACAAAAAAGAAATTTCTAAACACTTACAGTACCATCAGATATCCATTTCACTTATTTGTGAGAAAAGCAGTGCTCACTCACCAAAAGATATACGCTCAAGGTCTCTTTTTTAGAATTCACTGTATAAGGCTTTTCAGGCTTGATGCCTAAAGGGTTAATCAGTTTGCTGGCATCACAGCTGATGCCCTGTAAGAATGAAATGAGGTAGTTGAGATATTTCTGAGCTGGTCATGCACTGCAGTCAGTGCCACAAATAGCTTTGAGGAATCGAAGCACCTACCGCTGTGGGGGAGACATCTGTCAAGTACAGCAGAAAGTTTCTAACAGACGTTTGATATGGGAACATTATATGGAGCAGCAGCGGAGGACTTGGCATGTCGGGATCTTTCTCTCTCAGGATCTGTTGAAAGCAAAGGGAAATCAATCAGAATGGATCAACAGAGCATTCACACTCAAACCAGTTTAAGTGAATCTGAATCATAACCACACCCAATGACAATCTCCATTTGACTACAAGATGACTCCTCGGCCATGCAGTATCTTAGTTTAGCCGTTTTTACCATGACACAAACAAACCTCTCCTTAGAGAAGTCAAAAGTTCCTAATTTTCTTCACATGATGCCCTGAAAGGAGTGATTCAAACTCCAGGTTGAGTCTTACCGTGTAGCTGATTTTCACCTCGTCGCCGATCACACTAGTGTGGTTGAAAACACTGGGTATCGTCTCCTTATCTTTAAAGATGATGTGGTCATCTTTTGTATACCTGTTTTTTGGATAAAAACATGTAATTATACTAAATTTCACCATGCAAATAGTGCAAATTACTTTATATTTGTTAAACTTATAATCGATTAGAATAGATATATTACAAAATGAAATGTCTATAATGTCAAATTCAGTAAAACAAACCGAATTAATCTCATCCACCAATGCATTTATTTTTATTTCTTAGCTCTGCTCAGCTGCTTGTTTTGGCAAAGCTGATTGGTTGGTTTAAAAAGCCACTTACGCTGTAAATCTCAGGTTGGCTTCGTGCCTCACAGGGATGACGATGCTCACAAAGTTGTCTTTCAGTGCTGATTCTGACTCCTCGCTATCACTGCAGTCAAAATATTAAATTTTACATTAAAATACTGTATACCTATTCTGTGAAAGCTTGTTTCTGCCACTAAATAATAAAGTAACTGTGACTTTTTATCTCACATTAATTTTTAGAATTGAAAGATATAAACTCAGAATTCTGACTTTTTTTTAGAATTGAAAGATACAAACTCACAATAGTGAGTTATAAAGTCAGAACTGCATGATATAAACTCACAATTCCGATTTTTTTTTTTTAGAATTGAAAGATATAAACTCACAATAGTGAGTTATAAAGTCAGAACTGCATGATATAAACTCACAATTCCGATTTTTTTTTAGAATTGAAAGATATAAACTCACAATATTGAGTTATAAAGTCAGAACTGCACGATGTAAACTTAATTCCGACTTTTTTTTTTTTAGAATTGCAAGATACAGTATACATTTAAAATAGTGAGTTATAAAGTCAGAATTGTATGATATAAACTTAGAATTCCAATTTTTGTTTTAGAATGGCAAGATATAAACTCACAATAGTGAGTTATGAAGTCAGAACTGCATGATATAAACTCACAATTCTGACTTTTTTTTAGAATTGAAAGATATAAACTCACAATAATGAGTTATAAAGTCAGAACGGCACAATATAAACTCACAATTCTGACCCTTTTTTAGAATTGAAAGATATAAACTCACAATAGTGAGTTATAAAGTCAGAACTGCACGATGTAAACTTAATTCCGACTTTTTTTTTTTAGAATTGCAAGATACAGTATAAATTCAAAATAGTGAGTTATAAAGTCAGAACTGCATGATATAAACTTACAGTTCTGACTTTTTTTAAACTGCAAGATAAAAACTCACAATAGTGAGTTATAAAGTCAGAACTGCACGATGTAAACTAATTCTGACTTTTTTTTTATTTTTTTTTAGAATTGCAAAATACAGTATAAACTTAAATAGTGAGTTATAAAGTCAGAACTGCACGATGTAAACTTAATTCCGACTTTTTTTTTTTAGAATTGCAAGATACAGTAAATTCAAATATGAGTTATAAAGTCAGAACTGCATGATATAAACTTACAGTTCTGACTTTTTTTTAAACTGCAAGATAAAAACTCACAATAGTGAGTTATAAAGTCAGAACTGCACGATGTAAACTTAATTCTGACCTTTTTTTTTTATTTTTTTTTTAGAATTGCAAAATACAGTATAAACTTAAAATAGTGAGTTATAAAGTCAGAACTGCACGATGTAAACTTAATTCCGACTTTTTTTTTTTTAGAATTGCAAGATACAGTATACATTAAAATAGTGAGTTATAAAGTCAGAATTGTATGATATAAACTTAGAATTCCAATTTTTGTTTTAGAATGGCAAGATATAAACTCACAATAGTGAGTTATGAAGTCAGAACTGCATGATATAAACTCACAATTCTGACTTTTTTTTAGAATTGAAAGATATAAACTCACAATAATGAGTTATAAAGTCAGAACTGCACAATATAAACTCACAATTCTGACCCTTTTTTAGAATTGAAAGATATAAACTCACAATAGTGAGTTATAAAGTCAGAACTGCACGATGTAAACTTAATTCCGACTTTTTTTTTTAGAATTGCAAGATACAGTATAAATTCAAAATAGTGAGTTATAAAGTCAGAACTGCATGATATAAACTTACAGTTCTGACTTTTTTTTAAACTGCAAGATAAAAACTCACAATAGTGAGTTATAAAGTCAGAACTGCACGATGTAAACTTAATTCTGACCTTTTTTTTTTATTTTTTTTTTAGAATTGCAAAATACAGTATAAACTTAAAATAGTGAGTTATAAAGTCAGAACTGCACGATGTAAACTTAATTCCGACTTTTTTTTTTTTAGAATTGCAAGATACAGTATAAATTCAAAATAGTGAGTTATAAAGTCAGAACTGCATGATATAAACTTACAGTTCTGACTTTTTTTTAAACTGCAAGATAAAAACTCACAATAGTGAGTTATAAAGTCAGAACTGCACGATGTAAACTTAATTCTGACCTTTTTTTTTTATTTTTTTTTTAGAATTGCAAAATACAGTATAAACTTAAAATAGTGAGTTATAAAGTCAGAACTGCACGATGTAAACTTAATTCCGACTTTTTTTTTTTTTAGAATTGCAAGATACAGTATACATTTAAAATAGTGAGTTATAAAGTCAGAATTGTATGATATAAACTTAGAATTCCAATTTTTGTTTTAGAATGGCAAGATATAAACTCACAATAGTGAGTTATGAAGTCAGAACTGCATGATATAAACTCACAATTCTGACTTTTTTTTAGAATTGAAAGATATAAACTCACAATAATGAGTTATAAAGTCAGAACTGCACAATATAAACTCACAATTCTGACCCTTTTTTAGAATTGAAAGATATAAACTCACAATAGTGAGTTATAAAGTCAGAACTGCACGATGTAAACTTAATTCCGACTTTTTTTTTTTTAGAATTGCAAGATACAGTATAAATTCAAAATAGTGAGTTATAAAGTCAGAACTGCATGATATAAACTTACAGTTCTGACTTTTTTTTAAACTGCAAGATAAAAACTCACAATAGTGAGTTATAAAGTCAGAACTGCACGATGTAAACTTAATTCTGACCTTTTTTTTTTATTTTTTTTTTAGAATTGCAAAATACAGTATAAACTTAAAATAGTGAGTTATAAAGTCAGAATCGTATGATATAAACTTACAATTCCAATTTTTTTTTTTAGAATGGCAAGATATAAACTCACAATAATGAGTTATAAAGTCAGAACTGCACAATATAAACTCACACTTAAGACTTTTTTAGTATTGCAAGATATAAACTCACAATAGTGAGTTATAAAGTCAGAATTGCATAATATAAACTCATAATTCTGACCCTTTTTTAGAATTGAAAGATACAAACTCACAATAGTGAGTTATAAAGTCAGACCTACATGATATAAACTCACAATTCTGACTTTCTTTTAAACTGCAAGTTAAAAACTTACAGTAGTGAGTTATAAAGTCAGAATTGCATGATATAAACTTACAATTCCATTTTTTTAGAATGGCAAGATATAAACTCACAATAATGAGTTATAAAGTCAGAACTGCACAATATAAACAAACTTCTCACTTTTTTAGAATTGAAAGATACAAACTCACAATAGTAAGTTATAAAGTCAGAACTGCACAACATAAACTCACACTTATGACTTTTTTAGTATTGCAAGATATAAACTCACTTTTTTTTTAAACTGCAAGATAAAAACTTACAATATTGAGTTATAAAGTCAAAACTGCACGATGTAAACTTAAATCCGACTTTTTTTTTTTTTTTTTTTTTAGAATTGCAAGATACAGTATAAAGTCAAAATAGTGAGGAATAAAGTCAGAATTGCATGATATAAACTTACAATTCCAATTTTTTTTTAAATGGCAAGATATAAACTCACAATAATGAGTTATAAAGTCAGAACTGCACAATACAAACTCACACTTATGACTTTTTTAGTATTGCAAGATATAAACTCACAATAGTGAGTTATAAAGTCAGAATTGCATGATATAAAGCTTATATCTCACAATTCAGAGTTTATTTCTTGCAATTGCAACATCTCGCAATTAACTTTTTAGCTCACAATTGTGAGTTTATTTCACACCATTTTGAGAAAAAATTAGATGTGAACTCGCAATTGTGAGATAAAGTCAGAATTGTTTGATAAAAATCGCAATTACCTTTTTTTTTTTTATTAAGTGGTGGAAGCCAGTGTCCATACTATTTTCTATTTAATCAAATCAAACACAGTAAAAAAGTGGATTGAATTAGTGAATAGTCATAGATGTAATTCTTACGTGGTTGCAGTAACATTGATCACAATGTCCTTACGAATATGAGCGGGATTGGGCTCAAACTGGATTCTGAAGCTTTCCTGTTGGATTGACGTGATACGAGTGCAAACAGAATAAGTTATAATAATGCACATTATTCTATTACGTTCATTAACAGCAAAAGGCAAATCTCACCTTTTCATTTCTTTTAAGGAAAGGATATCCAACCGCACATACTATTTTGGTATGATTTGTTTCACAGTCCTTATCTTTGGGCTTCAAAAAAGTGACAACAGATATTAACTGCTTTTGTCAACATAAATGTTTTTCTTTTTTTTTTTAGTTTAAATGACTTTCACTGATTTGTTATATCTAAATGTTTTTATAGCCACATTACAGATGACAAAACCTACCTCCACTTTCACATAGTTGATATTTTCCGTGTGGCTCAGCGTAACCTTAGTATTGTAGGCATTGTCTTCGCTGTTGTGGATGTCGATGCTGACATCAAATTTCTCCTGGTTGCTTTTTATGAGAAGTCTATAGAAATACAGAAATAAGAGATGGACAAAGTCAGTTCGCATCTAGTGCTCTTGTTTGCTCCTGTTATCACAAATCTGAAATGATAACTTTGTCAGAACAACTTGTGCTGAACCGAACAGGAAATATTTATTGTCTCAAAAGTCAACAGAAGGGGGCAGCAGACAACAGGAAATTACAAGGAATAAACAGACTCATTCACCATATGAATCATAAAGACAGTAGGACGTGTCATAATTATTCGAATTGTCATTTTGCATAAATAATAATATTAAAGAAATAAGCAGAGAGACAAACAGGACAATTTAATTGATTTCATATTAAAAGCTACTAATAATACCTTGAGATGTTTGCAACGGCTTTAAGGTGTAGATTAGCGATACACTTGTCATCATTCCCGCAGTCCACTAATGCAATCTGGATGAATAAAAATACACAAAAATGTAACCTAAGGAGGATTTATTCTGACGTGCCTGAATGGCCATAAAAACAAACTTCAAAGGCATCCTGTTCGCCAAAAATGTTGGTCTGAAACATTTTCCTGCCTGCTGTACAGTATCAGCTTTTGTTTTACACCCTTTTCCAACAATGTCATTTAATTGCGACAAGCATTAAGCCAAATTTTTCCCACAAATATTTGTGTCAGGAATTGTTTTCCTGCTCAAGCACTTTAGAGGAATACAACAACAGAACTTGAGGGAGTATCACAAGCAAACACTACTCAGTGAAGTCTCCAGGAAAACGCGCTCTTCCTCCCGATAGCCTTATCTTGTGAGCTCACAAAGCTGTATATGTGTGTGTGCAAACCTACTGAGAAAACTGAGAAACATCCAGTTCTGGATGGACTGGGGGTAAAAACAGGACTCATTCCAGGCTATCACATCCCAGAGCGCATAATTTATGTATCACTTATTTTTGTCCCTTTGTTTCTGCAGCGCTTTGTACAATACAGATGTACAAAACAGCTTTACAGTGATAAACAAGAAAAAAATGATTTAGTGATGCAACAGAATTCATCCATGCATATAATACAAATACTGCCTGCTGTATTGTCTAAATCAGGGGTTTGTAAACTAGTTAGGGCGCAAACAGAATCAGTAGGCTCTGGAGGGAAAAAAAAAAAAAAAAAAAAAAAAAAATATATATATATATATATATATATATAGAAATTCACAATATCATGTGTAAATCAAAATAGCATGTTTGTAATTTTTGAAATATTTTGTGGAAAATATGAGTATTTTTATATTCATCTCACGTTACTATAAATTTTAAAAATATTATTTCATTTGTAAACAATGTGTTGTATTCATAATATCGTGTTTGATATATTTGAAATATTTTGTGAAAACATATTTATTTCTACATTAAACTCAAATGTTATTATACATTTAAAATACATTATTTAATTTGCAAACAACATGTCATCTTTATAATGTCTTGTTTGATATTTTTGAAATATGTTGGGAAATTTTTTTGAGTATTTTTATATTATCTCAAATGTTATCATACATTTTTGAAAATATTATTTCATTTGTAAACAACATATCGTCTTTATAATATCATGAGTGCTATTTTTTAAATATTTCGTGAAAAATATTTGAGTATTTCTATATTCATCTCAAATGCTATTATACATTTTAAAAATATTATTTAATTTGTAAACAACATATTGTCTTTATAATATCATGTTTGATATTTTTGAAATATTTCGTGAAAAATATTTGAGTATTTCTATATTCATCTCAAATGCTATTATACATTTTAAAAATATTATTTCATTTGTAAACAACATATTGTCTTTATAATATCATGTTTGATATTTTTGAAATATTTAGTGAAAAATATTTGAGTATTTCTATATTCATCTCAAATGCTATTACAAATTTTAAAAATATTATTTCATTTGTAAACAACGTGTTGTCTTCATAATATCGTGTTTGATATATTTGAAATATTTTGTGAAAAATATTTGAGTATTTCTACATTAAACTCAAATGTTATTATACATTTAAAATACATTATTTAATTTGCAAACAACATGTCATCTTTATAATGTCTTGTTTGATATTTTTGAAATATGTTGGGAAAAAATTTGAGTATTTTTATACTTATCTCAAATGTCATTATACATTTTTAAAAATATTATTTAATTGGTAAACAACATATCCTCTTTATAATATCATGAGTGATGTTTTTTAAATATTTCGTGTAAAATATTTCAGTATTTCTATATTCATCTCAAATGTTTTTATAAATTTTAAAAATATTATTTAATTTGTAAACATGTTGTCTTTATAATATCATGTTTCAATATTTTTGAATTTTTTTGTGAAAAATATTTGAGAATTTTATATTCATCTGAAACGTTATTATACATTTTAAAAACATTATTTAATTTGTAAACAATGTGTCGTCTTTATAATGTCATATCTGATATTTTTTAAAATATTTTGTGAAAAATATTTTAGCATTTCTGTTTTCTCTTGAAATGTTAATATACATTTTAAAAATATAGTTTAATTTGTAAACAACATGTTGTCTTTATAATATCATGTCTGATATTTTTGAAATATTTTGTGAAAAATATTTGAGAATTTTATATTCATCTGAAACGTTATTATACATTTTAAAAATATAATTTAATTTGTAAACAACATGTCATCTTTATAATGTCATATTTGATATTTTTTAAATATTTTGTGAAAAATATTTGAGCATTTCTATATTCATCTGAAATGTTATTATACATTTTAAAAATATAATTTAATTTGTAAACATTTTGTCTTTATAATATCGTGTGATATTTTTTAAATAATTTGTGAAAAATATTTGAGTATTTCTATATTCATCTCAAATGTTTTTATACATTTTAAATATATTGCTTAATTTGTAAACAACATGTCTTTATAATGTCATATTTAATATTTTTTAAATATTTTGTGAAAAATATTTGAGCATTTCTACATTCATATGAAATGTTATTATACATTTAAAAATATTATTTAATTTGTAAACAGTGTGTTGTCTTTATAATATCATGTTTCGATATTTCTGATTTTTTTTTGTGAAAAATATTTGAATATTTCTATATTCATCTCAAATGTTATTATACATTTTAAAAATATAATTTAATTTGTAAACAACATGTCTTTATAATATCATGTTTGATATTTTTGAAATATTTTGTGAAAAATATTTGAGTATTTCTATATTCATCTCAAATGTTATTATACACAGAATCCAATGCTTAAGTTATCAAATCCCACAACAAATTAGTTAAAAATGGTTTAGGTTCAAATGATTATACTTCACCTTTCAGTACCAAAAAAGTGAGCATGTCTTGTAAAAGAAAAATTATGGTTGTCATATTTATTTTGTTCTACATTATATCTGAAAATAAAGGTATAAAAAAGTGAGCATGTCTCTTCATGTTTATGTTGCATAAAAAAATGAAAATCCTAATTAAAAAAACATACATTTGGCCAACTACTCGACTGGCCCATTAGGAAAAGTCTCGACATGTCTTATGCCAGCCCATCCCTGTTTCATCTAACTAAAATCTCATTCTAACTGTGTGAGCGAGAGCAATTCAACATGGAGAAAGTCTCCCAGCGCTTGTAAAATTAGAGAGACTTCATTAGCCTAACTTACAACTGCCACCCACATTCACTTCTTCATTTAATGAGCCTTATTACTGCAGCAGGCAGTGCAGCGGTCACTGGAGCAGTGAACATTACACTCTATGACCCACACGTATAAACCTTCAGCTCTAATAAACGAAGAGAATGAGATCTTACAGTCTTGTTGAGTGACGTCGGTAATTCCCCGTCTAGAACTGGACCCGAGTCTTCATCCGCTAAACCGAATTCCAGCGTGACCATAATGGGGTCTCTGAAATCCAGTTTATCCTGTGGGGGATAATAAAGGATGTTGCAAATTTTTTCAGCTTAACGTCTGTCTGGCAACTCATAAACGGACTGAAAAGCTACAGAAATAATAACAGATTCATTCTGTCCCTTGCAGCCTCCATTATCGACTATATACAGTTGAAGTCAAAAGTTTACATACACCTTGCAGAATCTGCAAAATGTTAAATATTTTGCCAAAATAAGAGGGATCATACAAAATGCATGTTATTGTTTATTTAGTACTGACCTGAATAAGATATTTCACATAAAAGATGTTTGATCCACAGCTGTTTTTTTGTCTAGTGATAGTTGTTCATGAGTCCCTTGTTTGTCCTGAACAGTTAAACTGCCTGCTGTTCTTCAGAAAAATGCTTCAGGTACCACAAATTCTTTGGTTTTTCAGCATTTTTGTGTATTTGACCCTTTTATAACAATGACTGTATGATTTTGAGATCCATCTTTTCACACTGAGGACAACTGAGGGACTCATATGCAACTATTACAGAAGGTTCAAACGCTCACTGATGCTCCAGAAGGAAAAACGATGCATTGAGAGCTGGGGGGTAAAAACTTTTTAAATTGGTAGATTGAGGATAAATTTAACTTATTTTGTCTTTTTCAACATGTAACTTAAGTGTCTTCTGTAGCTTCTGAAGGGCAGCACTAAATGAAATATATATATATATATTTAGGCAAAATAAGAAAAATGTACACACCTTCATTTGGTTCAAAAGCTTTCACCCCCCGCCTCTTGATGCATTGTGTTTCTTTCAGTGAGCGCTTGAACCTTCTTTAATGGGGTCATCGGATGCTAAGTTCACTTTTTCATGTTGTTTGAACATTAATGTGTGTTGGCAGTGTATGTACAAATCTACTCTATAATGATATAAATCCATGCAGTGGTTTTTAATTAATCTGTAAAAATAATATCCCCTTTTTCAAATCAAGCCATTCTCAGATGCCTGTCATTGGGGCTAGTTAGCAAGTTTAGCGGCTAAACGTGGCTAAATGCGGCTAAAGTAAACAAGCTCGTCAATCTACAGAGAGAAGAAAGGGGCGGGGCGAGCGGAGCTCATTTGCATTTAAAGCAGCCTCGACAAGGATGTTCCTGCACAACCGGATGCTGCAGTTTTAGGACCGCATTTCTAGGACCCTATAGTTTTTCTGTATTATTTAATTTTATTTATTTAATGTATATATGTATGTATTAGCGTCTCATTCTATTTAATAGTGCTTGGTATTCAATTCTGTATATTATTATTTTTTAAAGAAATATGTAGTTGTTTAATTGTATACACTTATTTTACACTTACACAATTATTGTCCTAACTGACTCCTAACCCTTAACATACCCATTGGTAACCCGTTTGAAATATTTAACCTAATTTATTTCAATATATTCTATATATATTCTGGTGTTAAATTCCATTTTCTTGTAAAGAAAGACATTTTTTTTTGCAGACTTCAGTTCATTAGCCGCAGCACAGCGATTCACGTCTGATGTGTGACACACATAAAGTGCAATAAATGGTAAAACAAGTGCGCTACAAATTACTGTTTATTAGTACATTAATAAATGTAATTTTATCTGAATACAAATGTTAGTTTATAACATTCAGCAGAACAATGATCTGTTTTGCACAGCTAAATAGGCTAAATGGAGATTGCTGACAAGCATCGAATATTAAAAACAAAGATGGAAAAGTTAAAAATAATTAGTTTTTGTTTTATGCTTAAATCAGATCTCCTCTAGATGGTGCTGTCACAAAAAATAAGGTCCTAGAAATGCGGTCCTGGAACTGCGGTCCTGAAAGTGCAGCCTCTAGGTGCAGAAACATACTATTGTGGCCTCGACCAGAATGACCTAAAGAGTCATATCAACTTGTGGAAAATGGGCATCCGATGACCCCTTTAATAGTTGCATATGAGTCCCTCAGTTATCCTCAATGTGAAAAGATGGATCTTAAAATCATACAATCATTGTTGGAAAGGGTTCAAATGCTGAAAAAACAAAGAATTTGTGGGACCTGAAGGATGTTTCTGAAAAAAACAGTGGGCAGTTTAACTGTTCAGGTCAAACAAGGGACTCATGAACAACTATCACTAAACAAAAAAACACAGCTGTGGATCATTCAGGTAACAACACAGTAATAAGTATCAAGTGTGTGTAAACTTTTGAACAGGGTAATTTCTACAAATTCAACTATTATTTTCTCTTGTGGACTATATGTAAACATCTTTTATGTGAAATATCTTATACATAACATGGATTTTGTATGATCCCTCTTATTGTAAAAAATGTAACATACTGCAGATTCTGCAAGGTGTATGTAAACTTTTGACTTCAACTGTATTATTGGTTTGAAGATGTAGGTCATCTTCTCACATTGATTGTGCAGTATTGCAGCCATCCATAATTAACACAAGGGGGCGTCACTTCTTTTGCTCAGTTTCCTCTCGGCCAGCATACTTCCTCTAGATCTCAGAGGGCAAGTATGCAGTGAAGCAGGACGTGCTGCAGTCTCTCAATGGAGGCTGGGCTGATCTTACTGGCCTCAGGCCTTTGATCAGAGAACCTCTGGCTTTTATTAAACTCAAGTCCTCTGGTTTCAAATGCTTCGTCTTATGCTCTTTATCTACTGAGAGATGTTAAACGTAACATAATTTAGATCAGAGGCAAGAAAGATATACAGTTAATGGTTTCGGAGAAGAGGAGGGACTGGTTTTATAAAAAGTCCATCTGCACACTCAGGGAGGGAGTGTACAGTCTCCATTACAAGCTGCTACTTTACATTTATAGATTTGGTAGACACTTTTATCCAATGCAACATACATTACATTACATTCACCAACAGATTTTTACATATTTAACTTAACTTTACTTATAATTTAATTAGGGCTGTCAGTTTAATGCATTAACTTTATTAATTAGTCATAAAAAATATAACACGATCAAAATATTTTAATGCAGTAAACTCACTGGCCTTGCCCCCAGACCTGTACATCATCTTATATTTAATAAAGTTGACTGCTGACAAATATGATGCAGGGCAACAACTCCATAAATGTAGTTATGCCCTAAAATTCAAGATATTGGGGCAAAATAGCTCCTGTATGAGTTGTCGCTAAAATGTGATTTTATATAACAGTATAGTAAATAAGAAGTCTGATATTGTGTTATATTTTAAACACAATATAATGTGTTTTTGCTTAATTTTGCAGAGAACACATTATTGTTGAAGCCAATTGTTGCGCGTCTCCGAGCTAAACTTTCTGAATGAATCCGCATTTTGAATGAATCATGTGAATCAATGATTCAAAGGCCCGTTCATAAAGCCATTTACTTAATTCCTGAATGAATCATTTGAACGAATGACTCATATAGACATATAGACATTTACTGCCACCTGCTGGCAGATTTAGTTTCTTATTTAGAGTATCATTTAAAAAAGAAGAAAAAAATATAATAAAAATAATAATAAAAAAACATTCAAGGTATAGTTCACTCAAAAAAGTTTAATTCTGTCATCATTTACTCAACCTTATGTCGTTTCAAATCTTTCTTTTGTGGAAAAGAAGGTATTTTGAAGACTTTCATTGTATGAACAAAAAATACTGAGATGTTTCTCAAATTATCTTCTTTTGTGTTTCATAGTTTACGTTAGGGCATTGCAGCCTAAATGTTTATGTGATGCTTTCTTGTTTTAAATACAAAAATAGCTTTAAATAATCTTTTGTGGGTATTTTCAGTCAAATTTATTTTGCGATTAATTAGATTAATCGAAACTTCATGTAATTAATTAGATTAAAATTTGTAATCGTCCGACAGCCCTAAATTTAATCTATTTTTTTTTTTTAAATCAAATGTAAATTCATATCCCTGTCACATTTTCATGGTTAAGTATACATTCTAAGTATAAATTCAATTTTATATTTTTACATGCCATTTCAAGTCTTACTTTGATGTAACAAATTGTTTATGTCTAAGTGTGAGTTGTTTACTTACTTTTTAAATTTAGTCTTTACATTAACACCATTATATTGTGGTGTTAATGTAACACCATTGTATTGTGATGCCAACCCTGATGCCAACCCTGAAAACATACAGCACTACCAAATTCTGCTACAAATTTATAGTGTTCTTTGTCTGTTTGATTACGTCATTAATTGATCTTTACCACACATCTCTACCATATGTACATCAAGCTACTACTACATATATTGTAAAAATGTCAATTTGGTGTAAAGCTGCTTTGCAACGATATGTATCGTGAAAAGCGCTATACAAATAAATTTGAATTGAATTGAATTATATTGTTCATTCTGACTGATTCACAAACACAGAATGCACACAAAAGGCAGGATTTATCGCATGAACCAATCACAGGCGATCATAACCAGTCATATCCAACCATATCGCAATGGAGGCATTGCCTCCTCTCATGTGACTTTCCCCCATTCATTCTCAATTACCCCCCACCACTGTTAAAACTCAATGGGCTCAGGGGAGGCGAGAGAAATGCAGACTCCCGCTGTAACTTTACCTGCTGGGGTTGGTGCTGGACAATGTTTCTTAAAAAAACAAGTGATTTATACACTTTTTAATGTTAGATTTTGTAATATTGGCATTGTTTTATTTTTGTACTAGAAATTTTTTTCTCACCCAATATTTCGAGAAGGCACTTCCTTGCCTCCTCAGAGGAAACGCCATACAATTACCATATAGTGAACACAAAGAAGCTAAAAATCACATGATGGAAGTCACATGTGTGGCCCTCTTGCATATGAGAAGACTGATTTACTTGCCGACGTGTAGAAGGTGTGCTCTCTGCAAAACTTGTCCACGATCAACTCGTTCTTCTGCAGTTTCCTGCTGTCCGTTTCATTAAACCGTCCTCTGGCAATCGCTCTCAGCGAGTCCAGAGTCAAACTGTACCTGATGACTGGAGGAAAACACCATTTGAAAAAACTGAAAATTAAAGATTTGATCGACAAAACATAAAGAAAGTGCGTCAGTGCCTCACCCGTTTCTGTGTTTGTGTCTTTGCCAGACTTGATTTGATATGTGAAGCACACTTTGGTTTTCACACACACTGTGGTCCGTCCTTGAACCTGACACGTCTGTTGCAGATTGATCTTGCTAGGGTCGAAGGTCATCTCGGCACGAAGCTCTGCAACATCCCGAGACCTGGATTAAATAAATTTAACAAGATGTTTACTTGAACGTTGCCGCATTTGGAGGATTAATAGGTATCTCATTTCTTTCTGTGCAACAACAGCTGGTTCGTAGATCATAGATTGATTTCAGTCCAACTAAACACTTCAGATGGTCTCCAAAAAATGCAACATGTGGTCAATTACAGGCAAATTAAGAGCTCCTAAAAGGCTGGGTGGTGCAGTTTGGGGAGTGAAGATGGCAGAGGTCACTAGACTCTATACAGTCGCAGGATCCCGACATTTAGGGGTCATTTTGTGGTCGTTCTGGAATCTGTGATCTCTACAGGGGGGTCTAAGAGAGGAAATGCTGCCAAGAGTTTATTTCTTGGTTGGAGGCACTCTCACACAGTTTCAGAGGCCAGCAGAAATGGGTCGTAGCGAGGGACGTAACCCCTGATGGACAAGCCTCTGGGACGTGGGATGTTTAGGCTCAGGTCCAAATTTGAGACAGCTGCTGCGAGTGGGAACGAGGAAGCTGGACATCCAGAGGGTGGTGGGTTCAAGTTACATACCCATGATTTTATTTTAGCCCTGGACATTAGTGGGAATTTAAAATGTTGTACTACAGGACAGATTGAGAGGAATAAATTCAATGAAAGTTCACCAGAAAAGCGCGGCCCCTCCTATTCCTCCGATGGTGACGTCAATGATGCCGTCGTCGTTCAGATCCATGATGCCGTGAATTGACTGGCCGAAGAACTTCATGCTCTCTCCGTCTCCTCCAGCAGCAATGCGCTACACACAGACATATACAGATAATATATAAAACAGCTAATTCCTGTAGGCGCTTGTGAATGTAGAGCAGGGACTTAAACTGGGCAGCAACACTGCAGGAGGTCCAGGCAATTATTGTCAATATATTTTTTTTTTTTTAAGTTTTAAAATGACAGTATACATTAAACAAAAATGCAGGGTAACTTATTAATCCATAAGTTTACATTAATATATGGAGCTCATGAGAAGCACATGACAAGCAGGAAAAAAATAGTAAATTGTGTCCACGACATATTAATTTGTTCCCTTGTTTTACTAAATTGTACGCACAATATAATTTGTTCGTTTGAATTGATTCAACTAAAATGTCATTCCTTCATTTTACTAAATTGTGCACACAACGTAATTTGTTTCCTCGTTTTATTTAATTGTGCACACAAAATATTAATAATTTTACTAAATCGTGTGCACTACATAATTTGTTTCATTGTTTTACTAAATTGTGTGCACAAAATAATAATTTGTACCCTCGTTTTACTAAATCATATGCATGACATAATTTTCCCTCATGTTCCCTCATTTAACTAAATTGTGCACATGACATCATTCATTCCTTCGTTTTACTAAATTGTGTGCATAACATAAATCGTTCGCTCATTTTACTAAATCGTGTGCAAGAAAATAATAATTTTATCCCTCATATTACTAAATTATATGCATGATATAATTTATTCCCCCGTTTTACTAAATCATGTGCATGACATAATTCATTTCCCCGTTTTACTAAATCATGTGCATGACATAATTCGTTCCGTCGTTTCACCAAATTGCGTGCAAGAAAAAAAATTATTTGTTCCCTTGTTTTACTAAATCGTGTGCACGACATAATTCGTTCCATCGTTTTACTAAATCGTGTGCATTATGATATGCACGAAATAATGCATATGATTAAGTTCCCTCATTTTGTGTGCATGATTCAGTAAAACGAGGTAATGAATTGTTATGCACACGATTTAGTAAAATGAGGGAACAAATTATGTTGTGCACACAATTTAGTAAAATGAAAGAATGAATTACATCTTGCACACAATTTAGTAAAAAGAGTGAACTAATTATTTTGTGTGCACAATTCAGTAAAACAAGGTAACGAATTGTTATGCACACGATTTAGTAAAATGAGGGAACAAATCATGTTGCATGCACGATTTAGTAAACGAGGGAACGAATTATAATTTTGTGTGCATGATTTAGTAAAATGAGGGAACTAATTATTATTTTGTGTGCACAAATTAGTAAAACGAGGGAACGAATTGTCTTGCACACAATTTAGTTAAATGAGAGAACGAATTATGTCATGCACATGATTTCGTAAAACGAGGGGACAAATTATGTTGTGTACATGATTTAGTAAAAAGAGGGAATGAATGATGTTGTGTGCATGATTGCAGTGTAAGTATCACAAATATACTGTAAGCACCAAATACATGAATATGTTACTGTTTGCATGTTAAAATAAAACTGTTTTATACAGGGATCCTTACTACCCACCAAAGGGTCTTTGGCCTCAAAAATGTTGAATACCACTTGATTCTTTACCTGTACATACTTCTCCTTTATGGATTTTTTAGAGCCGTGGTAAATATACACCGCCCCTCTGTGGTCGTTCTCCAGAGGTGATCCGATCACTATGTCACTGTAGCCATCCAGGTTGAGGTCAGGAACGGCAGCGATGGCAGTGCCGAAGCGTGCGCCGCAGGGCTCGTTCTTACTCACGCTCTTACAGTTGCTCTGGGAGTGAGCTGTACAACAGGTCTGATTCACCGGCTTCAGCGTCATCTCGTGTTCAAACAGCCCATCCTGAGGATAACAATTAGACACAATGTAATGCCTGAGACTGCAGATCTCCATGTGACTTGGAGCCTAGTGGTTGAAGATATGGGTAAAAAATGAAAGTTTGAACCCAGCCAGTCATTAGCTATGCCTCCATCCATAGTTATGTGGAAAATCACAATACCACATAAAACATTTGCCAATAAGCAATAAGTTTCCATCCCATGCGTTCAACTTTATCATCTTACACGAAACTCTCAATTGACCCTTTGCAAAGACCCACCACCAGGCGGGCCTTAGTTACTGTTGCTACGTCTGACAAGCTATGGCGCTCTCATGCCACACATCATGTTCTCACATGGTGGAAAATACATCGCAGAGCAAAGAGGAAACCGACAACGTGTTGACAGACAAGGCAGAGCAAGTCTCAGCTTCCAAATTTTGCCATTTTGTAAGAAACTTCAAAGAATAAATACCATTTTGTGGCTCTTTAATGTGTCGTGACAGATCGATGTAGCACCTCAGTTCAAGCGGCACGTGAACAGATCATCTCTTATTACTAGTTATAGCACAAAATAAACATGAATGAACATCAGAAGGTATCTTGTTTCAATGCAGAAAGATGTCAATAGATGCCATTTTTCAAGCTCAAGTCCACCGACATTAATCTACTATCCCGTCTGCTCAGATCGCCTGTCTATCAAACTCCCGGCGAAGGGTCAGTTGTGCAGACTTCTATTGAAATGACTGTTTTTTTAATGTCAAATTTCACAGAGTTGCTCCATGGGATTGGGAGAAAATTTATAAAACCTTTGAAATGATAGTTGCAAAAACTCAAAAAAACCTCTGAGACTTTTTTCGATAAAATATAGGAGAAAAGATAAAACCGTTTAAAAGATGATTAAACTATGGAAGCCTGTTTCTGCCACTGAATAAAAATTTAAAAAAAAGTTTTTTATCCAACAATTCTGACTTTATCACAATTGAGAGTTTAATCTTGAAATTTTGCATTTTTTTCTCAGAATTGTAAGATATAAACTCACAGTTATAAGTTTATATTGCACAGTTCTGACTTCTTCTTGCAACTGACTCTTCTTCTCAGAACTGCGAGATACAAACTCACAGTTGCGAGTTATAAAGTCAGTATTGTGTGATATAAACTCGAAAAAAAGTCAGAATTGTGAGATGTAAACTTGCAATTCCGAAAAAGAACGTTAGAATTGCGAGACATAAACTCACAATTCTGACTTTTTTCTCGCAGTTCTGAGATTATATTTTGCAATTCTGACTTTTTCTTACAACTGACTTTTTTTTTCGGAGAATTGTGAGATATAAACTTACAGTTGTGAGTTATAAAGTCAGTATTGTGTGATATAAACTCAGAATTGTGAGAAAAAAAGTCAGCATTGTGAGACGTAAACTTGCAATTCTGAGAAAGAATGTTAGAATTGCAAGACATAAACTCACAATTCTGACTTTTTTTTCTCAGAATTGTGATATAAACTGACAGCTGTGAGTTGTAAAGTCTGTATAGTATGATATAAACTCGCAATTGCAAGAAAAAACCCCAAAAGACTTCAGAGATTTTTTTAAAAAAAAGATGGGAGATAAAACTCACAAAGATAAAACTCACAATTCTGACTTTTATTCTTGCAATTCCAGGTTTACATCACTCAATTCTGACCTTTTCTTGCAACTCACTTTATTTCTCAGAATTGTGAGATATAAATTTGTAATTCAGAGAACATATCAATCTTTTGTCCCCTTCAGAATTGGACTTTATAACTCACAATTGTGAGTTAACTATTTTCTAACAATTCTGAGAAAAAAGTCAGAATGGCAAAATGTAAATTCGCAGTTGCAAGAAAAAAGTCAGAATTGTGAGATAAAAACTAGCAATTAAGTTTTATTTCATTTTTTATTCAGTGGTGGAAACAAGCTTCCATATTAAACAGATGGAGTTAAACATGAAAGCAAATAAAGAAGAAAAAATACCAATTGTAATTCGGTATGCAAAGTTTACCATTGTTGGTCAGACTTCCTTGGCAAGCACTGTAAAAAGGTCAACGGTTTTTAAGAGGTTTTTACGGTTGAATTTATGCCCAGAGATTGAAAGAAGAATGTTAAGTGATTTGATTTGAAAATTGTGAACAATATATGCGACCAATACAGCACTGCCTAAACACAAATTCTTCACGAAGAAACACTGACTAATGGACAAAACCTCAAAACCGATGAAAATGGCTCCATTTAAGCCACTATTTGGAAGCTGTTGAGAGCAGGTGCTCCACAGAGGCTGGTATTTTGTTGGAGATATTACAGTTTCATTAGATTTCCATTCCCATGATGCCAAGCTCCCAGCCGCGCTCTCATTCCAACCGTTCCCCTGCTCTGGGAGCACTTATCTGAGGCCGAACACCAACACAACACACACTCCCTGAGGACAGGTCCAGATTTACCGCTCCCACATGCTCTTGGCGTGGAATGGAGGTATACACTCCCCTACACGTGTTTTCAGTATGTGGAATGAGGCATATCACACATAGATTAAACACACATACACACCTCATTAAGTTTGTAGACGTAGACTTGACCTTGTTCGTTCCTCTCTGGACCCATATACATGGGGGCTCCTACCAGAAGGATGTCAGTGTAATTGTCACCGTCGATGTCATGCGTCTGGAGAACGCTGCCGAAATAGGAGCCGATCTAAAAAGAACATGACGCACTTAATAAATACCACTAAGAATGTAATTTCAATGGAAACATGCAAAAAAAAAAAAAAAAAAAAAAAAAAAAAAACTAGATAAAATATGGAATTCACTTATATGAATATAATTTTTTTCTTTATAGATATAGCAGTATTGCTTTTAATTTACACTGTTTAAAAACATTTAAATTAAAAGTAATTTTTTACTGTACATTTTTTTTGTATTGCAGTAATGAAAATCTATTAAGAATCAAGGTAAGGAAAAAACACACAAAAATTACAGTAATAATGTTACAATAATACTTTGAGGAGGAAATATGCTTGATTGTCTTGACAATAATTTTTTTTTTTTAATTTTTTTTATATATTTTATCACTTATAAAGCATATTATAAAATGTATTATTTATATTACAGTATATTATTTTAGTTTTTATGTTTATTTCATTTCATTTATTTATTTGTAATTTAGTTAATTTTTTTTTTTTTTTTAATTTGGTGTAAAATGTGATCTGAACATATTTTAAAATTCATAAATATTTATTTATAAAAATGTAATTTAAAAAATGATGTAATTTTTATTATATAATTTCTTTAGGTTCTTTGATTTTGGAGTGAAATGTCATAACATTCATTATTAATTTATTAATAGAATATCCATTCTATAAACATTTATTCATACATAGAATATTCATTCTATATAATTTATGTTATATATGTATTTATATGTAGAATATAATATATTAAGATTTTTTTTTTATTTTGAGCTGAAATGTGATCTGAATCTATTTCTGAACATATTTTAAAATTTATTGAAAGTTAAAAATCATGAAATGTTATCTAAACATTTCAAAATTCATTTTAGATAATAGTTTATAAAACTATTAAAAAAACATTAAAAAATAAAAAAACTATAAAACTAAAAATTATTCATATTAAAAATATTGTTTCAAATATTTATGTATATAATGATGCATATATATAATTCATTTTTTCTTAAATATGTTTTTCTTAAATATGTTTTAATTCATATATAGTTAAAAAAAGTAATTCTGTATGTAATTTCTTTAGGTTCTTTTGATTTTGGAGTGAAATGTCATCGGAAGTTGTTTTAACATTCATTATTAATTTATTAATAGAATATCCATTCTATAAACAATTATTCATACATAGAATATTCATTCTATATAATTTATTTTAGATATGTATTTATATGTAGAATATAATATATTAAGATTTTTTTTTATTTTGAGTTGAAATGTGATCTGAACCTATTTCTGAACATATTTTAAAATTCATTTAATTTTAAAAATTCATGAAATGTGATCTGAACATTTCAAAATTCATTTTACTAAACTAAACTAAAAACCAAAAAAAAATTAATAAAAATTATTCATATTAAAAAATATTGTTTCAAATCTTTATGTATATAATAATGCATATATATAATACATTTTTTTCTTAAATATGTTTTTTTAAATATGTTTTAATTCATATTTAGTTAAAAAAATGTAATTCTGTATGTAATTTCTTTAATTTCTTTTGATTTTAAAGTAAAATGTCATCTGACCTTGTTTTAAAATTCATTATTAATTTATATCCATTAGATAAATACTTATAATATTCATTCTATATAATTCATTTTATATATATTTATATGTAGAATATAATTTATTGTTATGTTTTTATTTTGATTTTGAAATCAAAATAAATGTGATCTAAACATATTTTAAAATGCATTTTCTATTTATTAAATTTATATTATTTTTATTTATAATATATATATATATATATATGAAATGTGATTTGAACATTATAATTCATTTCAAAACATTATAAAAATGAATATATATTAAAATATTTTGCATTTTTATGTATATAATATTTCACTTATATAATTTTTTGGTGTGAAATTTTATCCGAACATGTTTTCAAATTCATATATATTTATTTATAAACCTGTAATTTGTTCTTTAGTTCTTTTTCATTTTGCCAGATCTACCCAAAACTGCTTGAGTTCGTGTTTATGAAGTTACCTGCTCTCCTTTCAGCGTTTGTGTTATGGTGACATTATGTCCGTCAAAGCGGTACACAGTCACCCGCCCACTGTGGTTAAACCGTGGTGCACCTGCGATGTACAACACCCCACTGGGTGTGTCAGCCGACTGCACGTCATAGCCTGCAAGCAAAACCACACTGCAACCTTTACCACCACACAACTAACCCAGCCACACTCCCACTTACAGCAGTCTGCACGCTTAATACCAAACAGCTGGGGCCCAAATCATAAACGATTTCATTACAGCAGACACAAACATTGTTGGGAATAAACCAGCCTGACTGATTATAAATCTTTTTCCTCAAATAAGCATTTGCTAAACGGTGCTTCCGCTGAGCTCGTTCTCCAAACAAGTTTATCAGGCAGAGACATTTCAACGTACTGCTTTTGTTTCATTCGAGAGCAACAGCCTTAAAAGGGGATGTGCAGAGACTGTGAGGGTTTGCACTTGGCGTGTGAGTGTTTATGGGACGGTAGAATGTCATGACAATGTGTTTAGACTACTAGCACCATACTGTCCTCTGCTGTAAGCTTCTTTGTCTCTCTAAAGAGAATATTATGACAAATATAAAATTCCTATTATGTATATACAACATTTGTATTGTTGAATATTTGATACCCAAGAAGTACAACACCAGTCAAAAGTTTTTGAACAGTAAGATTTTTTAAATGTTTTTTAAAGTAAAAACCAAGCCTGCATTTATTTGATCCAAAGTACAGCAAAAACAGTAAAATGTGAAATATTTTTACTGTTTAAAATAACAGTTTTCTATTTGAATATATTTAAAACTGTAATTTATTCCTGTGATTTCAAAGCTGAATTTTCTGCATCATTACTCCAGTCACATAATACTTCAGAAATCATTCTAATATTCTGATTTGCTGTTCAAGAAACATTTTTATTATTATTATTATTATTATCAATATCTAAAACAGTTGAGTACTTTGTTTTTCAATATTCTTTGATGAATAGAAAGATCCAAAGATCAGCATTTATCTGAAATAAAAAGCTTTTGTAACATTATACACTATGCCATTCAAAAACTTTTTAGAGTTTGATCAAAAGTAATAATAAAGACATTTATCATGTTACAAAAGATTTCTATTTCAGAACTTTCTATTCGTCAAAGAAAAAGAAAAATTCTACTCAGCTGTTTTCGACATAATAATAATATAAAATGTTTTTGGAGCAGCAAATCAGAATATTAGAATGATTTCTGAAGGATCATGTGACTGGAGTAATGATGCTGAAAATTCAGCTTAGAAATCAGAAAATAAATTACATATTAAAATATGTTCAAATAGAAAACAGTTATTTTAAATAGTAAAAATATTTCTAAATTGTACTGCTTTTGCTGTATTTTGGATCAAATAAATGCAGGCTTGGTGAGCAGAAGAGATTCTTTTAAAAAACATTAAAAATCTTACTGTTCAAAAACTTTTGACTGGTAGCATACAATCATTCAAGGCTTTGGCTGATCGCCTTTCTAGTCTTCTAGGCCTTAGGTAGGTGTGAAGTTAGAGGTACAGCTAGTTACTAAAGCTGTTAATGACAAAACCAAAGCTGTTGTTGCCATGGATGGTACACAAACTCCAAATCAGCTGTCATGTGGGTGACGTTCAAAACAAATTTGCAACATTTGCAGATTTCATCCTCCCTCCCTGCATCATTTCCTGTCCACTTTGACAATTAAAAGTGATTTCATTCCTTACCTACATATCCTGCCATGCCTTCATATCTCTGTACTGACGGGTCGTGGAAGGTGTTTTTTTGGGGAACAACAAACTCTTGCCCTTCTTGCATCACTACAGTCCCATTCCAGTCGAAAGCGCCTACAGCTCCCAGCATCACACCTGCCTGTCAGAAAGACATAATTATTAAAGGAAATGTCCCAGTTTAGAATGCATGTCAACCAAGCATTGCATTTTTTTTGATGAGCTCTACATATGTGTTTTAAAAAATGTTTATATGTGACTAAAGCCTAAATTAAATCTGTTCATCATATAATGTTGGACTAAATTGCTCATGAAACTCTAGATGGTGCAGGTTGAAGAATTACTGTAAGTGCTTTTATAAAATCATAAGCTTTGCATTTTTACTTTAAAATTCCCCCAAAACGGCTCCATTTACTTTCGCAAGTGCCACACCCCGAACTCTACTTGTGCCGTTCTTTTACAAACAGTTTACCTGTTCTGCTCGCATTTTATGACTAAGGCCCAATGCGTTTACAGACTACCCAGCGATGTGAAAACATTTGTTAGTGAAGTAGCACTGCTGTCTCTGTCATACTGAGAAAGGATATGGCATGCTAACAGACTCAGATCACTTCCTTCTATGATTAATGACCAAACACTGAAGCGTTTTCGCGTTTCCTCTGTAGTTACGCATGACACACCAGCATCAGGATGTCAGAATGAAGTAAGGCAGACAACGGGACGAGCTCAGAATCTCATCTGATCTGATATATATTACAATAGTCAAGAGAACAGACTGACAGGAGACTTACTTTAGACGTGTGAGCGCTGAATCCAGACTGAGACATTTCCATCTCAAAGGAGGAGGTGTGTTTCTCAGATGTGGCTGGTAGACAAAGGCACAAGTTTTATGAAAAAGAAAAAAAATGCTCTGGTTGACACTTAACATTTTAACATATTTGCATCCTTTAAAGGAATAGTTTATCCAAAAATAAAAAAAAAGGAAACTTAGTCACCCTCAGGCTATCTGATATGTAGATGAGTTGTTTCTTCATAGGAACAGATTTGGAGAAATGTAGCATTGCATCACTTGCTCACCAATGGATCCTCTGTAGTGAATGGGTGCCGTCAGAATGAGAGTCCAAACAGCTGATAAAAACATCACAATAATCCACAAGTAATCCACACCACTCCAGTCCATCAATTAATGTCTTGTAAAGCGAAAAGCTGCATGTTTGTAAGAAACAAATCCATCAAGATGTTTTTTTTTTTAGCATTAAACTGTCAGTTCTGGACTGATACAAGATACAACTCCAAAATCCATAATAATGCTTCCTCCAGTAAAAACGTCCATCCTCTGTTTGTCATCTAACATCAAAATCCACCAACACATTTGTTCAGAATTGTTTTGGGCTGTTTTGGCTTGTAAACAGTGCTTGATCTGTGCATATTTCTCACCTGATTCAGACGAGATGACTTTTTCACTGGAGAAAGCAATATTATGGCTAGAGGACTCATATTTTAGCCAGAAGCAACAGTTTGATGTTAAAAACTTCTTCACAAGAGATTAACTGATGGACTGGAGTGGTGTGGATTATTTGTGGATTATTGTGATGTTTTTATCAGCTGTTTGGACTCTCATTCTGATGGCACCCATTCACTGCAGAGGATCCATTGTTGAGCAAGTGATGCAATGCTACATTTCTCCAAATCTGTTCTCATGAAGAAAAAAACTCACCTCCATTTGTGAGCCTGGACCACAAAAACAGTCTTAAGTAGCACGGGTATATTTGTAGCAATAGCCAAAAATAGACTGTATGGGTCAAATCGATTTTTTCTTTTATGCCAAAAAGGATATATATATATATATATATATATATATATATATATATATATACATATATATATATATATATATATATATAAACCTAATTTTAAGTTTAAGTAATATGCATTGCAAAGAACTTCATTTGGACAACTTTAAAGGTGATTTTCTCAATATATTGATTTTCTTTTCACCATCAGATTCCAGATTTTCAAATAGTTGAATCTCGGGCCAAATATTGTCCTATCCTAACAAACCAAACATAAATGGAAAGCTTATTTATTCAGCTTTGGATGATTTTTAAATCTCAGTTTAAAAAAATTGACACTTATGACTGGTTTTGTGGTCCAGGGTCACATTTTCGACTACCTGAAAAATTCTCATTTTTGGGTGAACTATTATTTCTTTTATTTTTCTTATTTATCGTCTGCCATGTGAAAATCGCAACCTGATCTAATGACGAAAAGATGAGAAATATGTCCACTGATTGGTGCTAAAAAAGTTGTTAGTTTTTTTTCCCCCAGAACAGATGAACATACATATGGTACGTTTTAAGTGACATTTGTTTTGTACTTGTCACCGCAGTCCTGACTTGAAATGTCTACTGAGTGGCGCTATAATGCTAATGCTCCATGACGTTTTAAAATAACAAAAACATCTGCACTAGATCTAAACATACCCGATAGTATGAACAAATGCGTATGTGAGAAAAACTAGGGCTGTCATTCGATTAAAATTGGTTTAACTAAATAAGCCTAACGTAAACTATGGAACACACACACACAAAAAAAGATAATTTGAGAAACATCTCAGTATTTTTTGTTCATACAATGAAAGTCATTGGTAACCAAAACAGCTTTGTTACCAACAGTCTTCAAAATGTAGTCTTCATGTTCCACAAAAGAAAGGTTTGAAACAACATGATGACAGAATTTTACATTTTTAGGTGAACTATCATTTTAACGTTTTTGTTATTATTTTTATTTTTAAAGGAGAAGTCCACTTCCAGAGCAACAATTTACAAATAATTTACTCACACCCTTGTCATCCAAGATGTTCATGTCTTTCTTTCTTCAGTCGTAAAGAAATTATGTTTTTTATGGATTATGGATATACTGGACTGATATGGTGCCCCGATTTTGAACTTCCAAAATGCAGTTTAAATGCAGCTTCAAACGATCCCAAATAAGATTGTAAACGATCCCAGCCGAGAAAGAAGGGTCTTAACTAGCGTAACAATCTGTTTTTTTAATAAAAATAATACAATTTATAAACTTTTTAATGCCAAACGCTCGTCTTGTCTTACTCTGCCTGGACTGTTTTTGTTTCAGTTCATGACAGTTAGGGTATGACGAAAAACTCCCATCTCATGTTCTCCCTCAACTTCAAAACCGTCCTATATCACTGTTTTACCATTTTGTTAAGGGTGTTTGATCTTCTTTGCATGTTTACTTTGCAAAGACTGGGTCGGTACTTCTGCAGTGATGTAGGATGATTTTGAAATGATTTTTGAAGTTGAGGAAGAAAATACGATTGGAGTTTATCAACATACCCTAACTGTCTTGAACCAGAATACACAGAGTTCAGGGAGAGAAAGGCAAGACGAGCGTTTGAGATTAAAAAGCATTTAAATTGTATTTTTTTTTAATGAAAATAACCGATCGTTTCGCTAGATAAGACTCTTTTTCCTCAGCTGGGATTGTTTACAACCGCATTTGGGATCGTTTGAAGCCGCATTTAAACTGCATTTTGGAAGTTCAAAATCGGGGCACCATAGGAGTCCATTATACGGAGAAAAATGCTGAAATGTTTTCCTCAAAAAACATAATTTCTTTACGACTGAAGAAAGAAAGACATGAACATCTTGGACGACAAAGGGGTGAGTACATTATATCTGAATCCTTGTTTTGGAAGTGGACTTCTCCTTTAATGAAATGATGCTCTAAATAACAAAGTAAATGTCTATTTGAGTCATTCATTCAATTTGTTCAATCGGCTGATTTATTCAGGAATGAAGTAAATGGCTCTCTTTATGAACGGGCCTTTGAATCATTGATTCACATGATTCGTTCAAAACGCGGATTCATTCAGAAACTAAACACCGCTGTGTTGCTCACAGATGCGCAACTGCTATGGCATCAAAGTTATTATGTTCTCTCAAAAATTGAGCAAAAACTGTTGTACAAAATCACATTTAAGCTCATGATAGATTGGGACAAAATCAGCACTCGTGTCATATCGCTCTTGCTCCCCGTGGGATATCATGTGATATGTGATATATATAAATATGAAACAACAACTCATACAGGAGCATTTTTGCCCTAATATCTTGAATTTTAGGGCATAACTGCATTTATGGAGTTGTTGCCCTGCATCATATTTGTTAACAGTCAACTATATGAAATATATAAGATGATGTACAGGTCTGGGGGCGGGGCCAGTGTGTTAACTGCATTAAAATATTTTAATTTTGTTATTTTTTCATAACTAATTCATTAAGTTAACATGTTAAACTGACAGCCCTAGTAAAAACACAATCACAAGCATGCCGTTTTAGCTTGTTTAGCTAACTCCAATTCTGTGCTGGCTGAGCTACAGAGCAAGCTTGTTGGATCCGAAAAGCAAAACATATGGAGTTGTAACCATTACTGTGTATGAAAACGCTTACAAGTGCTTGCTGTTTTACCACCTCTAGTGTTTATTTCTGTTGGAAACTGCAGTGAAATTTACTTATTGGTATCTTTTCGCATCAAAGTTTGATTTCCCACAGGTATGTTTTTTCTCATGAGATCAGGTTGGAAAACTGTATATCTAATTGTATGTTTAAACTTAGGGTTGGGGATCTAAACATTTTGTTGTGCTATATTAGATGCGTTACCTTCTAAAGCAAAGATCTTGCTTCCTAAGGCATCCACGATTGTCACCAATGCTAATTCATCCGACACATTGAAGAAGTGATCGCTTTTGAGCTCGCTAGCAATGAATTCAATTTCATCAATGAACTTCTTTATTTCTTCAATGCTTTTGTTCTGTCGATTATAGTCACCAAGGACCTACAAAAGACAATGTGTTAAAAAATAAGAGCAATCTATATTGTCTATTGAAAACAATGAATCCATGCACCACAGTATTTATGTATGAATATACTTACAGCAACGGCAAATCGCTCAATCCCATCTTGTTCACACTCATTAATGACGTTTTTCAAATTGAAGTGGTCATGTGACTCGCCATCTGTGACGATCACCATGACTTTTTTGACCCCTGGTCTTGCTCCTCGTTCCACTGTAAAGGCCTCTTTCCTTTGGAAAACAAACATCGGGTCAGGATTCTGTACAAACTTCCTTAGTTTGAACTGACACTTGGAAAATGATGATTATTAGGGGATTTTTCTGAAATACAACAGCCTCTTAAAGTCTAAGAGTTTCTTATTCCCCCTTTTGCTTGATGATTATGTCATCCAGAATTTGTGTTTCAAATTTTAAGCCTACTTTTAAATTCAAAATTAGCCTTGAATCTAATTTTTTGATACCTTGCCGTGTCAATGCCAAGAGCTGTCATGGTTTTGTGGCCGGTTCTTTGAGGTATGCTAGCAGCTTTAGCAAGAAGGTCTTGTTTGTTACTGAACTGGCTGAGGTTGAAGACGTGGCCGACATCGTCTCCGTACGACACGATGCCCACCTAGAGAAGCAAAAGCCCAAACAAAATCTCACACACAAAGCTCAGGCGGTGCTACCAGACAAGGAGAGTTCGGGTGGGCCTCAGACACACCGTTGTCTCTCTCTGCTAAATGACTCTGTCTGTGCTGACTCAAAAGTGAAGTCATTCCCTCAAAAAAGCCCTGCAAACATTTATTTAACCATGGAATATGTGGTCTTCCCCCAGCTCAACGTCCTGGAGCTGTATTTTCCAGTGGTGTGCTCAAAAAAGCCTTTATTTCCCTCGAATCAAACCACCCAGTAGCTTCTCCATGGAAAGTTTTTATGTAATACTCCTTGTAATGATGTTAGTGTAAGCTTATGACAGTTCCACTTATGTGCGACTAACTGCGCACAACTTTCACAAAACAAATCGCTTTGGTTTTCAACAAGTACATAGTTTAGAAAACGGTTTTAAATACAACCACTAAAAATCCTATACGTGAAGGGTTATCTCACCCAAAAATGAAAAATCATCATCAGTGTTATTGTAGTATCATTGAGACACTATTAGTTTTTTTTTTAATATTATTACTTTTTGTAGAAATAGTATTAGAAATAATATTAGTAATAGAAATAATATTACTTTTTGTATTTTCCATTTTTATTTTAATTTTAATTTTTTTTTTTAATTTTATTTTTATTAGTTATTGGGGCATTTTGTCTGTATAGTTAACTAAATAACTAAATAATAAATAATAATAGTAAATAAATAATACAAATAATAAAAAATGAAAAATTTACATTGAAATAAAAATGAAAGTTGAAAATATAAAATATTTATAAATATAAAATATTATATAATAGATGATTAAAAAAATTAATATATGCTATAATAGCACATAAATAATACTAAAATAACTTGTATTAATTTATTGTACCCTGTGGAACAAAAAATGATTCTGTTATTTTCTTATTAATTATAATAATAATAATAATAATTATTATTATATACAATATTAATATATGCTATAATAACACACAAGTAATACTAAATTAATACTTTTATTATTATTATTATTATTATTATTATTATTTATTTATTTTTTTGCAGCCACCTGAAATAAAATAAGTTTTAAAGTACTAAAATCACTAAAACTAAATTAATGTTAAATAGAAGTATAAAAATGGATAAAAATAACTAAATAATAAACAATAAAAATAAAACTAGTAAAATTTGTAATTTGCACAGAAATTGAAATAAAAGTTGAAAATATAAAAATAATAGATGATTCAAAATATTAATATATGTTATAATAAAACATAAATCATACTAAAATAATACGTTATTATTATTATTACTATTATTTTTTAGCAGCCACCTGAAATAAAATAAGTTTTAAAGTACTAAAATCACTAAAACTAATATATAAAAATAAATGAATGCTAAACAGAAGTATAAAAAATAAATATATAATAAAAATAACAAAATAAAAATAATAAAAATAACAAAAAATAAAAAAAGTAGAACTTCTAATTTACACAGAAATAAAAATAAAAGTTGAAAATACAAAAATAATAGATGATTTAAAATATTAATATATGTTGTAATAGCACATAAATAATACTAAAATAACACTTTTCCAAACTAGAATACATGTGTCCTGTGAAACAAACAAAAAAAAAATGCTTCAGTTATTTTATCATTCATTCATTCATTCATTCATTCATTTATTCATTTATTCATTTATTTATTTATTTATTTATTTATTTATTTATTTATTTATTTACCCCATACATTAAAAATCAGTGGGTCAAATGTTGTTGGAAGCATTGTTCAAAATATTTTTTTATGTTTCATGAAAGGAAAATCATCCATAGAGGTTTGAAACCACTACAGGGGAAGTAAATGATGACAAAATCTTAATTTTTGGGCCAGCTATTTCTTAAACATCCAATGATGCAGTAAGTGGATATTTTATTTTTGGCTGATGTCATTCCTAAACTGCTTCAAGACAAACTACATGGCTGCTCCACAGAGCAATATAATTAAAGAAATCTCACCCGGGCTGGTCCGATTTCAATACTCTGCAGAAATTTGACCAGGAACTGGGTGATGGGTTCCCAGGGGTAGATGCTGTTGGAACCGTCCAGCACTATGACAATGTCCATATCCTGCTTGCACTCTGAAACAAGCAAATAAACTTAATGAGCACCTTCATTACAATTATATAGTGAGAAAGAGAAATAAACACCACATTGCTTTCATTTAAATTCCCGAAGGGTACTTGAATGCCAAAAGCCAACTAGTAGGTTTACACAGGAAACACATTACAACTGAGTGAAACTGTGCGCGCTTATATAAAAAGGTCACGAAACATTGAGCCATGAAATTGGAAGTGACACTGACCTCCATTCTGACATAGAAAAACAGTGATTAATCATAGCTTATGCCATTTTTCCAATCAGTTTTTGTATATGGAAGAATCTGCTTTAAAATGTTGTGACCTTTCATTAGAGTGTTTATACAGTGGTAAATTAAGGTTTGGACTGCACGCCTAAAATCAAACTGAGAATTCAAATTCGAATTGAATGTAGCAGAATTCAAATTAAGTGATGCGGCGGACAGTCTTTCCTGTGCTGGCTGTTGCTATGATACATGTGTGTTTAAGATGAGTCACTGGTTCCGTGTTGCGTTGCGAGATGTCAGCTTTCCTAAACACTGTCCTAACATGGACATGTGGCGCAGGGGGAACCGGCTGTGGTTTACACGGCTGGAATGCGCTAATGTACACTCACAACACGTGTGTGTCGTACCTTGTACAGTGGGAGCGATGGAGTTGAGGACTTTGAAGGAGGAGCTGACGTTCGAGCAGATCCCAGTGATATATTGCTGCTTTCCACACATGTAGCCGTATTGAGGACCACAGGCCTGTGCAGAGCGAAAGAGAGAGAGAGACTGAGAGAGCAGCACTGAGCAGCTGACATGACATGAAACTTTATGGTCCTCACAGAAAAAAGTGTAGCATTTTTTTTGTCTTATATCTAAGTCTCATCTATAAGTCTCTCTTATGCTCATTAAGGTTGCATTTACACTCTTAAAAATAAAGGTGCTTTAAAAGGTTCTTCAAGCGATGCCATAGAAGAACCGTTTTTGGTTCCACAAAGAACCATTTAGAAAAAGGTTCTTTAAAGAAGCATCTCTTTCTTACCTTTTTATAATCTGAAGAACCTTCTTTCACTACAAAGAACCTTTTGTGAAACAAAAAGTTTCTTCAGATGTTAAAGGTTCTTTATGGAACCGTTTAGGCAAAAAAGTTTCTTCTATGGCATCGTGAAGCACCTTTATTTTTAAAGGAGTCCAGAACGAAAATGTACAGATAATTTACTCACCCCCTTGTCATCCAAAATGTTTACGTCTTTCTTTCTTCAGTCAATAAGAAATTATGTTTCTTGAGGAAAACATTTCAGGAATTATCTCCATATAATGGATTTCAATGGTGCCCCCAAGTTTGAACTTCCAAAATGCAGTTAAAATGCAGCTTCAAATGTCTCTAAATGATCCCAGCTGAGGAAGAAGGGTCTTATCTAGCAAAACAATCAGTCTAAACAAATTGACAATTTATATACTTGCTAACCCTTAACGCTTGTCTTGTCTAAGTCTGCGTGAACTGTTTTTTTCCGGTTCAATGTGGTCAATGCAGTTAGGGTATGTCGAAAAACTCCCGTCTAGTTTTCTTCTTCAACATCAAAATCGCCTTACATCACCCTACATCACCCTACATTGCTGTTTTACCTTTTTTTTGTAAAGGCTGTTTGATCTACTTTGCATGTTCACTTTGTAAACACCGGGTCGGTACTTCTGCAGTGATTTAGGACGATTTTGAAGTTGGGGAAGAAAATGAGATAGGAGTTTTTTGACATACCCTAACTGTATTGGCTGGAAACAGTTCACGCAGACTTGGACGAGTTGAACGTTTGAGGTTAAAAAGTATATAAACTGTCAATTTGACTTGAAAATTACCACTCGTTTTGCTAAATAAGACCCTTCTTCATCGGCTGGGATCAATTAGAGCCATTTGAAGCTGCATTTAAACTGCATTTTGGAAGTTCAAACTTGGGGACACCATTTAAGTCCACTTTATGGAGAACATTCCTGAAATGTTTTCCTCAAGAAACATAATTTCTTATCGACTAAAGAAAGAAAGACATGAACATCTTGGATGACAAGGGGGTGAGTAAATTATCTGTAAATTTTTGTTCTGGAAGTGGACTTTTGGAACTTTGGACTTCCAGTGTTCTGGAATCTTTGATCTTCGATCTAAAACAGAGTAAAAACAGAAAGAAAAAAAATACTTTTATTCAGCAAGGATGTGTTAAATTGCTAGTGAAAAGTGATAGTAAAGACATTCTTAGAAGAGACTCCTTTTTTGAATAAATGCCGTTCTTTTTTTGTATTCATCAAAGAATCCTGAAAATATTACAGTTTGCCAAAAAATATTAAGCAGCAGAAATGTTTTCAACATTAATAATAAATCAGCACATTAGAATGATTTCTGAAGGATCATGTGACACTGAAGACTGGAGTAATGATGCTGAAATTCAGCTTTGCATCACAGTAATAAATTACATTTTAAAATATATTAAAATAGAAAACAGTTTTTTTAATTGTAATGACATTTCATACTGTTTTTACTGTATTTTTCATCAAATAAATACAACCTTGGTGAGCGTAAGAGACTTCTTCTAAAAACATTAGAAAATCCTACCAAACCCAAACTTCTGAATCATAGTATATACACACATACAGTATGAACAGTAAGACTTCAACATTTTTTAAAGGAGTCTCTGTAACACTTTACAATATGAGTGCACAAATACGGATTAATTCATGCTTAACTAATGCATGGATGATCACGAGTTGATGTATAATTTATGAAGAACTAAACCATTTATTAATGACTACTACATCAGCAACAAATGAACATTCTATATGATTCACTGATTAAGTAATAAATAAATTGTTATTAGTTAAATGTGTCATAATGTATTAATTCCCTAATAACATATTATATTACGTAATAGTGTAAATTCATGTGTTAATTACCACAATGGTTCAGATAATGTACTCACCCCCTTGTCATCCAAGATTTTCATGTCTTTCTTTCTTCAGTTGTAAAGAAATTGTTGTTCTTTGAGGAAAACCTTTCAGGATTTTTCTCCATATAATGGACTGCTATGGTGTGGTTGTAAACAATCCCAGCCGAGGAAGAAGGTCCTTATCTAGCAAAATGATTGATTATTTTCAATACAATTTAAATACTTTTTCTCAAACACTCGTCTTGTCTTTCCCTCCCTGAACTCTGTGTATTCTGGCTCAAGACAGTTAGGGAATGTCAAAAAACTCCAATCGTATTTTTTCCCTCAACTTCAAAAATGATTTCAAAATCGTCCTACATCACTGCAGAAGTATAGACCCAGTCTTTGCAAAGTGAACATGCAAAGAAGATCAAACACCCTTAACAAAAAAGGTAAAACAGCAATATAGGATGATTTTGAAGTTGAGGGAGAAAATACGGTCTGATTTTTTCAACATACCCTAACTGTCATGAGCTAGAATTCACAGAGTTCAATTAGAGTAAGACAAGACAAGTGTTTGACATTAAAAAGTATATAAATTGTATTATTTTTATGAAAATAACTGATTGTTTCACTAGATAAGACCCTTCTTCCGCGGCTGGGATCGTTTACAACCGCATTTGGGATCGTTTGAAGCCGCATTTAAACTGCATTTTGGAAGTTCAAACTCGGGGCACCATATCAGTCCATTATATGGAGAAAAATGCTGAAATGTTTTCCTCAAAAAACATAATTTCTTTACAACTGAAGAAAGAAAGACATGAACATCTTGGATGACAAGGGGGTGAGTAAATTATCTGAATCATTGTGGTAATTAACACATGAATTTACACTATTACGTAATATAATATGTTATTAGGGAATTAATACATTATGACACATTTAACTAATAACAATTTATTGATTACTTAATCTATGATTCATATAGAATGTTCATTTGTTGCTGATGCAGTAATTAATAATAAATGGTTTAGTTTTTCATGAGTTATATATTAAGTCATGATTATGTCTGCATTAGTTAAGCATGAATTAATGCATATTTTCACACTCGTATTGCAGAAGTGTCACCAAAGTCTCTTCTGCTAACCAAGCCTGCATTTATTTGATCCAAAGTATAGCAAAAATATTTTTACTATTTAAAGCTGTTTTCTATTTGAATATATTTTAAAATGTAATTTATTCCTGTGATTTAAAAGCTGAAGTTTTAGCATCAGAAATCATTCTAATATTCTGATTTGCTGCTCAAAAACTTTTATTTATTATTATTATTATTATTATTATTATTATTATTATTATGTTGAAAAAAGCATTTATAAAAGCTTTGATGAATAGAAAGTTCAGAAGAACAGCATTTATCTGAAACAGAAATCTTTTGTAACATTAAAAATGTCTTTATCATCACTGTTGATGTTTTTTGAGTAACAAATCAGCATATTAAAATGATTTCTGAAGGATCATGTGACACTGTAGTAATCATGCTGAAAATTCAGCTTTGATCACAGGAATAAATTACATTTTAAAATACGAGATGCGATCTAGGAAAACCCAACACATGGTGAAATTTGACCTTTTTAGGTTTTGATACAATATGAAAGCTGGGCTCATGCCCTTTCCATTTTATTTTGTCCTTAGCTTGAACGTAACAAAAGTTATGGCTATCTTAAGTTGGCTGATAGCAATGATTTTCAGAAATGGAATTTGGAGAGAAACGGGGTTTAAAGTGAGACGGCTTTCACTTTCAATTCACGGGTTTAATGAGATCTGTCTGTCAAGTCAGGAGTGATATACTGCATCATTACACAAACAGACTAACATCTGTTTTCTGTTATCATGGGCATAGTCTCTGAACTTTTGATCACCCCTTGTATGTTTAGATAGCACGAATAATGCAGCCTACCTTGTAGTTTACATTTAGAAAAGCCAGTCCTAGTGCAACTGTTCACGCACTGAGCATAAAACAATCGGACTCCTCCTCTTTTGTAACTTTAGTAACATCATCCAATCCTTCATCTCTGGATGTGAAATAGTCCATTATAACATTGTTTAGGGCACTGACATCACCAAGATTAAGCAGATTGAGACGAGTAAGATCGTTTAAGTGAACAGCTGCAGTACTTTAGACTGCTTGACACGCTCCGCCATCTCACGATATTAAAAAATAAATAAATAAAATGTGTGCCGTAGTTTACACAGGACTGGCGGGGAATGTGCATTGAAACACCTTTATTAAATATGTTATGTGGTTTAATTTCGTAGGTTAACAGTTTTTGTGGTCTTAAGGGAAAGCACCTCCACAGTGCGTTCTTAATGAGCTGATTTTGGCAAGGTAAAAAGGGTGTTGTTTTACACTACCATTGAGAATTTTTAACCAAAGTATTTTATAGACTTTTCATTAAGACCCTAAAGAATCATATCAACTTGTGGAAAATGGGCATCCGATGACCCCTTTAAGAGAAAGACAGTAATTTCTACTTGCTGCAATAAATCGTTATTTTTCTGCACTAAACGAGTGAATTTCACCAAGATATTTTCAGAGGTGATAGACAAGATGTTATAGAATAATAATTTCATGAAAAACCTAACTTTGACAAAAAAATTGACATTCAACCTATTTTTCGAATTTCCTGAAAACATCCCAGCGCGACATCCGACGGGTTTTCCCAGATTGCATCACATACAGTATATTCAAATAGAAAGCAATTTATTTAAATAGTAAAAATATTTCACAATATTGTTGCTTCTGCTGTATTTTGGATCAAATAAATGCAGGCTGGGTGAGAAGAAGAGACTTCTTTAAAAAACATGAAAACTTTTACTGTTCAAAAAGTGACTGTTCCATTTTTAATGTAATTTTTGAGAGTTGAGAGCTTTACCTCCCACAATTAATTATTTAAACTATAATGTTTACGTGGAACTATTTCCGTTTCAGTTCTTCGCAGCATATGGGAGCTGGAACTGCATGTGGGAACAGTTGGAAACAATGTGTCAAAATGCTTGATAGTACATGGGAATGTTTTGATGTGACATGCTGACTTCCATATTGTTTTCATTACCTTCTATTAAACTGGTTACATGGAATATTTGTATATTTAAAACGTCATTTGTCACACAGCAGGACCATTTAAATAAACTAGCGAAATGAAAAAGGTGATAAAAAAGTGGTGAAACATCCAGTTGTCACTTCCTCTAATAGAGGGTTCTGTGTTACATACCTTGTCAAAGAATTTCTATAATAATTTGGACTCAATCCTAATGGGATCAAATGAGATTCTACTGGATAAACTGAAATTCCTACTTTTCCATTGCTTTTTTTTTTTTTCTCAGAATGTCATCCTTTCATCCTTTCGGATTACATTTGATTCCTGTTTGATCCCATTACGTTCCATTTTTTAAGTACTGGAAAAGCTGTGTATTCATGAACTGCAATCACAGATTGCTGACAATTTGTTCAATCATAAAATAAAACCATTCCCAGACACAGTGCCAGCATGTCATGGCTGTTCTATAATTATAAACATTAACTGGAAAACCGAGTGTTTCCACAAAGCCTTTTTAATGTAATGATTTAAAAAGTCTGTGATCAGACACTATTAATTAACAGAGGCTGAAGTAACAGAAGACATATAAAGATCTCAGTGCGATCACATCCGCAGATGTTCCCTACCAGAAAGCCATTGCCGTCAGGGTTAACCACCAACGTCGTCCCCATAGTCATGTTTTCCTTCACTTCATTTATGTTTGGAATTGTTGTGTTTTCTGCAAGAAAAATAGACAAAAATGCAGTCACAGCGAAAATCGTATGAAAAGAAAACCTAAACAAAAACTCCCCTGCATTTTCCCATAGGCAGATACACAGAATCCTTCTATTTGCCCTTTTAAACACAAAAGCCATTGCTGGGGTCCTTTATGTGGGTTTTAGTTTTGCAGTATTTCTGTCACTTCCTGCTTTACAAACACACCATGTGAACACAATGTAAGCCACAGGAATGAAAACTAGTAAGAAAAATAATATTGTCAACCCATACAATCTACATTGTCCATATTTGAGATAATGCTTTGTGACACTAACACTGAAACATATTTAAAATGAGTTTTAGAAACATGCACGTGAAAACACTGAGAGCAGAGATTTCTATTGGAAGTGTTTGTCATAGAGGTCAAGTAATGAAAGACGACAAGCAACATTGAGTTATCTGGTGAAGGATTATGTAATTATGTGTAGATTAGACATTAAAATGTTTTTTTGGATCTCTTCCTGTCTAGGCCTCCTCTGAGAGTCAGACATTCAAGCAGAGGGTAACATACAAGCAGATTTAGCGCTACAGGCTAATGAGTCATACAAACAAAACATTATATCATTGATCAAAATGTGCAGTGATGCACGAATACTCTCTCAATGTAAGCATTTCATCAAAATGAATCATTTTCTGAATGCACATTCTTGGTCTTTATCTTATAATTCATGGTTCATGTTTTTACAAATCGTTAACAAGCCACGCCCAACATTTTTTTTCACACTAAATATGTCTTACTCAGAAATGTGTCACAATAATAAACTATAATTAGTTGTGCAAACTGATTTGTTGTATTTAAAGGGACAGTTCACCTAAAAATGAAAATTCTGCTATTAATTACTCACGCGTCAAGTTTTCTCATTGTGAAAACTGACACAGAAGAAAAAAAAATTGTTAAATAAAGTCGTTATTTTTGTTTTCTTTGTGCACAAAAAGTATTCTCGTAGCTTTACAACATTACGGTTGAACCTCCAGTGTTGGGAATGTTACTTTAAAAAAGTAATTAGTTATAGTTACTAGTACTTCTCACAAATAGTAACAGTTAGCAACTGAGTTACTATTTGTATATATATAACTATATAACTCATTATAAAAGTAACTAATTACCAGGGAAAGTAACTATTGTGTTGCTTTTTTAAAAAAAAAAAAAAAAAAAATGTTTAAATATATCAAATAACTTGGATGCCCCAATATTAAATGTTAAATGAATTAAATTTAAATGAAATGAATTAAATATAAAATCTTAAAAATCTTAAAAATAAGATAACAAAACTACTACAAATTCTACTATTAATAACAATATAAAACGCACTAAGGATTAATGAGCTGCTGGGTTCATGAATATTAATTACGTTGCCTGCATTCGCTTGAACTGATTTGCTGAAATCAGAACAAGGACGATAATAGGTGAGCGCCAGCCAATGAGATTGTCGTTTGTGCATTAGTTCCGCCTACCACCGAAGAAACTGGCAGTTCTTAAAAGCTGAAGAATTCCAAAGGAACTCCATTATTTTGAGAAGAAAATACAACAAAGTATATCGTTTACATGTAGTGTGTCAATTCTGCATGATATATAAGACTCTCTCGCTCTGTATCTTTCTTTGCATGTGTGGGACAAAGCAAAGGCTAGTCGTGTGTTTTCACACTAGCGTTTACGGTTCGTCAAATACAGGTACATTGCGCATCCATTCAGATGAACTGAAAAATAAAATTATAATAATATTATAATAAATTATAGTAACGCCGCATTTTATTGTCAGTAATGGTAACAGCGTTGTAACAGGGGAAACAGTAATTCATTTGATTACTCGTTACTGAAAAAAATAACGCCGTTAGTAATGTCGTTTATTTATAACGCTGTTATTTCCATCACTGTGAACCACTGATGTCACATGGACTATCTTAGTAGGCGGAACTAATGTACAAACAACAATCTCATTGGCTGGCGCTCACCTAATATTGTCCCTGTTCTGATTTTACTACCTTTCTGAGTCTTCAACGTGTCAGTTGTGTTGCTGTTTATGCAGGTTCAGAAAGCTCTTGGATTTCATCAAAAATACAAGAACAAAGATCTTACGGGTTTGGAATGAAATTTTTGGGAGAACTATTCCTTTAAGCAACGCTGTGCTGCTGCACATTGGCCTCTCTATCGCCACAACAAGAAGTTACTTGCAAAGTTGTTTTCTTCATGCCAGTTGTGCACGGCTCTTCCGCTCGGATGAATCTAATGATTTTAGCTAAACACTGTGAGTCTGTATTCACAATATCAGACTCACTGATGGCAAATATGTGACCCTGGGCTACAAAACCAGTCGTAATAGCATGGGTATATTTGTAGCACTAGCTCAAAAATTCATTGTATGGGTCAAAATTGTCGTTTTAGGCCAAAAATCATTAGGATATTAAGTAAAGATCATATTCCATGAAGTTATTTTGTAAATTTCCTACCGTAAATATATTAAAACTTAATTTTTGATTAGCACTATGCATTGCTAAGAACTTCATTTGCACAACTTTAAAGCAAATTTTCTCAGTATTTTTATTTTTTTGCACCCTCAGATTCCAGATTTTCAAATAGCTGCATTTCAGCCAAATATTCTCCTATTCTAACAAAACATACATCAATAGAAACTTATTTATTCAGCTTTCAAGTGCATAAATTTCAATTTCCAAAAACTGACTCTCATGACTGGTTTTGTGGTCCAGGGTCACATATTTGAAAAATGTTGAACAAGTAAATAGCACATCTGCCACTGTTATAACCAGAGATTCTTTTATTTGCTTTAAGAATGAATGACGTAAACCAAACCAAATTTACTAAAAATTGAACCACTTGCTCCAAATATTAACAAATAAATGAGGGCAAGGCAAGAACACAGGCTAATTTTTGTTATTTACTAGCTCAATAATTGGAACTGAAACAGTAAGAGCCTCTGCTAGCTTGTTCTTTTCACCTGTATTGCATGATTTGAACTGGATCGTTCCTCATTTGTAAGAAACTTTAGATAAAAGCATATGTAAAATGAATGTAAATGTAAAGTAAATAACCCATGAGTCAAGGTCAAAGCCTTTCTGGCCAGTACCAGAATGAACTCTGAAGCCACAATCTGCTTTTGCTCTTCTTGTGTTCTCAGAATAACATCTCTCGAAAGCGTACACAGATGTTTCAGCTGTGGAGTTTTCTCAGTGCATGTTTTATAGACAACCAGGTGGCGTTAAGTGTCGAGACATTAGCGCTTACACAAGTGTGTGTAAAGGTTTCCTAAATTAAATTATCATGCTAGCTCCTGACTTAGAAGGATGGGACTTTCCTCTGGAATGCACTTCTTCTGCATTTGGCGTCTGATAAGAACTTAATCTGTTCACTAATAAGGACAAAGCAATGTATTTAAACAGTACACTTAAGATTTCATTTGTAATGCACTGTACTTTTGCTACTATATGTGACATAGAGTACACTACAATTCAAAAGATTTTTTCACATTTTGAAAAAATGTCTCTCATGCTCAACAAGGCTGCATTTTCTGTTAAAAAAATACAGTAAAAACAGCAATATTGTGAAATATTATTACAATTTAAAATAACTGTTTTCTATTGCAATATATTTTGAAATGTAATTTATTTCCGTGATGCAAAGATGAATTTTCAGCATCATTACTCCAGTTTGCAATGTCACGTAATCCTTTAGAAATCATTCTAATATGCTGACTTGATGCTCAAAATCCAAAAAGAAAAAGAAGAAAAAAAAACTTGACTAAATATATTAGTGTCAATATTTATAAAATTAGTGCTATTAGTGTTAATCTCCTCTACAAAATTACTGATGAAAGTGTCCTTTAACAACAGTCTGGCCTGGCATGACATGCACTTCATATTATCAACTAAACAATATTAAAGGAAACATGCTGTTGATAAAAAATACAACTGACTTTAAAGGCTTTCTTTGTCAAAAGATGTCATGTTGAATCAGTAATCCTGTTGACTTTAGGAGTGAGTAAGCAGGTACCATTTCCCCTCTCAGGAGGTTTTATTTTGGAAAGACGTTTTGAGAAACTCATTCTCAAATATGGAGGACTTTGCACGCTATGTCAAAGTGCCATACTAGTGCATGGCATACTACTTCACTGAAATCTGCTAGTAACCTTGAGTCACGCAGCAGTGTTTGGGACGGTCAAAGTACCAGCTGAGGACACTGACAATTTCTTGCCAACTGAGGTAATGTCTGTTACCCTTCCTATAACAAATATTCTGGTTGAACCACACCCAAATTGTAAAAACACACAGTTAATACTGTAAATACGGATGAATTATACACAGCAACGAACAAAAATAGTTCACGGAAAACATGATGGCACTACCCAAACACGCAAATGCTTATATAAGGCCACCTCTCACCTGGCAAAAGGAATTTTTCACATCCAGTGTTTCTGTTTTGTCCCACGGGGCACCTGTAGACATCTCCAGTCCGTTTAGCCGGCTGTCCAGTCATAGGAGAACCAATCAGAACCCTGCAGAAAAAAGCAGGAAGAAGAGAGTGGGGTCATTTATCCCTGACCGCAAGAAAACCTTGGGGCTTTGTGAGAAAGTGGAAGCACGCTGAGCCAAAGTGCAGTTGATTGATTCGCCAGTTTTCCAGTGGGAAAGAAAGGCATAACATAAATATGCACATGCTTATTTTTAAATATTGCACTAAAATGGAACATATGTGAAATGTCAAAACGACGGGAGAAAAAGAGGGTATTTTTTCGGCGTAATAACTATTACAGAGGTTGAATATGATATTGACGGATACATGATGTTTTACCTTTGAACCTCACTGTGATTTATGCGCTTTACAGAGAGATAACGTGAAAGGTTGTTTACATTTCATTATGTTCTGTGCTACATCTGAGTGCACTTATCCAAATAAAGAACATTCACCGTGTTCCTCAGATTTCTAATGGCGGTTTTTGACAACAGTGCTAAAAGTAGGCATCCTTATGTAAGCATGTAAACAACTCAAGTCATTAACATTCCTGTGCACAAATGGGCCTTGTCAGCAGAGAATACAAGCGGGAGCCCACGCAATCTTCCCTGGTTACAACTTTGAACACCAGTCACCTTCAAAGTCAACATACAGTGTATTTTAGCTTTGACTTACTGATCATTTTAAGGAGAAGTCCACTTGCAGAACAAAAATTTACAGATAATTTAATTTAATTTAATTTAATTAACCCCCTTGTCATCCAAGATGTTCATGTCTTTTTTTCTTCAGTCGATAAGAAATTCTGTTTTTTTTTTTTGAGGAAAACATTCCAGAATTTTTCTCCATATACTGGACTTCAATGGTGCCCCGAGTTCAAAATGCAGCTTCAAATGGCTCTAAACGATTTCACTCATCCTACATCGCTGCAGAAGTACCAACCCAGTATTTACAAAGTGAACATGCAAAGAAGATCAAACACCTTTACAAAAAAACTTAAAACAGCAATGTAGGACGATTTTGACGTTGAAGAAGAAAACGAGATGGGAGTTTTTCGACATGCCCTAACTGTATTGTCCCGGATTACACAGACTATGCATGCACATCGAAGACGAGACAAGACGAGCATTTGAGGTTAAAAAGTATATAAATTGTCAATTTGTTTTGAAAATGATCGATCGTTTCGCTAGATAATACCCTTCTTCATCGGCTGGAATCGTTTAGAGACATTTGAAGCTGCATTTAAACTGCATTTTGGAAATTCAAATTTGGGAGCACCATTGTAGTCCAGTATATGGAGAAAAATTTGGGAATGTTTTCCTCAAGAAACATAACGACTGAAGAAAGAAAAACATGAGCATCTTGGATAACAAGGGGGTGAGTAAATTATCTGTAAATTTTTGTTCTGGAAGTGGACTTCTCCTTTAATAAAGTTCATGTCATTCCAAACCTGTGTTTGGAAACATCTGTGGAACCCAAAAAGAGAAATATTGCATAATGTCCTGGCTGCTCTTTTCCATATAATGAAAGAGAATGGAGACAGGTTATTAAGTTAAAAAAGCGGCATGAAGTTTATCCACATGGCAATTTCAAGTCTTTGTGTAAGAATCAAGTGGGAATTTAAGTCATGTTCTCCTCCACCGTAACTTTAAAATCTCATTTGTGGTCATATACATTGAAATGCGACGCGTGAAGACGCATCAAGTGGCTACAAGATGTTTAAGAAAGATTTTTTTAAAGGAGAAGTTCACTTTCAGAACAAAAATGTACAGATAATGTACTTACCCCCTTGTCATCCAAGATGTTCATGTCTTTCTTTCTTCATTTGATAAGAAATTATTTTTCTTGAGGAAAACATTTCAGGATTTCTTTCCATATAGTGGACTTCAATGGTGCCCCCAAGTTTGAACTTCCAAAATGCAGTTTAAATGCAGCTTCAAATGTCTCTAAACGATCCCAGCCGAGGAAGAAGGGTATTATCTAGCGAAATGATCGATCATTTTCAAAACAAATTGACAATTTCTATACTTTTTAACCTCAAACGCTCGTCTTGTCTAAGTCTGCGTGAACTCTGTTCTGGTTCAATACGGTCAATACAGTTAGGGTATGTCGAAAAACTCCCATCTCATTTTCTTTTCCAACTTCAGAATCATCCTACATCGCTGCAGAAGTACCGACCCAGTGTTTACAAAGTGAACATGCAAAGAAGATCAAACACCTTTACAAAAAAAGCTAAAACAGTGATGTAGGGTGATTTTGACGTTGAAGAAGAAAACGAGATGGGAGTTTTTCGACATACCCTAACTGTATTGACTCTGATTACACAGGCTACACATGCATGCGCATCGCAGAGATGAGACAAGATGAGCATTTGAGTTTAAAAAGTAAATAAATTGTCAATTTGTTTCAAAAATGGCCGGTTGTTTCGCTAGATAAGACCCTTCTTGCTCGGCTGGGATCGTTTAGAGCCATTTGAAGCTGCATTTAAACTGCATTTTGGAAATTCAAACTTGGGAGCAATACTGAAGTTTTAAATATGGATATTTTTCTTACACAAATGCAGCGATTTGCTTCAGAAGGCCTTTATAACCCCCTGAAGCCATGTGGAGCACTTTTTTTGATGGATGAATGCACTTTATTGAACTTCAGAATCTCAACAGCCATTCACAGCCATTATAAAGCTTGGACATTTTTAATATGACACTGATTGTCTTCGTCTAAAAGAAAAAAGTCATATACACCTAGGATGGCTTGAGGGTGAGTAAATCATGGGTTTATTTTTATTTTTGGGTGAACTATACCTTTAAGTCTCGTCCCCTAATTTCTAGTTAATGAAAACTTTTAAAATAAAAAGTAAATAAAACTAACGTAGAAATGTGATTGAAAGGCATTTTGGTTCTTCAAAGAATTTTAAAAGCTTTCCAGTAAATGATTTGTGCTGTTTCTCTGCTATAGTGATCCTCAAAAATCCCTATGGTACTCTTTAAAATCCACCCAGATCACGTCTGTCAAGTCATCTAATTACTCTGAACAGGTCATTGGCAAGGTTTACAAGTCAGTCAAGGCCACCTGTGAGAGGTTTATGTAAAGCTGTCTTGGGGGTTTTACACCAGCTGAGGTGTATCTCTGGAAGTAAAGAGTTAACCATTAAAAGCGGTGCTAAAACGTGCTTCTGGACCCATTTTTAAGAGGCTACAGATGTCTGAATTCACTGAGGTTTCATTGAGGGGAACTGTTTTGTACAGTAGGGAATCCTTTCCATTTATTTATATTGTTAATGGAGTTAGCAGGCCCTAGTACATTAGCTCGATGACTTTTTTTGGAAAAAACAAACCTTTACAAAAGCAGACTGCATCAGTGATGCTCATATGACAATTCTAGCATTATAATGGGACGGTTCTGAGTATAAAGTTTATTATAATGTAGTAAATTAATGCATCAAAACTGCTTGCCATTGTCATGACACTCAAGCATGTGAATTGTTTTGTTTGAGTGTACAAAATGGAAAAATAAGGCAAAAAACATCAACGACCAATCAGAATTCAGCATGCAAATATTACAATGACATCATCAATCTCAGTTAGATTTTGAATGGCAGACATTCTAATTATGTACATCAATTAGTGATTTTCAAAATTTCAAATCTAAAAGTTCTTAAAAGCTTTATCCACCTTATTTTTCCCGTAAGAGGGGGTGCAGTCATTAGTAAATTTTATGGGTCCGGCTTCTGGTCCCATTTGTGTCCAACTATTTTTGGCTGTACAAAACTGCTTGTTTTGCTGTTTTATATTGCATATTGGTGTGTCTCAGCATATTTTAACGTATTACCATAATTATACAGACTGGTTTCTAGTGCAAGCAGTTTAACAGTTTACTGCACTTTGTTATTCTTCTCATTATTTCCCTATAGCGACTAATGAACTGTAAATCTCACCCATAGGCTAACTTCAGTGTTGAAAGGTGGATGTAGTAAATACCAAAATAAATAGCATGTCTAAGCATTTATAGATAAGTATGGAAACATACCACTTTCCCTCACTGTTCTCAAACTGTTGGACGGTATATCCGAACATGTCCTCCACTGGTCCACTGAATGACATCTGGTTCTTCTCATCCACATTGAAACATGACAACCATGGCAGCACAGCTATCAAGAAAAGAAACAATAAGAAGATGACATAAACATAATATACAGTATGTATCTTTATCTTCTGCATAAGACCAATGGCCAGTTTATCTATTAAAATAAGCGTTTCCTTTGAGCAGATAATAAAAATGCTTGCTAGTATTTACCAAAAACTAAGGTAATCTCTGTATGGAAGTCTAACAAATTCTAATTTGATCCTTTGCTAAAACAAGAACATAAAAAGTTCATGCAGTTACTCAGTTTATTAAATGATAAATATTTATAATGAATATTAATTTGCATCAGTAAATAAACACTCAGACTTTTCATTTCCCTCTTTTGTTTTGGGAGAGAGAGAGAAATAGTCCCAGTTGTTCATGCCCAGTTGTGTGGGAATGAAACATGCGAATCCTACGGGAAGCAATACGCGCATAGTAGGCAGAGGAATTTCACAGAGCAATGTGGAGTAGCCGTCCTGACCTCTTGGACAATGTCCTCTTCATGAAGACCACCAGAATCTGACTTTTAGTACTGTATATAAAAGGAGAACTAAATATAGTGTTTAAATGCTTCATTGTGCAGAGGCCACAGAGAGTCTTTTCACATGTTGTGTGCAACGGAATTCCAGTCATGATTTATTCAATTCCAGGATTTGGAAGGGAATTGTGAAGATTAACAAATCACTGTGGTGTTGAGTAGACTGCTGGAGCTGGGTGAGAACACGAATAGACAGAGAGACAGAAATCCAGTTGTGCTGCCTTATGTCTGTTGTCATGATCTAAGCTAATGAATGTAGAACATGTAGGCATGAGGAAACAGAGAGGCAGTGTATATTTGTGGGCATGCCTCATGAATGTCCACTTAATAGTAATTAAAATTTCCAGTCAAACCCAGTTTTTATTGAGTCTTAACTACTGAGGAGGATGTGGATGATGAGTGACCATCTGAAAGACCAGACCAAAGACCATTTATACGTTCACCACTATGACGGACAAGACACAACCGATGTGTTTTGAAAAACAAGCAGAAGGAAAGGAAGATGAAAATAGAAGAGCAGCAGAAGAAAAAGAAACATGTCCATTAGAGATGTGCTGACCACTTGGCCTTTCCTGGCCTAAGGAAATGCTGTTTTGTTTTGAGTAAGATTTGAAAGTTAGATAAGACGAAAATGAATTTCTGCTGCAATCTAGACGTAAGCAATATTTTGTAATAAGAGAAAGAACAAGAGGCTGAAAAGAAACATGAAGGCTTAATCAAAATATGAAAGTGAAGAAGAATGCTGACATAAAGAATAAGAACTGAAGATAAAGTTACTAAGAAGCTGACTATTTGAGAAGCTCAAGAAAAATGAAGATGCAGAAGAAAACAGGATAAAGAAAAGGCTGAAGAAGAACTTGAAAAAGACTAGGAAGAGGTTTAGTTGAGGCTAAGAAGAAGCAAAGATGCAGAAGAAGCTGAAACAGAGCTATCGAAGCTCAAGAAGCCCAAGAAGAATCAGAAAAACATGAAAATATAACAACGAAGAAAATAAAGAACAAACTGAAGAAGAAGAACATGAAGAAGTCTAAGAAGAAGCTTAGTTGAGGCTAAGAAGAAGCTGATAAAAGTGAAGATCCAGAAAATTAAGATGCAGAAGAAGCTGAAAAGGAGCTATCAAAGCGCAAGAAGGCAAAGACAAATCATAAGAACATGAAGATAAAGAAGAGTCTGAAGAAGAACATGAAAAAACCTTAAGAGCTTGGTTGAGGCTAAGAAGAAGCTGATAAAAGTAAAGCTCCAGAAACTGAAGATGCAGAAGATGCTGAACAGGAGCTACTAAAACTCAAGAAGGCCAAAAAGATTCTGAAGAACATGAAGATTTAACAATGAAGAAGATAAAGAAGAAGCTGAAGAAGAGGAACATGAAAAAGACTAAGTAGAGGCTTAGTTGATGCTAAAAAGTTGAAAAAAAGTGAAGATCAAGAAAATGATGATGCAGAAGAAGCTAAAAAGGAGCTATCAAAGTGCAAGAAGGCAAAGACAAATCATAAGAACATGAAGATAAAGAAGAGACTGAAGAAGAACATGAAAAAAAGACTAAGAAGAGGCTTAGTGGAGGCTAAGAAGAAGCTGATAAAAGCGAAGCTCCAAGAAATGAAGATGCAAAAGAAGCTAAAAAGGACCTACTGAAGCTCAGGAAGGCCAAGAAGAATCTGAAGAACATCAAGATAAAGAAAAAGTTTAAGAAGAACATGAAAAAAACGTAGAAAAAGCTTAGTTGAGGCAAAGAAGAAGCTGATAAAAGTGAAGCTTCAGAAATTAAAGATGCAGAAGATGCTGAAAATGAGCTACTGAAGCTCAAGAAGGCCAAAAAGAATCTGAAGAAAGATAAAGAAGAAGCTGGAGAAGAAGAATATGAAAAAGTCTAAGAAGGGGCTTAGTTGAGATTAAGAAGAAGCTGAAAAAATGAAGATGCAGAAGAAGCTGAAATGGAGCTGTCAAACCTCAAGAAGGCCAAGAGGAGTCTGAGAAACTTGAAGATGCAACTATGAAGAAGATAAAAAAGAAGCTGAAAAAGAAGAACACACACACACACACACACACACACACACACACACACACACACACACAAAGACTAAGCAGAGGCTTAGTTGACATTAAGAAGAAGCTCAAAAAAGTGAAGGTCTAGAAAATGATGATGCAGAAGTTAATAAGGAGCTATTGAAGCTCAAGAAGGCCAAGAAGAATCTTAAGAACATGAAAATAAAGAAGAATCTAAAGAACATAAATAAACTTAAAAAGAGGTTAGTTGAGGCTAAGAAGAAGCTGATAAAAGTGATGCTGAAGAAAATTAAGATGCAGAAGAAGCTGAAAAGGAGCTACTGAAGTGCAAAAAGGCAAAGAAGAATTTTAAAAATATGAAGATGAAGAAAAAAAGCTTAAGAAGAACATAAAAAAAAAAAAAAAACTTTTCATGAAGATGCTGACAAAAGGGAAGCTCCAGAAAATGAAAATGCAGAAGATGCTGAAAAGGAGCTACTGAAACTCAAGAAGGCCAAAAAGAATCTGAAGAACATGAAGATATAACAATGAAGAAGATAAAGAAGAAGCTGAAGAAGAAGAACATGAAAAAGTCAAAGAAGAGGCTTAGTTGAGGCTTAGAAGAAGCTGATAATAGTGAAACTCAAAGAAATGAAGACATAGAAGCAGCTGAAATGGAGCTATCGAAGCTCAGCAAGGCCAAGAGGAATCTGAGGAACATAAAGATATACTTATAAAGAAGATAAAGAGGAAGCTGAGGAAGGAGAACACAAAAAAGACTAAGCAGAGACTTAGTTGACGTTAAAAAGAAGCTGAAAAAAAGTGAAGCTCAAGAAAATGATGATGCAGAAGAAGCTAAAAAGGAGCTATTGAAGCTCAAGAAGGCCAAGAAGAATCTTAAGAACATGAAAATAAAGAAGAATCTAAAGAACATGAATAAACTTAGAAATGAATAAACTTAGAAAGAGCTTAGTTGAGACTAAGAAGAAGGTGATAAAAGTGATGCTGAAGAAAATTAAGATGCAGAAGAAGCTGAAAAGGAGCTACTGAAGTGCAAAAAGGGCAAAGAAGAACCTTAAAAAGATGAAGATAAAGAAAAAGCTTAAGAAGAACATGAAAATGACTAAGAAGAGGCTTAGTTGAGGCTAAGAGGAAGCTGATAAAAGTGAAGCTCCAGAAAATGAAGATGCAGAGGATGCTGCAAAGGAGCTACTGAAGCTCAAGAAGGCCAAGAAGAATCTTAAGAACATGAAAATAAAGAATAATCTAAAGAACATGAACAGACTTAGAAAGAGCTTAGTTGAGGCTAAGAAGAAGGTGATAAAAGTAATGCTGAAGAAAATCAAGATGCAGAAGAAGCTAAAAAGGAGCTACTGAAGCTCAAGATGGCCAAGAAGAATCTTAAGAACATGAAAATAAAGAAGAATCTAAAGAACATAAAAAAAAAAAAAACTTAGAAAGAGCTTAGCTGAGGCTAAAAAGAAGGTGATAAAAGTGATGCTAAAGAAAATTAAGATGCAGAAGAAGCTAAAAAGGAGCTACTGAAGTGCAAGAAGAATCTTAGGAACATTAAGATTAACAAAAAGCTTAAAAAGAACATGAAAAAAGAAGCTGATAAATGTGAAGCTCAAGAAAATGATGATGCAGAAGAAGCTGAAATATCAAAGCTCAAGAAGGCCAAGAATAATCTAAAGAACATGAAGATATAACGATGAAGAAGCTGAAGAAGATAAAACATGAAAAGACACTGAAGAGGACAAAGATGAAGACACTGAAAAAGATGACTTAGACGAAGAAGAACAAATTCAACTGAACAAACTTCTTTGCAAACTAATCAATGTGTTTGGAAAAAAACGAGAATAGAAAGAAAAAGAAAGTAAAGAGGATGACAAAGAAGCTGAAGCAGAAGAAAACATGTAGATGAAAATGAAGATAATGAATAATAACAGGAAGAAGTCAAAAGAAGAAGAAAAAGAACAAGATAAAGAGAAGAAGGTAATGAATCTGAAGAAAAAGATGCCTCAAGGGAGAAGCTGAAGAAAACCAGTGAAGAAGCTGGAGAATATTTGAGGAATTGAAAGTTAGATAAATAACAACTGTCGAACAAATGTGCCATCTTAGACACAACAAGCATGTTTCGGAAAAGCAAGAAGAGCAACAAGAATAAGACAAAGAAGACAGATAAAGAAGAAGACGACCAAGAAGCGATGTGCCAACCCATTGGCCTTTAACATCCTGAGGGATGCTATTCTGTTTTGAGTCAGATTTGCAAGTTAGATAAACAGAATGAATTTCCTCTGCAATCTACTGACTCTGTAAACAAAGACATAGAAGGCCAAAGGCAACCGGACAGCTGGTTTCCTCCTCATCCACATCTCCTCAAAGACACACACACCATCCTCTAAAAACCAGGAGAACTGACTCCTCTCTTAATGAAGTGGCTGTTTGTAATGTATAACGAGAGAAAAAAGCAAGACTTCCTGCTAAGGTTTAATGCAGGACGTGCTCTAAGCTAATGCTCCGCAAACATGCTACAAATCACACACCCGCAGCACTTATGCAAACACACCGACACATATAACTCTCGTGTCCTTGGGAATACATGAAAAGAGAGACCCTTACTTTGGAATTCAATCATTTTTGCTGCATTCATGCTAATGGTGAATGGGGATGTTTCATCCATTCCCTCAATAGACTTGATTGATTTCAACCCTCTACAGTATGTCTGAGAAAATACTAACGCAATTAGGTGATTCAAGATGGCCACCAGCCAAAGAGGCCCTTTGCATTGATCACAGAAGGGGAAGATGCCCAGACACACAGATCACGACACTCCAAGAACACAATTTATAGTCAAGATTCAGGTGTTCAAGGGTTTCTTACTCTTTAAGTACAGCAGAATCCCTCCAAACCATAGACTGAATAGTAAATAAATATTAACTGAATATTAAAGGATAAAGCGGCTAACAGGAAATAATTATATAAAAGCGGACTATATAAATGTAATTTGTGAATATACAGAAGTAAATCAGAATATATTTATATAAATCTGAATATATAAATGTAAATCAGAATTTATAGTTGTAAGTCTGAATATATAGAAATAAATCAGAATATATATTTATAAATTAAAATATAAAGATAAAAATCTTAATATATATAAGTGTAAATCATGAATATATATTTGCAAATCTGAATATATATAGTTAGAAACCTGAATATATAAATGTAAATCAGAATATATAGTTGTAAGTCTGAATATATATTTGTAAATCATAATATTTTTTATAAATCAGAATATATAAATGCAAATTAGCATATATAGTAAGTCTGAATATATAGAAATAAATCATAATTTATATATTTATAAGTTCAAATATAAAGATACAAATCTTAATATATAAATGTAAATCCTGAATATATATTTGTAAATCAGAATATTTTTTTATAAATCAGAATATATAAATGTAAATCAGAATATACAGTTGTAAGTCTGAATATATAGAAATAAATCAGAATTTATATTTATAAATTAAAATATAAAGATAAAAATCTAAATATAGAAATGTAAATCCTGAATATATATTTGTAAATCAGAATATATATAGTTGTAAGTCTGAATATATAGAAATAAATCAGAATATATATTTACAAATTAAAATATAAAGATAAAAATCTAAATATATAAATGTGAAACATGAATATATATTTGCAAACCTGAATATATAGTTATAAATCTGAATATATAAATGTACATCAGAATATACAGTTGTAATTCTGAATATATAGAAATAAATTAGAATATGTATTTATAAATCAGAATATAAAGATAAAAAGGTTAACATATAAATGTAAATCATGAATATATAGAAATAAATCTGACTTTACAGTTATAAATCTGAATATATAAATGTAAATCTCAGATTAACTAATCAAATTAACTTATAATATATCATAATATAACTCATAACATCTCAGAATATTACTTCCAATTCATTTTGGTATATTTATTTTATATTTTTTCTTATGTATAAAAGAAACTCTGTCATTGCTAATTCTGTAAATGCAGTGTTTAACGTTACTGCAATACTATTATTTTTATATTTTTATTAATATTTTTATATTTTTTAAAATATATTTTTATATTGTTCCTTTCATTTTAATTTTAGCTAAAGTTTTAGTAATTTTGCTGTGTTTTTGTCATTTTTAGTTCTAGTTTTTTTATGCTTATATAGTATAGTAACTTTTATTTCAGTTTTAGCTTTATTTTTTTTTGTGCATCAAGTTAAATTAAATGAGAAAAGCAACTAGCTGAAATATAAATGTTTGATTTATTATTTTATTTTATTTCAGTTAATGTTTATTTTAACAATTGTTAATGATTCAATGGTTTTAATTGCAACTTCAGTTAACTATAATAACCCTGTGTTATGAATCTGGTCGGTGTTCTGCGGACCGCTCACCACCAGATGTCACTCTCACCCTGTTCTCACACACTGACTGTTGCACTACACCCCAGACTACATTCCCCATCAGCCATTGCACGTCACCCACGTCCTATCAGAGACACTATAAAAGCCCCGGTCTTCCTGTCACTCACCGCGGAGTATTGAATTGATTCTATCGTTCGTACAAAGCGTTCCCCCTTGCCTTTCTGTGTTTTGTTTTCTCGTTTTTGGAACTCTCGCCTGTCTTTTCGGACTACTCTTTGCCTAGCCCTGCTCGGATATCGTTCGCCGTTGGATTGACCCTCGCCTGGATTTAGGATTTCTCTTGTCTCGCCGTCTATACACCTGTTTGCCGTTGCCTGACCCTGCCTGCCTGACTTGTCTATGTCTCATCCCTTTAAATAAAGTATGCAGATGGATCCGCTCGTCTCTCGTCTCACTCAGACCGTTACAGAATACTCGGCCACAAAAGGATCCAGCAACTTTTCATCCGGACATTCATCAGGTATGGACTCAGATAGCATCCTCTTCAGAATCAGACAAGGACCACAGACACTTGAACAGTACATATGTGAATTTCTGGCTGTATCAAGTCACTCCTCCCTCCCGGACTGTGTCTTATGTGAGATCTTTTGTGATGGCGTAAATGAGCCTTTAAAGGCTAGGCTGAGACGCGAGGGTCCGCGCTCATCTCTAGCTGCATTTATGGACTTTGCATTGTTGTGTATGGGCTCGTCGTTTACTGTGGGGGTCGCGGAGGAGGAACACGACAACGCGGTAACGGCGGCCGCTCACCCTGCTCACAGAATGGCGGCCGCGCCGAAGCGCGACGCCACGGACACACTGGCCGCCTGGCTCGTTCGTGAAATGGCGGCCACACTAGAGCGCGCTCGTGCTATGACGGCGACTACAGATAGCGCTCCTGAGCGCGTCTATGCTATGACGCCGACAGCAGAACCCGTGCGCAAGATGGCGGCCGCGCCGGTGCGCGCTCACAAGATGGCGGCGACGGCGGAGTCCGTTCACAAAATGGCGGCGAAAACAGAGCTCCGTCACATCACAGCTGCCGTACCAGAGCAATACGAGCTTACAGCTGCATTTCCTGCGTCAAGTCAAGTCAGAGCTGCTCTTCCTAAGGCAAGTCAAGTTAAAACTGTGTTTCCTGTGTCAAGTCAAGTCAGAACTGTTGTTCCTGTGTTAGATCAAATTACAGCTGTCGCTTCTGTCCCAAGTCAAGGTACAGACATCATTCCTGAGCCAAGCACTGTCAAAATGGCTGCCGCGCCAGAGCCACTGCACAAGATGGCCGCCACACCAGTGCCAGCTAACGCCACGTTAGCCAAGCCACAGCCTGTTCACGTCGCGTTTCCTGCTCCGGAGTCTGCACCTATCATGGCCGCCCTTCCTGAAGCGGTTCCTGAGTCAAGCAAGGTCACAGCCGTGGTTCTTGAGTCAAGTCACGTCCTGCCTGACATCCCAAGATCACGGCCTATCATGATGGCCCACGTGCTGGACTCACCCCTAATGGCTGTATGGGCAGCTAAAATGGCAGCTACCCCTGATTCCAGTCAAGTCGCAGCTGCATTTCCTGAGTCAAGCAAAGTCACAACTGCCACCCCCGAGCCAAGCAAGATTACTGCTACTGTTCCTGTGTCAAGTCAGGCTGCAGAACCAAGTCAAGCTGCAGCTGCATCTTCAGAGTCTGGCCAAGCTTCAGAGTCCGGTCAAGCTTCAGAGTCAAGCCAAGTCACAGCTGTGCTCCACGAGTCAAGCCAAAACACAGATGTTGTTCCTGAATCAAGCCAAGCCACAGCAGACCTTCATGAGCCGGGTCAAGTTGCTACAGTTATTCCCGAGCCAAGTCAATCCTTAGCTGACCTCCATAAGCCAAGTCGAGTCACAGTCGCTCCTTCAGGTCCAAGTCACGTCTGGCCAGAGCCTCCTCACGTCTCCTCTGAACTCCCAGAGCTCACGCTCCCAAGTCACAAATCCAATAATGTCACAGCCGTCGTCCCTGCGCCTAGCGAGGTCACAGCTGGTCTCCAAGAGCCCAGCCAAATCACAGTTGGTCACCACCAACCAAGTCAACCCACTACCGAACTTCACGAGCCCAGTCACGACTCGTCTGTCCATCCAGGACCAAGTCACGTCTCGTCTGACCACCCAGAGTCTCGCCATGCATCACCTGACGGTCCAGAGCTAAGTCACGCCCCGTTCGACATCCCTGAGTCACGGCCTTTCATGATGGCCAGCGTACTGGATCCACCCCTAGTGTTAGTAAGGGCAGCTAACATCTCAGCGGCTTCAGTGTCTCCTAGACCAACTGTTAGTGAGGTTCTGCCCCCAGCTGCTGCTCTTCCTGTCATGGCGGTTGCCATTTGGTGTGTGTGGGCTACACACTGTACTCCTGAGCTCATGTCTGTTCACGAGTCAGCTCCAGAGGTTCCGCCTGGTCTCAAGTCTGCTTCAGAGCTCCCGTCTGGTCTCAAGTCTGCTCCAGAGGTTCCGCCTGGTCTCAAGCCTGCTTTAGAGCTCCCATCTGGTCTCAAGTCTGCTCCAGAGGTTCCGCCTGGTCTCAAGTCCGCTCCAGAGGTCCCATCTGGTCTCGAGTCTGCTCCAGAGGCTTTCCCCATCGGAGAAGCTGCGCCAATGCCTCCAGAGGTGTCAGCGCTAGCTGCAGAACCTCTTATGGAGGGGGCTTCAACTGCTAAACGCTCTGCTTCTCCCTTTCCTCTGTCTGCCTCCTGTCACTGTTCTCCCCAGGTCCCAGTCCATTACATGGGTTTCTGCTCAGCCCTGGAGGGCCCTGGCACCTCCGGTTCCGCCCTGGAAGATTCCGGTGCCTCCTGTTCCGCTCCGGGGGGCTGCTGCGCCTCCTGTTCTGCCCCGGAGGGCTGCTGCGCCCTCTCCCCCTATTCTGTCTGCCTCCTCTGTCCCTGCCCTCCCCAGGTCCCAGACCATGACGCGGATTCCTGTTCCGCCCCGGAGGGCTGCTGCGCCTCCTGCTCCGCCTCCTGTTCTGCCCTGGGGGGGTCCCTGCGCCTCCTGCTCTGCCTCCGGCTCCGCCCTGGAGGGCTCCTGCGCCTCCTACTCTGCCTTCGGCTCCGCCCTGGAGGGCGCCTGCGCCTCATGCCCTGCCTCCGGCTCCGCCCTGGAGGGCGCCTGCGCCTTATGCCCTGCCTCCGGCTCCGCCCTGGTGGGCTCCTGCGCCTCATACCCTGCCTCCGGCTCCGCCCTGGTGGGCTCCTGCGCCTCATGCCCTGCCTCCGGCTCCGCCCTGGTGGGCTCCTGCTCCGCATCCGGCACCGCCCTGGGGGGCTTCTGGGCCTCCTGCTCCGCTTCCAGCTGCACCCTGGTGGGCCCCTGCTCTGTCGGTCCTACCTCAGTCACCTGGTCCTCCGCAGGGATCTGGTCCTCCAGCCCTCGCTCCCGCCCCACCTCTCCCCAGAACTGTTTTGCTGTTGGAGCGTCTGGAAGCCGCTCCTTGGGGGGGGGGGCTATGTTATGAATCTGGTCGGTGTTCTGCGGACCGCTCACCACCAGATGTCACTCTCACCCTGTTCTCACACACTGACTGTTGCACTACACCCCAGACTACATTCCCCATCAGCCATTGCACGTCACCCACGTCCTATCAGAGACACTATAAAAGCCCCGGTCTTCCTGTCACTCACCGCCGAGTATTGAATTGATTCTATCGTTCGTACAAAGCGTTCCCCCTTGCCTTTCTGTGTTTTGTTTTCTCGTTTTTGGAACTCTCGCCTGTCTTTTCGGACTACTCTTTGCCTAGCCCTGCTCGGATATCGTTCGCCGTTGGATTGACCCTCGCCTGGATTTAGGATATCTCTTGTCTCGCCGTCTATACACCTGTTTGCCGTTGTCTGACCCTGCCTGCCTGACTTGTCTGTCTCATCCCTTTAAATAAAGTATGCAGATGGATCCGCTCGTCTCTCGTCTCACTCAGACCGTTACACCCTGTTATACAGTGCAGTTTTTCAGACTAATTTAAACTGGTAACTATTTACAACCCAATATCATGAAAAAATATAACTATTGTAGGATTTGATTCATACAAAAACATTTTTTATTTTTTGGAAAAAGGTCCACCACTAAAACTAACTTCCAACGGAGTGTAATCAATTGATATAAAAAGGTACAAATGTGATGTGCAGATTTATACAATATGAACTCACCACAAATTTGTCAAACTGTAAAATATTTACAAATTGCCACTCATAAGAGTCATATGTTTTGAATCAAACTTCACTGGTCACGCTGTTATTGATTTACTAAAATGACACTAGCTAAGAAGAATCATTTGTTGATGAATGATGTGAATTACCTATTGTGTGTTGCTTTTGCGTGCAGCCTGTAAAGACAACTCCATAGAAACACATTTCTTACCGTTATTTTGTGGTACACAGTCCTGTTTTCCCTATTATATTAAATGCAAAAAGCAACTCACAAAATATATTCTGTTTAGGCTCCAGATTATAAAACAAGGGAAGCTGAAGTAAAATGGTCAATATTGTTCTTCAGAAAATGTTTTTATTCATCTTGACATGGCAGTCTCACAAGTGTGCAGAGCACTTCCTGCAAGTCCCACTTGAGCATCTGCCAAATGTTTCAAATAAATACAATGCATTTTCATTCGTATGAGACAGGATATCCTTTACGCATGCATGCGTTTAAGGGTTTAAGTGTGAAAAAAACTGTAGCCCACACAAAGCAGAACTTGGTTTCTAAAAACCTCATTAAGACAATGCCACTGGAAAGTGTTCCAACGTTTCCAAAAAACTTGCATGACCTTGACTTGACTTGCATGTTTTCATTTTTTTTTTCTAAAACTTTGCCAAACTAACATCGCTGGATGACTTGACATCATCAAAATATTATCATCACGCCCTAATGTTTGTGATGCAAAGCCTTGGTATCCGTGGAGCTGTAAGAAGAAAATGGGGAACACGTTTTGAAACTCTCTGCAAGCTCTTTTGGATCATTTCAGACAAGGTCGAAGCCTGTTAAACGATACTGTCTTTCCCCTTCAGGTTTGATCATGTGTCAAGTGACAGTGCCAAAATCTGATTAATTGTATGAAGCTGTACGATTTTGTCATCTAACACGGCAATGTGTTGGATTTATCTGTGCAAAGATGTTTAAATCAGCCCATTTGGCAGCGGGAGAGCTGCGTGATTATGAGAAACGAGGCCTGGGTCGAAGACTCGTCTGGCTCACACATGCTCTTTCATGACAAAGCAGATCTCTAGATAATTAAGTAAATGCGTCCTGTTGCACACACTCTCCTTGTCGCGTTCTTTCTTTCCTGGCCAAATGGGACTGATGTATCTGACTGAATTTACGTTCTGACACACACACAGTGTGGGAAACACTTCCTTTGGTTATTAAAAGAGCACTTCAAAGACAAGACATAAGCAGTATGTATTACAGCATGTACATATACTAACAATATAAAAAATATAGCTATGACAAAAATGAGCTAATAATTATTTTCATGATTTGGTTAATATTAGTTTTATACTGATTTGTTTAACTCAGGGTTTACCAAATGGTTAAGTTCATTAAAAGGTAATAAAATTAAAATCAAATACTTAAAATTAGGGCTGTCAGTTTAACGTGTTAACTTAATGAATCACTTCTGAAAAATAGCGTGATTAAACTATTTTAACGCAGTTAACGCGCTGACCCCGTCCCCAAACCTTTACATCATCTTATATTTCATACAGTTAAATGCTGACAAATATGATGCAACCGTTTGAACGAATCAAATCAAATGAATGAATGACTCATTCAGATTTAATTTCTTATTTAGAGTATCAATTCATTCAAAATAAGAATAAGAAATATAAGAATAAGAATAAAAATAAAAACTTTAAATGGATTGTTCACCCCCAAAAAATTAAATTCTGTCATCATTTACTCACTCTCACATCATTTCAAACTTTTCTTTTGTGGAACATAAAAGTATTTTCAAGACTGTTGGTAACAAAGCTGTTTTGGTTACCATGGCTTTCCTTATATGAACAAAAAATACTGAGATGTTTCTCAAATGATCTTCTTTTGTGTTCCATAGGTTACATTAGGCCGTTGCAACCTAAATGTTTTTGTGTAATAAATTTTATGTTGAATCAAATAAAGTATTTCTATCTAAAGCTACAATTTGCAATGCCATTCTTCTTCTTATTGTAAATTATGTTATTATTATTATTATTATTATTATTATTCATAGGACAACACAGTTATTTGCAACAGTAATATATTTATATCTTAATTTTTAATTACTGTTTTAAAAACTATAAAAAGATATTGTTATATAATAATAATAATAATAATATCAATTATATATATATATATATATATATAATTGATCATAATAATAATATAATTATATTAAGTAATGATTACATTATTAAATATAAACATATATGTATGTGTGTGTATATATATATATATATATATATATATATATATATATATAAAGATTTTCTATTTAAAACATAGAAAACTATAATTAAAAATTACATTCAACAGTTAGTTACTATGCTGTGAACATTTTTTCTTTCCCCCACACAGATACATTTACTGTTATCTATTATTATCTACTACTATTATCTTTGTTTTCAGAGTGTTCAGTTTGCGCACTGGACAACATTGTATGGAATGTGTAACAATATGAAATGTGGAGAAACAGAAGATCAAATCTGGCTTTGTTACTCAATTATTTAATGAAAATAAAAGATTAATTGGTTAATAAAACTGAGTTGAGACGCTGCACCTAACTGACTCAAGTGTAATTCAAATGCAACAATGTCCAAAAATATAGCGCTAAATGCAATTTGCACAAAGAAAGGAAGTGCATTTGCTCTGAAAATAATGACTTTAAAGTCATTTTATTTCAGCACATGTTAAGTATTGTGGGTGATTAGTAAATAAAACATTTTTTGCACTGAATTGCTGCCAAAAGTGGCAGGACTCTTTAGTGGATTCACCACACAACCCCAATATCCTGTTCCTGAATATATGCTGCCTTCAGATGTGTCCTCTGGAGGACTAGCGCTTTATTGGCCATGAAACAGTCCGCCTACAGAATGACATAATGCTCCCTGCTGATTCCAGAAGCTTTCATTCCAGCTTCCTCCGCACTAACAGGGGAGAGACCCCGATCGTGTTCTGTCAAACGCCCACCTTCTACAAACACTCACACGCAAACACGCCCAGACACTCCCCAAAAATGTCCGTTCCCACACGGTTTGGTGTGTAACTACATGGTGCACAGATGGGCCAGCAACCCAAGCTTGCTCAACTATCTCACAAAAATGTTTTGAGACTAAAAATACACAGCAGAGGCCAAAACAGGTCACTTCCTGTATATCAACTAAAAAAATAATAGCCAGAGTATCACTTTCCAATACAGTAAGGAAACAATTGAGCGTGAACATATTTTCTGATATATTTTTTACGTTAATATAAAGTTTGAATTTTAAAAATATAATTGCATGTTTAATTACAAACATTAAGCAGAAAAAACTGTAGTATTCATAACTGATCACCATTATATATATTTTAATTTTGATTTCTGAAGGATCATGTGACACTGAAGACTGGAGTAATGTCGCTGAAAATTCAGCTTTTATCACAGGAATAAATTACATTTTAAAATATATTCAAAAAAAAAAAAGTTATTTTAAACTGAAATAATATTTCACTATATTACTGCATTTTTCAATATTATTGTATTTTTACTGTATTTTTCAAATAAATAAATCAAATAAATGCAGCCTTGGTAAACAGAAGAGACATTGATTATTCCAAATTTCTGAATGTGTATATTTTTTCCCTTCTCCATGACACTGACATTCAGATTCTGTGGTGCCCTCCAATCAGAAAGCAGAATTGGCCATAAAATAGATGTTTTAGCAATTACTGCAAATTAGGTAAAATAAATAGCGCTGCCCTCCTTTCCAAAAGGAAAAGGTTAGGCTGTCTATCTGCAGCATGAGAATAAAACGAAACATCCCCCGTGGCTAATCACAGAATGTCATGTGCAAGTGCAGCTCTGGAAACAGTTAGGCTGTTCTGGCTGTCCCGCTGGAGGGGAGTTTGATTCTCCAAAGCAGACATTATCCAGCTCACTTCCTGGAGCAGCACTGAATGCCAACATTCCCTGGGACTGCCGTTTTACATGCGTCTGAAATTAAAACAGTCCTCCATCATGTACGTGGACTGACTGATGTCTCTCAGCTGGACTGTAGGTTAAGTCAAAGCTTGCTTAGTTATCCCGGATGGTACTTGATTCATGTGAGTTTGAGGATTAGCTCTCTGCAAAGGGCAAAGTTCAAGCTAAACATTATGGTGACATGGGTAAAAAGCTGCAGCATTTTATGGACTATTGATTTTAAAATACATATCAGTATATATGATATATATGCAAATCTCGCTTCAGATATCATTCTACAGGTAGCAAAAATCTTTAACGTGGCAAGAGAAATGACAAAGTTTTCATTTAGTGTACCTCAGAGGTGTTGACACACAGCATGTCAACTTGTTTGAAAGTTTTGTTTTTCTGTGTGTGGCAGAGATGTTATTTGTTGTTGTGCTAAAGTGAAGATAATGCACTCATATTACGGGCTTTCTTGCTCTTTCCTTGCCCCAAGTTTAATCACATGACAGATAAAAAGGCTCATGAAGATAAACTTTGTTTAGCTTTCTCCTGTACTGTCCTCCTACTAAATACAGCCGTATACATTTTATTGTAGCAAAGTATCTTCATATTTAAAATAAACAACAACAAAACAAATACGTATTATTCAAAAACACTGCCAAGTTATTTAAAAGTGTACATGTGACAATAAGTAATTGGGGAATAAGTAGCTGAATTCAGTCTTTTATACGACAGTTCAATAAACAGGAAGCTAATATTGAGTTACTTACATTTTAGCTACAATATTACCAGTTACTATGTTTTTGTTCTGTCAACCAAACAGTTACAAACACAGCCTCTGCAAAAATGAGCAATACAGCAGCAATGTTTCATTCCAGAATTAATTAGCGTTTTTTAACAAATTGTTTAAGTGATTGATTCAATGACTCTTTTATAAAAGCAGTCTCTTGTTATATTACTGAATGAATCAGTGATTTTGAACAAACTGGTTGAGTGAATGATTCAGTGATTTTTTTTTCTTAAAGATAGTCTCTTGTTTCATTACTGAATGAATCAGCAATTTTAAACAAATTGGTTGAGTGAATGATTCAGTGATTCTTTCTCAAAGACGGTCTCTTGTTTCATTACTGAATGAATGAACGATTTTTAAACAAAGTGGTGGGTGAATGATTCAGTGGTTCTTTCATAAATACAGTCTCTTGTTTCATTAGTAAATGAATAAGCAATTTTGAAAAAGTGGTTGAGTGAATGACTGAGTAAATGACTTTTTCATAAAGACTTTTTCATAAACACAGTATTTTGTTTCATTATTGAATGAATAAGTGATATTGAACAAACTGGTTGAGTGAATAATTCAGTGATTCTTTCATAAAGACAGTCTCTTGTTTCATTACTGAATGAATCAACGATTTTGAACAAAGTGTTTAAATGAATGATTCAGTGATTCTTTCTCAAAGCCGGTCTCTTGTATCATTACTGAATGAATGAACGATTTTTAAACAAATTGGTTGAGTAAATGATTCAGTAATGGATGGTTGGATGAATGATTCGGTGGCTCTTTCATAAATACAGTCACTTGTTTCAATTGTAAATGAATCAGCAATTTTGATCAAATTGGTTGAGTGAATGATTCAGTGATTCTTTCTCAAAGCCGGTCTCTTGTATCATTACTGAATGAATGAACGATTTTTAAACAAATTGGTTGAGTAAATAATTCAGTAATGGATGGTTGGATGAATGATTCGGTGGCTCTTTCATAAATACAGTCACTTGTTTCAATTGTAAATGAATCAGCAATTTTGATCAAATTGGTTGAGTGAATGATTCAGTGATTCTTTCTCAAAGCCAGTCTCTTGTATCATTACTGAATGAATCAACGATTTTGAACAAATTGTTTAAATGAATGATTCAGTGATTCTTTCTCAAAGCCGGTCTCTTGTATCATTACTGAATGAATGAACGATTTTTAAACAAATTGGTTGAGTAAATGATTCAGTAATGGATGGTTGGATGAATGATTCGGTGGCTCTTTCATAAATACAGTCACTTGTTTCAATTGTAAATGAATCAGCAATTTTGATCAAATTGGTTGAGTGAATGATTCAGTGATTCTTTCTCAAAGCCGGTCTCTTGTATCATTACTGAATGAATGAACGATTTTTAAACAAATTGGTTGAGTAAATGATTCAGTAATGGATGGTTGGATGAATGATTCGGTGGCTCTTTCATAAATACAGTCACTTGTTTCAATTGTAAATGAATCAGCAATTTTGATCAAATTGGTTGAGTGAATGATTCAGTGATTCTTTCTCAAAGCCGGTCTCTTGTATCATTACTGAATGAATGAACGATTTTTAAACAAATTGGTTGAGTAAATGATTCCGTAATGGATGGTTGGATGAATGATTCGGTGGCTCTTTCATAAATACAGTCACTTGTTTCAATTGTAAATGAATCAGCAATTTTGATCAAATTGGTTGAGTGAATGATTCAGTGATTCTTTCATAAAGACAGTCTCTTGTGTCATTACTGAATGAATCAACAGTTTTGAACAGATTGGTTGAGTGAATGATTCAGTGATTCTTTCATAAAAACAGTCTCTTGTTTCATTAGTAAATTAATAAGCAATTTTGAACAAAATGGTTGAGTGAATGACTTTTTGGAGTCCATGACTTATTCATAAAGATTTTTTTCATAAAGATAGTATCTTGTTTCATTACTGAATGAATAAATGATTTTGAACAAATTGGTTGAGTGAATAATTCAGTGACTCTTTCATAAAGACAGTCTGTAGTTTCAATACCGAATGAATCATGATTTTGAATAAATTGAATGAATGATTTAGGAACTCACTCATGGTGACATGTCACCAGGTACTGGTGTCAGGGGTGTCGCTAATGGGTGGAAAAGGGTGACAAGGTGCATGGAGCAAAGTGTCCCCCCTCCGCCCAGAATGTAACTGGGTGTAAATTATTCACATATTCTTATTATGATGTTTCTTTTGTAAGCTGTTTGCATTTTGGGCAAAAAGTGTTCTATGTACAGAAGTCTATGGAACACAGAATGCAGATAGAACCTTATAATGTTATAATGTTCTAAACATAAAAGAAAACCAATTGCTTGCATTTACATAAAACACGATCCACATGCAAGGCCTAGTGACAACAAAGCACACAAAACAGCATTTGACAATGTCCCAGCCAGCTCATAAACACACACAGATGAAATCGCACCTGTAAAGTATCTGTTCTCGCATCATTTTTGTGCTGTGAGGTTTACGGCCTTTGAGAGAGAGGTCAGTGGGTCATGCCCCTGGGGTCATGTTCTTTAGCTGCTTCTAAATATCTGGCTTGTTAGGTTGAACATTTTATGGGAGATCAGGGGTTTCCCCAACAGTTTCATTACAACAGGGCTCATTTTGAGGAATGCTGCTTTAACAAGAACAAACGCTCCTGAAGCGCCTTTCCTTTTCGGCTGACATCACAAATCCCTCTTACTTTTCACCTCCTACCCTCTAACAGCCTGGCTCCTTCATGGTATGTAACACCCAAACATTTGTGTCAGATGTGATCTGTGCTACTGCAGTTGAACTTTTCTGTGGTAAATGGTGGAAGGTGACAGAAATCAGACCGATATAGTACAATAACTTCCTTTTTTGATCCAAACAGGAGATAAGATGCTGATTCAAAATAAAAGCAGTCACACATTTGTCATACATACTGTTTTATCCTATTTTTATCTCATTGTTTTTAGTTTGCAGTTGCAGTGTTAATGCATATCCAAACTTAAGTTTTTCCAGTTCTAAAGCTACTTTTCCTCAAATTATGGTTAATTTACCCAGTACTGTAAGCCCCAAAACAAACTGCATTTTAGAGAATTTTAGAGAAGTTTAAAAATTTGTAGTCCTCTATTTACACAACCACTATAATTTATGTAGATTACTGTAGTATTATTAAAAGTTTAAAGGCTTGTCTGTAAAATCTCATTCACTGTAGTAAGAGGCCATAGTCATATTGTTTTTATTAAATCTGGCAGTGTGTAATGAGTGTTCAGTGCATCTACGATGGCTTTACTGTATGATGTCTTTGAAGGCAAAGTCTGACTTACATCAAAGATAACCAAGTTTTGAACTGATTTTTAACATAAACATTTGAGGTTTGTACTTGACAGTTCTGATTTTGTGGTTATAGTTTTGAGATAAGTGTTCTATTTAATTAAAACGTGTCTAATCAATTGAGAAAAAACTGTGAAATGCACAGAATTTCCACTAGCAGAAAGCAGCACAGAAAAATGGGCTCAACTATAGTTTACATTTACAGTTCTTACAAAGCTGTGCAAAAGCATCAGCAGATCTCTGCACTAAAGCAAACAATAACAGTCTTCCGGTCTCAGAAGCGTGACTTCCTGTGCAACCTTTTTAAGTTAGTAAGTGTACAAGATCACATGTTTGTTTAAAATGTACTAGAAACTGTTCCAAAGGAAACTGAAACCATCTTAAAGCTTTTTCAGATGCACTATTATACCAAATGTTCAGTTCTTGTACACCACTGTCATCGTTTACTGAGGGTGTTATGTCATTCCAAACCATTAAGACCTTCTTTCTATTTTCAAAGGGATAGTTCACCCAAAAAATGAAAATTCTGTCATTAATTACTCACCCTCATGTCGTTCCAAACCCGTAAGACCTTCGTTCATCTTCAGAACACAAATAATGTTTTTTTTGATGAAATCCGAGAGCTTTCTGACCCTGCATAGACAGCAACCCAACTAACATTCAACATCTTTAAAGAGGTCATCGGATGCCCATTTTCCACAAGTTGATATGATTCTTTAGGGTCTTAATAAAAAGTCTATAATATACTTTGGTTAAAAATTCTCAATGGTAGTGTAAAACAACACCCTTTTTACCCCGCCAAAATCAGCTCTGCAAAAATCATCTCATTCTGGTCGAGGCTGCTTTAAATGCAAATGAGCTCTGCTCGCCCCGCCCCTCTCTTCTCTCTGCTGCTCTGAGAGATTGTTTACTTTAGCCACATTTAGCGTGTTTAGCCGCTAACTAGCACATTATTAGGAAAGGCAATCGCAAAGATTCATAAAAAAAACCTTATACTCACTTCTGCTGTAAGTGAAGCTGGATCATGAATAATTTGTGTGAACATAGACAGATATATGTAGATCGGGAGGCGCATTCCTTTCACAAACAAACGTAATCCACTGCATCTTCAGTGGCTCAGATGTCGGGAGTAAATGACGACCACTATGTTCATTATTACATCCAGCAACAAAACACCTCAATCGCTCAATCGGAGATATTCTTGTCTAACTTACATCCCTGCTCTGGCATCAAAACAAAGAGGGCGGACTGTTACAGCTGATCTGAGGTAAGAGCTCATGTCAATCAACTATTGTGTGAGTGGCCTCTGTTGGTGTGACGCCACAACGACAGGCATCTGAGAATGGCTTGATTTGAAAAAGGGGATATTATTTTTACAGATTAATTAAAAACCACTGCATGGATTTATATCATTATAGAGTAGATTTGTACATACACTGCCAACACACATTAATGTTCAAACAACATGTAAAAGTGAACTTAGCATCCGATGACCCCTTAAAGAGTTGATATGATTCTTGGCACAAAGCAGATGACAGGAATAGATTTCCCAGCTAGCAAGAATGTTTAAAATACAGTGGAACCTACTTCCTACGAGGCTTATCACAACAATTTATGAGAAACCTTTCAGATCACACAGTGGTCATGTATCATAACATTCACAACATTCGATATGAATGTTTTCACAGTAGCTTGTTGAGTACTTGTTTAAACTGAGGACTGACCAAAGCAGTAATTATGTCTATTATGATCATTTTAAAGCAAACTGCCCATTCTTTGCCAGTTTTTTAGACAAGTAAGTGGTTTGCCAAATCGCATTAATGCCACTATGACATTTTCCATAAGCAACGCGCTCTTGATTCTTTAGGGTCTTAATGAAAAGTCTATAATATACTTTGGTTAAAAATTCTCAATGGTTGTGTAAAACACAATGAGCTCTGCAAAAATCAACCCATTCTGATTCACTGTTCCTTTAAATACAAATGAGCTCTGCTCGCCCCGCCCCTCTCTTCTCTCTGCTGCTCTGAGAGATTGTTTACATTACATTAAACTTGCTAACTAGCACATTATTAGGAAACACGATCGCAAAGATTCATAAAAAAACCTTTATACTCATTTCTGCTGTAAGTGAAGCTGGATCACGAATGATTCGCGTGAACATAGAGGGATATATGTAGATCGGGAGGTGCATTCCCTTCACAAACAAACGTAATCCACTGCATCTTCAGCGGCTCAGATGTCGGGAGTAAATGACGACCACTATGTTCATTGTTACATCCAGCAACACAACACCTCAATCGCTCAGTTGGAGATATTCTTGTCTAACTTACATCCCTGCTCCAGCATCGAAACAATGGAGGTTGGACTGTTACAGCTGATTTAGGGCGGGTCTGAGGTAAGATGCTCATGTCAATCAACTATCGTGGGTGTGACGCCACACCGACAGGCATCTGAGAACGGCTCGATTTGAAAAAGGGGATATTATTTTTACAGATTAATTAAAAACCTCTGCATGGATTTTTATCATTATAGAGTAGTTTTGTACATACACTGCCAACACACATTAATGTTCAAACAACATGTAAAAGTGAACTTAGCATTCAATGACCACTTTAAAATACTCTAATGAACAGTGTTAATTTCGTTGACAAATAATTTTCGTCATAATTTTTGTCAATGACATTTTTTCACCGACGAAAACGAGACGATAATGAAACAAACTCAGTTTGAATGACAAAAACTATGATGGAAATCTATTGACATATTCAAGTAAACACACTCGGTTACATCTTATGTGAACGTAAACAGTAGGGAGAATATCAGACATGTACATTAGCATCTGTGCATTCAGTTTTAAAGGGACAGCAGCCTAATTTAAGTTGTTATTGTCTGTGGCACTGATGTTTATCAAGCAACAAAAGAAAAACAGGAAATCACTCACTACTCTTGACCGAATCACTTTAGTAGCTCTAATAAAGATGAATCTAAATTTATTTATATAAATAAATATGTCTGCTTTAAAGAATGAAGAATGTGGTAAACAAGTTGTTATAAAGAATGCATAATTAGCCTATATAAGCATTGGTATTTCATTGAAAAGAAGATCATGTTTATGTTTTTTCATGAGAAGTGGTTTCATTTCATTTTAACATAAAGGCATGTTGCGTGTAACAGCAGTTAAATCTGTGTCTATCATGATAAAACCTTAATATCAAACTTATATAATGAGTTTGGTAATTTTAGAGAAATGTTTAATAAATGCATTACACTGTAATCTACTGTAAATTTAGTCGACTAAAATCTTATGATATTTAGTTAACTAAAACTAAAAAAATTCAGATGACTAAAATATAACTAAAACTAAATCTAAAAGACTAAATCAAAACTTGCTGTCACTACATGGAAGAGAAGCAATTGTTGAATAAAGTCATTATTTTTGCTTTCTTTCTAAAATAATGTTTGAACCACTGATGTCACAGACTATTTTAATGATGTTCTTACTACATTTCTGGGTCTTGAACATGTCAGTTGCGTTGTTGTCTATGCAGGGTCAGAAAGCTCTAGGATTTCATCAAAAATATCTTAATTTGTGCTCAGAAGATGAACGAAGGTCTTACGGGTTTGGAACGACATGAGGGTGGAGTGGTCATTGACAGAATTTAAATTTTTGGGTGAACTATCCCTTCAAGTGTTTAAAATAGAGTTTCTTGTTTACATTCTGGATAACTAAACCTTATGTCATTCTATGAGTGCATTTGTTTTTCGACTGGAAACAAAAGACATGATTTTCCAAAGTAGTCACTTGTAGATCAAAGTTGGAGATGTTTTTGAACCCAAGGACGCTAAGTATGCGCAGATGGGATGGAAACTTCAGTCACTGGCGTATCTGATGGATCAGAGCGCCAGCGAGGGCTGTGCCAGCCTCCGGTCCACTCGCCCAAACAACCAACAGTACTTTTTCAGCATTTGACAGTGGCTGGCACAAAGCAGACGACAGGAACAGATTTTGCAGCTAGCAAGAATGTTTAAAATACAGTGGAACCCACTTCCTACGAGGCTTATCACAACAATTTATGAGAAACCTTCCAGATCACACGGTGGTCATGTATCATAACATTCACAACATTTGATATGAATGTTTTCACAGTAACTTCTTGAGTACTTGTTTAAACTGGGGGCTGACCAAAGCAGTAATTATGTCTATTATGATCATTTTAAAGCAAACTGCCCATTCTTTGCCAGTTTTTTAGACAAGTAAGTGGTTTGCCAAATCGCATTAATGCCACTATGACATTTTCCATAAGCAATGCGCTCTTGAACTCCTCACTGGGTATCTTCAACTTCAAATCTACCAGGTCTGGAGATTATTTCTCTAAGGAAACATACTGTAGTACATGAACCATGTCTGCTGTCTACAACCATCTTCTACTATAATTAAGAGTCAGAGCATTTCCTTCGAAAGGACTGGGGCTCGTCTGCATGTAATGGAATGCGTTCGCCAATCTGAAGACTCCAAGTATGGAAGAAGACAGTTCAAAGCAAGGTCTTCTGGGAGATTCGAAGCCCTTGCCAGTAAGTGCTCTTGATTTATAACTGTGGAGGTCTTCTTCATGCTAGCGAGAGGGGAGTGGCAGATGGCTAACTTCAGCCCGTCTCGCTCTACACTTGACCATTCGTCTCCTAATGACTCTATTTTTGGTGCACATTATTAAATTAGACGAAAAGGGCTGAAATGAAACTGCAGTCAGCCATATTAGATGCTCAGGATAAAAACGAATCACTTGATGAAGTGAAACAAGTTTAATGAGTTTAATACTTCACAGTGAAATGAAAGTTCTGTCATAATTTCAGTGTGTTTTTGTCGATACAATGAAAGTTGGAATCCACTGTACAAAAAACACTAAGATATTTTTCAAAATATCGGTGTTTTACAGTGGAAAGAAAAAAATGAGAGTGAGTAAAGGATGACATTTTCATTTCGGGGTGAAATAAGTTCAAAGGCGGCAGGGTGCACAAACAGTTCTGCTGTTATGAATCTGTTAAGCATTCAATGAATTCATTATTTATCCGAGACAGTGCAGGCGTTTGTACATAAAGCACACACACAGAAGGAATGCATTCCTATCAAAGCTTTGAGATAAACCTGACACACCGTTTATCCATGGAAAAAATCTCAACATTCACAGGCTGAACTTTAACGTATGCAATCTATTAGTCTAAATATTTGTAATATTAGTAAAATCTAAAATATTAGTATAACAGTAAAATATACAGTATGTATATGTATAATTTATAAAAATATAACAAATAAAGATAAATATTTTTGGGGGGATTTAAAGCATTTTCTAACGAGTAATAATACAGAAAAAAAAAATCATAATCTCCAATGACCCATCGTTCAACAGTCGGCACATCTGAGGAAATAACTAGGAAATGACTCAATAATCTACGAACACAACAGAGCTTTTTATAGCATGATACGCAGGCTTTTGACATGCAAATGAATTTGTATGTGTCTGATGTCCTACGCATCCATACGCAGACTACACACATGCTGACTGGAAACAGATGAATTTCCTTCAGGATCTCAAACCAAAAACACCTGCACACTCATCTCTATTAGGAATTTACATGGCTTAAATGTCGCCACTACAAAAACCTCATCCGGGCTTTTGAGGCCGTGGAGGAGTTACTTTCATATTCTGATATTCTGATCTCAGAGCATCTAAAAAAAAAAGTAGGTGAATGACAGAACCTAAAATAAAACCACCAAAGAATATCATCATACTTATCTGGTAATGTATAAATATGCATGATTACGTTAATAAACGTGTACTTTGAAATGTGTTACAGTTAAAGGAACAGTTCACCAAAAAAAAAAAAAATGTATTCACCCTACCCTAGTTAAAAAAAAGTAATGGATTTAAAATGCATTTGTTTTATACTAAGTATGGTTCAAGTCTATTAACATATTTACTGACAGATCGCTCGGGGCTTAATTTAACTTTATTTGGAGTACTACTTGTGCACAATGCACATTTCTTAATATTAAGCCTAAAATATGTTTTAATGTCACTATTGATGAGAATATGATCTTTAAATAATATCGGTCTTTAAATAATTTAAAATAAAATAAAAATATTTAAAGTGTGCCTAAAGTAAACATGCAATAGTTTCACTTTAGTGCAATAAAATATAGTGAAGTATATCGTTAGCTGGACTTCAACACTACTTCCGCACAATTAAAATTAGTTGTTCCAATTTAGCAGACTTTAAATATACCAGTTTAGTATACTTAAAGTACAATTGCAATATTTTTATTACGTACATAACATGTAAATGCATTTGTAGTATAATTAGCATGAAATAAATGTATTTTAAATACATTTTAGTATATTTATTTTTCACTATAGGGTCAGACCTTTAAGATTTAGACAAGTTTGTTTCTTTATGGGAACAGATTTGGATAAAAGTAGCATCACTTGCTCACCAATGGATGCTCTGCAGTGAATGGGTGCTGTCAAAAAGACTGTTCAAACAGCTGATAAAAGCATCACAATAATGCATAAGTAATCCACACCACTCCAGTCCATCAATTAACATTTAGTGAAGTGAAAAGCTGTGTTTATACCACTCCATAACCCATAATAACGCTTCTCCTGTTGTCCTCTCACATCAATATCCACTCACATATTTGTTTAAAACTGTTTTGAACTGTTTTCGCTTGTAAACGCTGTGCATATTTCTCTCCTGATTCTGATGAGCAACTTTTTCACTGGAGAAAGCAATATTATGAATAGAGGACTCGTATTTTAGCCAGAAGCAAAGATTAGAAGTTAAAAACATCTTAATGATAATTTGTTTCTTACAAACATGCAGTTTGTTTGTACATGTTTCACTTCACAAGACATTAATTGATGGACTGGAGTGGTACGGATTACTTGTGGATTATTGTAACGTTTATATCATCTCTCATCTTGACGGCACCCGTTCACTGCACAAGATCCACTGGTGAGCAAGTGATGTAATGCTACATTTCTCCAAATCTGTTCTGATGAGGAAACAAACTCATCTGTATGGCCTGAGGGTAAGTACATTTTCAGCAAACTTTCATTCTTGAGTAAACTGTTTCTTTACATGCATGGATGAAGTGACAGTGTGATGATCCTGCACCTAATGTGGGTCAATGTGAACCTCTATCTGCAGCTGCATCCACAACTCAATTCCTTAACACGGGTCATGAGTCTGCATCACATGCATTCCTAAGAATCTGAACCCAAGGAGACATCTGAGCTCACTTCATTTAGTTAAACTAACTGGGAGGGGACATTGATTGCTATTCTTTTTTTAAAAAAAGTGCTCTTCCTACTGCCATTTAATAACATTAATTAAAGGCTTATATAAAAGGTGCTTTAAACATTGCCAATATGAGGTTTATGGACAACAGCCAAAACGCTGATTTATATTTAGAGGTGCCCTCAGTAAGTTTTTACTTTTGGTTTAGATGGTTCTTATTCATTTCAATAGTACTGATGGTTTTGTTATCTAATACTGACACCTACTAGCTTGGATGTAAGACGTTTGTGTAACACTCTGGCTGAAAGTGCTTTATGAAGTTTGAAATAGCAGGGCATGTGATCTCAACACGTCAGCTGCCATCCTTGCAGAATAAAACTGCATTTTTTTTCTTTCTTCTAGAAGACTGATGTAACTGGAGTCTTTATATCATGAGAGTGTACATGATTTCAATTATTTTTCTCAAAAGTCGTATTTATTTCTTTATATGTGCAACTTTTTATTTAGCAAAAAGGACACCTTTAACTTTCATAATGCAGGATGTCAGTGTAACGGTGACAATAATATGACAAAGCAGTAAGCAAAATGTCCGATAAACATATCCTGTTGCTCTTAATGTAAGACTAAAAGTGCGTTGTAACGTTCTGTAGGTTGCACAACTACAGTGTGGAAGCATGTGGTGCGCAAAAACCGTTTCACACCGCGTAAACATGCGCTTAAGTAATGTTCTCTACATCTACAAGAAGATAAATAACAATGACTTATATATAGAATAACAGACCGCAGCATGTCAAAGTGGATATGACGCCGGATCAATAATGCATTATAATGCATGTATGGTCTCTGGAATATACTAGAGTTGCATGCAGCCAATAAATAACGCACACAATTTCGCGCTCAGGTTTGTGACATCATAACAGACATGTAACCGAAACCAGATCAAATAAGTTAAAATAAATAAAAACGTACCCAGAAGCGCTGCTAGTGAGAAATGAACGACTCCAGAAAGCATCGTCCCGGTTCGCTGTCAGAGCCTGGATATAAGACTCCGTCCCTTGGAAACGCAGACGCTCAACTGAGCAGCAGCCCGACTGGAGGCAAATACTCGATTCAGTTACTCTCAGTGTTAGCTAGAGGGCATTTCTTCCGCAAAGCCAATGTCCCAGTGCTAGTCTACAGATCTCACACCTTATGCCTGAACTACAGCTTGAGTGACTTTACAAAGCGTATTGAAAGCATTAAGAGTGACGGTGAAGGAGGGTTTAGCCGGGAATTTGTGGGAAGGACTCTCACTCGTTCACATTTAAGTAGTTGTACTAGCAGAGTTTTAGGCATTAGTAACATTATATAGATTATGTACATATTTACAAACGTATACACACACACTATCTATCTATCTATCTATCTATCTATCTATCTATCTATCTGTATATATAAAAATGATAATATATTGCATTATTAATACTATTTTTATATTTGTATTATTATTACAATTGTGTATATATGACTGGTCTAAACTGGTCATTAACTGAGTTAAGATGGTCATTAGCTTGTGACTCACAGCTCATTAGCTAACCTGGTAATTATCTGCTCTAAACTAGTAATTAGTTGATTTAAGCTGGTCATTAAGCTGGTCTAAACTTAGTCTCAGTCTCATACGTCACGCACACGGACCACTGGCTGAAGGTCTGGCTATGCTACGCTTTTCTAAACTGCTCACTAACTGGTTAGGTATGAACTGGTCTCTAGCCAGTCTAAATCAGTCATTAGCTGTCTCAGATGGTCATTAGCTTGTCTTGTCTAATCTGAGCATTACCTGCATTAAGGTGGTCATTTGCTGGTCTGTGCTGGTCTTTACCTGTCTAAGCTAGTCATTGGCTAGTCCATACTAGTAATTAGCAGGTTTAAGTTGGTCATTACTATTATTTTTACTATTATTATTACAATTGTGTAAATATGACTGGTCTAAACTGGTCATTAACTGGGCTAAGATGGTCATTAGCTTATTTAGGCTGATCAGTAGCTGGTCTAAACTAGTCATTAGTTGGTCTAAGCTGGTCATTTACTGGTCTAACCTGGTAATTAGCTGGTGTAAACTGGTCATTACTTGGCCTAAACTGATCACTAGCTGGTCCAACCAGGTAATTAGCTGGTCTAGCCTGGTAATTAGCTGATCTAAAGTGGTCATTAGCTCGTCTAAACAGGTCACTAGTTGGTCTAACCTGGTAATACATGGTCTAAGCTCGTCAATAGCTGCTCTAACCTGGTCATTAAGCTGGTCTAAACTGTTCACTAACCTAGTTAGGTTTAAACTGGTCTCTAGCAGTCTAAATTAGTCATTAGCTGTTTCAGATGGTCACTAACGGCTCTAATCTGATCATTACCTGGTTTAAGATGGTCATTAGCAGATCTAAAATGGTCATTAGTTGGTCTATGCTGGTCTTCACCTGTCTAAACTAGTCACTGGCTAGTATAAACTAATAATTAGCATGTCCAAGATGGTCAGTATTATTCTTTTTTGTTATTATTATTACAATTGTGTAAATTTGACTGGTCATTAACCGGGCTAAGACGGTCATTAGCTTGTTTAAACTGGTCAATAGCTGGTCTAACCTATTCATTAGTTGGTCTAAGCTGGTCATTAGCTTGTCTGTGTTGGTCATTAGCTGGACACTAGCTGGTCTAACCTAATAATTACCTGGTCTAAACTACTCATTGTTGGTCTAAGCTGGTCTAGACTGCTCACTAACCTGGTTAGGGCTAAACTGGTCTCTAGCCAGTGTAAATTAGCCATTAGCTGTCTCAGATGGTCACGATGTGGTCTAATCTGATCATTACCTGGTTTAAAATGGTTATTAGCAGGTCTAAACTGGTCACTAGCTGGTCTATGCTGGTCTTCACCTGTCTAAGATAGTCATTGGTTAGTCTAACCTAGTAAAGGTACAAGATGGTCATTACCATTACTTTTATTATTATTATTACGACTGTGTAAATTTGACTGGTCTAAATTGGTCATTAACTGGGCTAAAATGGTCATTAGCTTGTTTAAACTGGTCAATAGCTGGTTTAAACTAGTCATTAGTTTGTCTAAGCCGGTCATTAGCTGGTCTATGTTGGTCATTAGCTAGTCTAAGATGGTCATTAACTGGTCACTTACTGGTCTAACCTGGTCATAAACTGGTCACTAGCTGGTCCAGCCTGATAAATAGCTGGTCTAAGGTGGTCATTAGTTTGTCTAAACTGGTCACAAGCCGTTCTAATCTGGTAATTATCTGGTCTAAACTAGTCATTAGTTGGTCTATCTTTGGTATTAGCTGGTATAAACTGGTCATGAACTGGTCTAAACTGGTCACTAGCTGGTTCAACCTAGAAAATAACTGGTCTAAGGTAGTCATTACTAGCATGTCTAAACTGGTCACTAGCCAATCTAACCTGGTAATTACCTGGTCTAAACTAGTCATTAGTTGGTCTAAGCCGGGTAGTTAGCTGGTGTAAACTGCTCACTAATCTAGTTAAGTCTAAACTGGTCTCTAGACAGTTTAAATTCGTCATTAGCTGTCTCAGATGGTTATTAGCTGGTTGAGGCTGGTCTAAGATGGTCCAACCCAGTAATTTCTGGTCTAAGATGGCCAAAAGCTGGTCTAAACTAATCATTATCTGGTCCAAGATGGTCATCAGTTGGTCCAGTGTTGTCATTTGCTGGTCTAAGCTGGTTCTGTGTGTTAATTAACTGGTTTAAGGTAGTGATTAGCTCAGCTGTTGTTGTGTTTGTTTAACAGTTTAAGTTCCTCTTTCTTAGAATCATTTTTTAGTCATTTTCAGAAATGCTGTTTTTACACTGCTAATGCCAACACAACCCATCAAAGCAAATCTCACTAGTCATCATTTATTCTGACACTAGTGTGACCAAAAGTCTGCTTCTTATACACTTCATGCTCTTCATCAAAGACTAAAGCAGCACAAAGGGGGTTCTGGAGAATTCTTCATGCAATAATGATATTTACAGATGGCAAGCAGCCACATAAAAACTGAAAAGTCCAAAGTGTCAGTGTGCGAGAGGCCATCGATTGTATAGTTCCCTTGAGTCCTGTGCACTTCTGACCAGAAAAAAAAAAAAAAAGTAATCTTGAGAATCTCTGGAGAAAGAGACAGTTTACATTATTCCAGCTTCCTCTGTTTTCTAGGTCCTCCCAGAATCACGTTTCAGGAAAGCACTGATTAGTGTTTTTTGTCTGTGTCTTTCTTTAATCAATTTCCTCCACCACACCCGTCTGCCGGCCTGCCTTTGAACAAGCAGACACAGCCTGTTACAGAAGCAATCCGTATACATCCTGTGCATGTAAGACATACCCCACCAACAGCATATAGGTTTGGATATCCCAAACAAATTCCCCCTGACTGAAGGAAATGAGGCGGGTTTGACTGACAAATATTTAGCCAAAAGGTCAGACTGTAACCAAACAATTTCAATGGGGCATTTTAAATCACAACATAATGATTTACAAATAAATAAATAAATAAATAAATAAATAGAATTGAATTAATAATTTAGTAAATTAATAATTAAAGTATGTATTTTTTAATACACATTTTTTTTTGCTATTATATCTATTACAATTAATTGATTCAATACAAACCATGACTTTAATATAGCTGTTCTATAATGATATAACTGTTTAGAGTAATAAAGAAGATAATAGTAAAAAAAAAAAAAGATAATAAAAAAGCCTCATTAAAAGCCTTCTTGAAATTCTTTAAAAAAGGCCCAAAAATAAATTAATTGTAATAATAATAATAATAATAACAACAACATAACATAGCAATTATTAATATAATAATAATAATAATAATAATAATAATAATAATAATAATAATAATAATATATGTAATATTATTATCAACAATTATTATCAATAAAACATAAATAATAATAATAATTATTATTATTATTATTGTTGTTGTTGTTGTTATCATTAATTATTAATTATATTATTATTATTATTATTATTATTATTATATTAATAGTACATATTAATATAATAATAATAATAATTATGATTTATTATTATTATTATTATTACTAAGCAAGACAGAGCATTTTTGTTTTCAAATATAAGTAACATTTGAGGAAGAAGTCAGATAAGAGTCAAAAATGTCACATAAGTATAACAAACAAGCATGAAGCCATATTACTGTCATGTGACAAGAAAACCATTAATAATAATAATTAGGATGAGACAGAATTGTGCACTTCTATAAGGTAAAACTCACTTACCCTCATGTCATTCCTAACACTTAAAACTTTTGTTCATCCTCAAAACACAAATGTAATTATTTTAATGAAATCAGAATTCTATCCCTTCATTGGCAAATACCATTATGATGCTTCAGAAAGTTCATAAAGAGATCATAAAACTAATCCATGTGAACTGAGTGGTTTATTCTATATTTTCTAAAGAGACTTGATCGCTTTGTATGATGAACAAATTGAATTTAGGCTTTTTATTCACATATGTGACCCTGGACCACAAAACCAGTCATAAGGGTCAATTTTCCAGTTTTGAGATTTATACATCACCTGAAAGCTGAATAACCCTAACCCATTGATGTATGGTTTGCTATGATAGATCAATATTGGGCCAAGATACAACTATTTGAAATCTGGAATCTGAAGGTACAAAAAAAATCTAAATATTGAGAAAATCACCATTAAAGTTGTCCCAGTGAAGTTCTTAACACACATTACTAATCAAAAATTAAGTTTTGATATATTTACAGTAGGAATTTTACAAAATATCTTCATGAAACATGATCTTTACTTAATTTCCTAATGATTTTTGGCATAAAAGAAAAATCAGTCATTTGGCCCCATACAATGTATTTTTTACTATTGCTACAAATATACCCATGATATTTAAGACTGGTTTTGTGGTCCAGGGTCACATATAAACATTTATCAACAGTTTATCTCTTTGAAAACTTTTCAAGCGTTAAAGTGGTAGCTGTGCGGACTCAATGCATGGACAAAAATCTCAGTTTTTTCTTATTAAAGTATATTCACTTGTGTTTCAAAGATTAAAAAAAAAAAGACTTTCGAGTGTGGAACGACATGAGGGTCAGTAAATATCAGAATTTTCATTTTGGGTGAACTAACCCTTTAAAGCAGATTTCATCATCAAAAGTTAATAGTGCGGGGTTTTATGCATTCATCAAAGCACATAGTAAATATCTTTTTCCCCTCTCTTTTCTTTGTTTAATCTAGTTTTCATTTTTGCTGTTTACAGTCCTGTACCTGTACGAGTATTAAAGGCCATCTCAGCCAGAGGGAGGACCACCAGCCATACCTATTGGCATTGAGAAGGATCAAGGGCACGATCAGCTTATTCTATGTGGTCGGACAAGCATCTCATCCCTTCTGACAGAACCACCACCCTGAGTGCTATCGAACTCTAAGTCCACTTTGTGCTCAACCTGTTGTATCAGTAGGTCCTTGTCAATGTCTTTATCTTCCTGCTACGCTATACAACATTGATGTTGGTCATACCAGCGAGTTACCAAGAGTAAAAGAATTGCATGCTAAGCATTGACAATCTTTTGACAAATTATTTTTCAAAGCATCATGTATTTAAAGTACAAAGATAAGATTAAGTTGAGAGTATGTCTAACAGACAACATTTTGAAGTCCCTACATGTCTTTTCATCTGTAGAGTTTACATTAGTGTTATGATGGTGAATTGTCTTTTTTTTTTTGTCTTTTTTTCTAAGAACACTTCATTCTTGAAAATAAAGGATTAAACTGATACAACATGTTGGCTGTTATTGAATGCACACATTACGTATTTCTAGTTGAACTGAATGCAGATTACATTTAAAGACAAATCAGGGTTTGTATGAACACTATATAAAGTGTGAAAATAACTCCCTTGGTGTTAAGTTATTGACACACCTAGTGTAGTTTCAACACTAACGGTGTAAATGAGGGGGAAAAACACAATAATAGTGTTATTGGTAAACACTTACAGTGTTGTTTTAACTCTAAAAGTAACAATTTAAAGTGTTAGTTTAACTCTCTTTAGTGTGGACCTACACTGTAAAAAATAAAAAACACAATTTGTTGAGTCAGCTTAAAATAATTTGTTACCCCGTTGCCTTCAAATTTTAAGTTCAGTCAACTAAAATAGGTTTAGTCAACTTGAAATGTTAAGTTGTACTAAGTAACAACTTGGATATTTGTGTTGGGTAAGTAACCCAGCTGCCTTAAAATCTTAAGTTGATTCAACTCAAATATCTAAGTTGTCACTTAGTATAATTTAACATTTCAATTTGAATAAACTTTTTTTGAGTTGACTGAACTTAAAATTTTAAGGCAGCCAGGTTACAAATTATTTTAAGTTGACTCAACAAATTGTTTTTTTATAGTGTATATAAACATTGAAAAAGTTAATTTTAACACAGAGAGTGTGAATTTAACACTTTCAAATTTGCTGTGTATGACTGAACTTTTAAAAAAAATAATTATTATTATTTTTAAAATAAAGAATTAGTTAAGGTTTTTAAATCATTTTTAAATCATCGAATGGTCTAATTCCAAGAAAATGTCATGGTATTCAAGATTCAAAAATCTGAAATCTGAAAAATGACTATAATTATAAATGAATGAATGAACGAATGAATGAAACATTTTACTTTTACTCAATGGTTGAACAAACTCTATATTATCTTGAACATCATCATTTGTCACATATTATTACTCACAAAACAATATAACAACATAGCAATTTTGAATTGATTATTAACAAAGCTGTTCTTTGCCACAACATGCTGGAATTAATTTACTTCCTAACACACAAAACGTTCAAAATTTCGTTTGTGGCCGGTCTGTTTATTTTGGACACAGCACGATCTTGATTAGTTACTCTGGTACCAAAGGAAAGCTTTTAAGATGTCATTTGCTTTTCAGCAGGCAGCCGTACAAGAGCCATTATAACAGAAGATGCCTGTCAGATTGGTTTAAAATATTAAAGTTGTCTTAATGTGGGGGAAAAGATGTCTGATGGAGCACAATGCATCCTCTTACAACAACATAATCTGATTTCTCATGTCCAGGACAGTCAGATGTCTGTTCTTCAAGCCTGTGTTCTGTTCTTCTCTGTTTTCTAGATTCTCTTCTCAGAAATAACCTATTGCAGATCACTCATGACTCACATAATTCATCATTTCTGAAAGTAAACATCCATGACAGCTCACAAAGAAGAACATGAGTAAGGCTGGGAAGCAAACAAACCTGAGGCCACCTTTTTTCCTGATATGTGAATGTATGAGTTGTGTCTTTGCGGTTTCCCCCCGTCCACACCCACTCACTTATTAGGCAACACCAGCAATGTTTTAAAAATGTTGCATTCTCACTCCCACATTACTCAATTTGGTAAACAGTATAATGAATGCTTAAACACAGTCAGATGTGCTGTCAGAACTAAGCGGCGTCTTTTTGACAGTAATTATGAAATCACTATTTCACTGCATTACACTAAATTATCAAACTCTTGCTGTTTGACAAAGGGCCTTGGAATGATTTTGAAAAAATTCAGGAAATGTGTTGGACACAGTGATACGGGTCGTTAATACAGATTCAAGGCGCCCTTCACCCCAGTTTCACGCCTGTTTGTTTTTGTGCAACTGTGTTGGCTTGGCATGAATCTGTGTGAACTTTCGTAGTGGAATTCTCCATATACCAATGTTTTTTTTCCTTCCTCCCCCCTCACACAGTTATTTGCAACTTCTGACCACAAATCTGCACACTCCTGCATTTAGAGTTATTGGAACATTTGAGGTTCATTACGACGTTACTAAAGACGCAACATAAACTGATGGATTAATATGCAATTGTACAGCATAGTAGCATATAGTTAGTACATGTTATACGCATTGTAGATGATCACATGAACACGTTGATGGATATAGTTGAGTCTCATAAAAAAAATAAAATAAAAAAAAAAATAGAGAGAGATCCGGATCATGTAGTAACATATAAAAAATTTGACACCCTCAAATTAAGATGAATTTATTATTATTCTAATTAAATTAAATTAAATTAAATTAAACTAAATATCTTGGTAGATTTTGATAAAGTGTCTTTAATTTATGATAATTTAAATGAAAAAAGTGATGCATTATTATTGTAATACAGTTACAGAAAAAAAATTACAATTATGAAAAAAATGTAAAAAATGGTGTTGCAACAAACAAACAAATAAATAATATTTTTGTAAAAATAATATAAATAATAATAAAATGATGAAATAATCAAATCAATCTCCAAAATTATTATCATTAGTTATTATTAATATTAATTTATTCTTATTTTTATTACATGCTCCATATTCTAAACTTTAATTGAATAAAATAAAATAAAAATGTTAAATTAAATCATGCATCATGTTAGTTTTTGATGTAGTGCCTTTAATTTATGATGATTTAAATAAAAAAATGATGCATTTTTATTGTAATACAGTTATTTCTAAGATATCTAAAGAAAAAAAAATGAAAATGAAGAATGTTAGAAAGTATTACTATGTGAAATGAAGTCATAACAAACAAACAAACAATCAAATAATATTTTAATAATAATAATAATAATAATAATAATAATAAATCAGTTTCATTCCCAAATTATTATTACTATTTATTCTTATTCTTATAAATTATATTACATTAAATATTAAATTAAATATTAAATTAAATTATTAAATTGTAGTTGTATACATCATGGTAGATTTTGTTGTAGTACCTTTCATTTGTGATGATATATATTAACAAATTGATGCATTTGTTTTGTAATTTTCTAAAATTGTAATTTTTTTCTAAGAGAATCTCTTATATCTAAAATTTATTATTGTGTAAAATGATGTCACAACAAACAAAAAACAAACAAATAAATGAATAATATTTTTTAATTATAAATATATATATATATATATATATATATATATTATTTTATTTTTTTTTTTGGATGCAGCATCTTTATAATGATTTAATTTTAAAAAGTGATATTTTTTTTGTAATACAGCTATTTCTAAGACAATCTAAATCCAATCACCACTGAATGATCACTGGTAATGTAAATTAAAAATTTTCTGAATGGTCTTTAAAATAAGCTTTGTTTAAATTAAGTGAAGTGACATGTGGCCAAGTATGGTGACCTGTACTCGGAGTTCATGTTTTGCATTTAACCAATCCAAGCACACACACGGACTGTGAACACACACCCAGAGCAGTGGGCAGCCATATTCCTGTGGCACCTGGGGTGCAGTTCGGGGATCGGTGCCTTGCTCAAGGGTCTCACCCCAGTCGTGGTACTGAAGGTGGAATAGAGTGCTGGTTATTCACTCAAACACTTTGGGTTACAAGTCCAACTCTCTAACCACCTGTGGCCTAAGGAGGGTATATTATGGATTTTAGTGTAATCTAGACATGTTAGTTTGAGACCTACCAATACAAACAATTGACAGTTTCGATGCATTTGACTCTTTAATCTACATGGTCATGTTCACTGATTGGCAGACACAGGATAGCCCTTTTTTTGATGTGCTTGTTTGACAGCTCTCAGCAGGTGCCCAAGCAATCAACACCAATCGACAGAGTTCAGAGTTCACAAAGTGCCCCTCAGTGATCATGTTTAGGAGTGTGTGAGTCCAAATGTCTGGTATGATTTAGAAAAGAGGACTCTGATAACGTAACAAGAGCTGAGGAGAAACCAGCTACCTAGTCCACCAGGACGCTTGAGTTCAAATGTTAAACGTCTAGCCATTAGAGAGAAACAGCGAGGCTGATATAATGATATTCTCATTGAGATTCACCCTCTGCGCTGTAATCTAATGCTCACTTGTGTCTTCGTGGAGGGTCTATCATATGTGAACCTGCTGCGTCTGATCAAGGCGCTGAACTGCGATAAAAATTTGTCACAGCGGGACGTCTCATGTTCTTTTTGACAAGCATTCGACATGTTGTTACATCACATCTGGGAGACCATGTGGCCTCACTTACTCACTTGACAGGACCTATCACTGGCTCGGGTTAGAGCCAGCCCACCAGGCGATGACTTCTGCTCTCTCTTGTGACCTTGGTTGCACATCACCTGGTCTAGATTAATGGTAAAGACAGGCCTGTGCGAGCTGATCCCTGCTGCGGGTCTTTTCTCAAAGCAGGTCTTGAGCAGAGGGGGTCCTATTGTTAAGGGCTTCCTGAACGTCTTCTGCAGAGGGAAAAGGAAAGGGAGGTGACTGCGTGGTTTGGCAGCCGCTTGCAAACTCAAGGAACTTATCAATGAATATAATCTGGGTGTGTTTTATCAGCACATTGAAATTTGTTACATGTCATTTCCATGCTACAGGAAATCCATTGGTTAAACTGTTACTCAACACATACAGTATTAGGGTCAAGGACATGATATTTGTTTTTGCTTGAAGGCGTGCTTTTGAATTTCCGTATTATAATTAGACAGCAATGCAACTGACATGTTCAAAGCCCAGAAAGGTGTTAAAGACATTGTTAAAATAGTCCATGTGACATCAGTGGTTCAACCTTAATTTTATGAAGCTACAAGAATAGTGTTTGAGCAAGATTAGTTAAAGGGGCCCTTTTTTTGCATTTGCCTTTAAATGCTAATGAGCTCTGCTTGCCCCGCCCCTCTCTTCTCTCTACTGTTTACTTTAGCCACATTTACTGTAGCCGGGAAACTTTCTAACTAGCACATTATTAGGAAAGGCGATTTGCAAAGATGCATGAAAAACCCTTATGCTCACTTCTGCTGTAGGTCAGGCTGGATCACGAATGATTACCACGAACAAAGACGCATTTATGTAGATCGCCAAGTGCATTTCCTTCAAAAACGAAAGTAACATTAATCCTCTGTGCCTTCAGCAGCTCAGATGTCAGGAGTAAATTACGACTGCTGCGTTCATTATTACATCCAACAACAAAACACCTCAATCGCTTAGGAGCCATTCTTATCTTTCCCTGCACTGGCATCGAAACAATGGCGGTCAGACTTAGGGTTGCCAGGTTTTCACAAAGAAAAACGCACCCAATAGCTACTCAAAGTTAGTCCAATTGCATTTAGAGGGGGGTACCCCGTTAAAAATCGCGTTCCGTGCGGTAAAATACACTTTTTTTTTTTTTTTTGGGGTTCCCCTAGTAAAATTTGCATTCCAGGGGATAAATACCTCGTTTTGGGGGTCGCTTCAACCCGCGGACATGCAAAACAACAGCAGAAACAATGTTAAAAACCACGAACTTGGCAACACCGTTTACAACTCACTCAGGGCGGGTCTAAGGTAAGACGGCCATGTCAATTAACTATAATGGGAGCCACGAGCCCGGCATCAAGCCCATGACGTCCTGAAGCCAATGATCTGAAGGACCGACCCCTTCACCCCTGGAATACAATTTTAAATGTTAAAAATTGAATGCGATTTCAATCGAGGGTTACCGCTCCGATCTGATTTGTACCACCTCAGATTATATTTGACCCACTCCAACCCCCCAAAACTTGTTGATTTTAACCATTCGATGCGGACAATCACCGGTGTATTTGTACTTTATGTGTTAAATTCCAACGTGTTTTTGCGCCGAGCCAAAGAGACACGCTAAGTGCTTTTAGCCTATATCACAACGATTCAGTGTTTTCAACCACATAAAAATAATGTTTCAGACATTTAAATTGATTACTAGCAAAAACATACTTTTGTTAAATACACACTGATGTTTGTGAGTTTGTTAATGCATTGGTGTGTAAGGAAAGCGGCAATAACATCTCCCCCTGGGTCGCGTGTTTTGGCGCCGGGACTGGGGAGTGGCCTCGGTCGGTGAGACGTCGCTCAGATAAGATGCTGAGAATGGCTTGATTTGAATAAGGGCCTCATCTGGTTTCATCCGTGTCCAGCTATTTTTAGCTGTATAAAACAGCTTGTTTTACTGCTTAATATTGCAATGGGTGCGTCATACCATATTATTTTATCCTATCAAACTATCAATTTATTTAATTTTTGTGATTTTTTAAAAGAATTATTTACGCTTATTTTTATGTTTTATTTACTATTTCTTATACTTCAGTTATAAAAAAAAACTGATTAAAAAAATCATTTCAGTAAGTTCAGACAGCCAAAACCTTAAGTACTGGTGACTTTGGTGACATCTGGTTGACATATGATGGTATTTAATTTATCAAAATATCAAAAATATCAATATCCACTATACGGATATAGTACTCAATGGCCGCATATGCACGTCCTGATTTTGCTGAGTTAGATGTGTTCCTGGGTCAAAATATTTTGTTGACCCTGGAACAACATTTTAATCCAAAATTTTAATCTTGACCACATCTCTACACCTAAACCTAACCTTACCCATGAGTAATCCCAAAAATCAGAGGAAATGACAGATGAATGAACTGATGTACAAGCACCAAACACTGATTGTAAGCCTAAACTTCACAAAAACTATAAACTGTTTTTTCAAATCTGATTGGTTAATCACCATGTTGTTCCAGGGTCAACAAAGATGTTGATCTAGGAACATGTCGTACTTGGTAAAATCAGGTTCTGCGGCTGGGCACATAGGCTGAAATATATAAACCACTGTTTCTAACAACAACAACAAAAAATTCAAATTTCAATAACTCAAACAAGTAAAATAGTGCTAAACAGGTAAGAATAAACAATAAACATAACAAGTAGCATGTTCCAGACATTTTTAGTTTGGAATCATCAGCAGTAGGAATTTGATTTGACTTTGAATTGTGCATGTGTGTGTTTATTTTTATGTGTGCACGCACAGCGGCTGAGTGGCACAAAAAAAAAAAAAGCTCAGTCATTAGCTCATTCAATTCTTTGGTTTATGTATGTGTTAGTAACTGCTTTTAGTTGACAAAATTAAAAATAATAAACTCACTGTGTTATTGGCTCATTCAATACTTTGTATATGGGTGTGTGTGTGTGTTTGTGTGTGTGTGAGAGAGCATGTGTGACTGTTTGGGTGGCCATTTTAATTTAATTTAATTTAAGTGAGGTTTTTTTTTTTTTTTTTTTTTTTTTTTTTTGCAGGAAAACCGTGGACTTGGCAACACTGATGAATTCCCTTATCTGGGAGATTGTGTTTCCCACACATTTAGAAAATAAGCTCTGTGACCAATACAAGTTTATGGTTCCTACACGTTACATTCATCATGATAACTGCTCAAATGTTTATTATGAGGGTTGAGTCCTAAATGCAGTCACCAGAAGTAAAAATCTAAATGTAGGCTATAAGTCAACACCATCAGGCTTTCGATAACTCCTTTAGTCTGTGCAAAAGAACTTTCCCTCAAAGTTTGAGTTGAAATAGTTTGCATGGTGTGGTTATAAACACAAGAAGGCTGTGAAAGCAACTGGTGAGTAGATGAGATTTCCTGCTCGGTCTGATGATGTTTAATGAATCTGACAGCCTCTGAAGTCCCATTTAACCACTTGTTAGCAACCTTTTCAAGACAAGTGAGCGAAAAAACCACAAGTGGGTGTCAAATGTACCAAATGTAGCTTTTATGATGACTACTACTTTATTTATTATGACACAGTGACTGCAGAGGTCAAAGTGTGTGAGCTTGCTAGTTTTAACTGCAAATATATTACTCACTGTCTGATTCTCTTTCCTCACAGTCACTGACTACTAACTCAAACTCTTCAGATTGCATCAGTGTTATTGTTGTTCTATCAAGCCTTGATGATTGTTCTCACATGTTTTCCAAAAGTAAGGCAACAAGACAGAGCTTCCTCTAATTGTCCAGTTATGAACTGATGACATCTGCAATGCTTTCAGAAAAAAATCTGCACGCCTGTTTCGCTTGGTCTCATTTTACACATATAATCTTGGGAGAGCACATGGCATTGGCTATTTAGCCTTGGTTTTGTTTATGAACGATAAGGAATGTGTCCTTGGTTTTTTATAATAAGGTGATAGTTAACACTGTTCATTTACAGTTTTATTTTTTTCCCCTCCTGAATTTTTTTGCATGTTGGTTGCACCACATGATTTTGATTTTGCAAATAAAATAAAATAAAATAAAATAAAATAAAATAAAATAAAATAAAATAAAATAAAATAAAATAAAATAAAATAAAATAAAATAAAATAAAATAAAATAAAATAAAAAATCTTTCAATTAGTTTTTTTCTTAATTATAATATCAGGATAGTTGTATAACTCGAACGTTTTTGACATGTTCCCCAAAAATGGCAAAATTAAGTTAAAAACAGAAATTAAAAAGCATGCCAATGACAGACCCAGTTAACAATAAACAATTTCTGGCAAAGTTCTCCCAATGTTCTTCTAGTAATGTTAATAGAATGTTCAATCAGAGTTATCTTGCATTTAATAATGTTCTCAAAACATATATTGTTAATGGAATATTATTATTCTGAAATGCTTTTGTTGTCATTATATCATTTTGTTAAATGTTACTGCGATACTTGTTGTCAGATAACATTCAATTGTTTGCATTAAATTCAATTAAACTCAGTGCATTTCTTTATTTGTTGTGAGTATTTGCAGTGTGTTTCTATATTTGGTTGTGTTATGAGTATTTGCAAAGCATTTCTGTTTTTGCAGCCCTATTCTGTATTTGATTGTGGTGCAATCATTTGTAGTGCATTTCTGTATTTGCAGTGTATTTCTGTATTTGATTATGTTGTGAATATTTGCAGTGTGAGAATTTGCAGTGTGTTTCTGTATTTGGTTGTGTTATGAGTATTTGGTTATGTTGTGAGTATTTGCAGTGTGTTTCTGTATTTGTTTGTGTTGTGAGTATTTGCAGTGTGTTTCTGTATTTGGTTGTGTTATGAGTATTTGGTTATGTTGTGAGTATTTGCAGTGTGTTTCTGTATTTGTTTGTGTTGTGAGTATTTGCAGTGTGTTTCTGTATTTGGTTGTGTTGTGAGTATTTGCAGTGCGATTCTGTATTTGCTTGTGTTGTGAGTATTTGCAGTGTGTTTCTGTATTTGGTTGTGTTGTGAGTATTTGCAGTGTGTTTCTGCATTTGGTTATGTTGTGAGTATTTGCAGTGTGTTTCTGTATTTGTTTGTGTTGTGAGTATTTGGTTGTGTTGTGAGTATTTGCAGTGTGTTTCTGTATTTGGTTGTGTTGTGAGTATTTGCAGTGTGTTTCTGTATTTGGTTATGTTGTGAGTATTTGCAGCGTGTTTCTGTATTTGTTTGTGTTGTGAGTATTTGCAGCGTGTTTCTGTATTTGTTTATGTTGTGAGTATTTGCAGTGTTTTTCTGTATTTGGTTGTGTTGTGAGTATTTGCAGTGTGAGTATTTGCAGTGTGTTTCTGTATTTGGTTGTGTTGTGAGTATTTGCAGTGTGTTTCTGTATTTGGTTGTGTTGTGAGTATTTGCAGTGTGTCTCTGTATTTGGTTGTGTTGTGAGCATTTGGCTGTGTTGTGAGTATTTGCAGTGTGAGTATTTGGAGTGTGTTTCTGTATTTGGTTATGTTGTGAGTATTTGCAGTGTGTTTCTGTATTTGGTTGTGTTGTAAGTATTTGCAGTGTCTTTCTGTATTTGGTTGTGTTGTGAGTATTTGCAGCGTGTTTCTGTATTTGTTTGTGTTGTAAGTATTTGCACTGTGTTTCTGTATTTGGTTGTGTTGTGAGTATTTGCAGCGTGTTTCTGTATTTGGTTGTGTTGTGAGTATTTGCAGCGTGTTTCTGTATTTGTTTGTGTTGTGAGTGTTTGCAGCGTGTTTCTGTATTTGGTTGTGTTGTGAGAATTTGCAGTGTGAGTATTTGCAGTGTGTTTCTGTATTTGTTTGTGTTGTGAGTATTTGCAGTGTGTTTCTGTATTTGGTTATGTTGTGAGTATTTGCAGTGTGTTTCTGTATTTGGTTATGTTGTGAGTATTTGCAGTGTGTTTCTGTATTTGGTTGTGTTGTGAGTATTTGGTTGTGTTGTGAGTATTTGCAGTGTGTTTCTGTATTTGGTTGTGTTGTGAGTATTTGGTTGTGTTGTGAGTATTTGCAGCGTGTTTCTGTATTTGTTTGTGTTGTAAGTATTTGCAGTGTGCTTCTGTATTTGGTTGTGTTGTGAGTATTTGCAGTGTGTTTCTGTATTTGGTTGTGTTGTGAGTATTTGCAGTGCGATTCTGTATTTGCTTGTGTTGTGAGTATTTGCAGTGTGTTTCTGTATTTGGTTGTGTTGTGAGTATTTGCAGTGTGTTTCTGCATTTGGTTATGTTGTGAGTATTTGCAGTGTGTTTCTGTATTTGTTTGTGTTGTGAGTATTTGGTTGTGTTGTGAGTATTTGCAGTGTGTTTCTGTATTTGGTTGTGTTGTGAGTATTTGCAGTGTGTTTCTGTATTTGGTTATGTTGTGAGTATTTGCAGCGTGTTTCTGTATTTGTTTGTGTTGTGAGTATTTGCAGCGTGTTTCTGTATTTGTTTATGTTGTGAGTATTTGCAGTGTTTTTCTGTATTTGGTTGTGTTGTGAGTATTTGCAGTGTGAGTATTTGCAGTGTGTTTCTGTATTTGGTTGTGTTGTGAGTATTTGCAGTGTGTTTCTGTATTTGGTTGTGTTGTGAGTATTTGCAGTGTGTCTCTGTATTTGGTTGTGTTGTGAGCATTTGGCTGTGTTGTGAGTATTTGCAGTGTGTTTCTGTATTTGTTTGTGTTGTGAGTATTTGCAGTGTGTTTCTGTATTTGGTTGTGTTGTGAGTATTTGCAGTGCGATTCTGTATTTGCTTGTGTTGTGAGTATTTGCAGTGTGTTTCTGTATTTGGTTGTGTTGTGAGTATTTGCAGTGTGTTTCTGCATTTGGTTATGTTGTGAGTATTTGCAGTGTGTTTCTGTATTTGTTTGTGTTGTGAGTATTTGGTTGTGTTGTGAGTATTTGCAGTGTGTTTCTGTATTTGGTTGTGTTGTGAGTATTTGCAGTGTGTTTCTGTATTTGGTTATGTTGTGAGTATTTGCAGCGTGTTTCTGTATTTGTTTGTGTTGTGAGTATTTGCAGCGTGTTTCTGTATTTGTTTATGTTGTGAGTATTTGCAGTGTTTTTCTGTATTTGGTTGTGTTGTGAGTATTTGCAGTGTGAGTATTTGCAGTGTGTTTCTGTATTTGGTTGTGTTGTGAGTATTTGCAGTGTGTTTCTGTATTTGGTTGTGTTGTGAGTATTTGCAGTGTGTCTCTGTATTTGGTTGTGTTGTGAGCATTTGGCTGTGTTGTGAGTATTTGCAGTGTGAGTATTTGGAGTGTGTTTCTGTATTTGGTTATGTTGTGAGTATTTGCAGTGTGTTTCTGTATTTGGTTGTGTTGTAAGTATTTGCAGTGTCTTTCTGTATTTGGTTGTGTTGTGAGTATTTGCAGCGTGTTTCTGTATTTGTTTGTGTTGTAAGTATTTGCACTGTGTTTCTGTATTTGGTTGTGTTGTGAGTATTTGCAGCGTGTTTCTGTATTTGGTTGTGTTGTGAGTATTTGCAGCGTGTTTCTGTATTTGTTTGTGTTGTGAGTGTTTGCAGCGTGTTTCTGTATTTGGTTGTGTTGTGAGAATTTGCAGTGTGAGTATTTGCAGTGTGTTTCTGTATTTGTTTGTGTTGTGAGTATTTGCAGTGTGTTTCTGTATTTGGTTATGTTGTGAGTATTTGCAGTGTGTTTCTGTATTTGGTTATGTTGTGAGTATTTGCAGTGTGTTTCTGTATTTGGTTGTGTTGTGAGTATTTGGTTGTGTTGTGAGTATTTGCAGTGTGTTTCTGTATTTGGTTGTGTTGTGAGTATTTGGTTGTGTTGTGAGTATTTGCAGCGTGTTTCTGTATTTGTTTGTGTTGTAAGTATTTGCAGTGTGCTTCTGTATTTGGTTGTGTTGTGAGTATTTGCAGTGTGTTTCTGTATTTGGTTGTGTTGTGAGTATTTGCAGTGCGATTCTGTATTTGCTTGTGTTGTGAGTATTTGCAGTGTGTTTCTGTATTTGGTTGTGTTGTGAGTATTTGCAGTGTGTTTCTGCATTTGGTTATGTTGTGAGTATTTGCAGTGTGTTTCTGTATTTGTTTGTGTTGTGAGTATTTGGTTGTGTTGTGAGTATTTGCAGTGTGTTTCTGTATTTGGTTGTGTTGTGAGTATTTGCAGTGTGTTTCTGTATTTGGTTATGTTGTGAGTATTTGCAGCGTGTTTCTGTATTTGTTTGTGTTGTGAGTATTTGCAGCGTGTTTCTGTATTTGTTTATGTTGTGAGTATTTGCAGTGTTTTTCTGTATTTGGTTGTGTTGTGAGTATTTGCAGTGTGAGTATTTGCAGTGTGTTTCTGTATTTGGTTGTGTTGTGAGTATTTGCAGTGTGTTTCTGTATTTGGTTGTGTTGTGAGTATTTGCAGTGTGTCTCTGTATTTGGTTGTGTTGTGAGCATTTGGCTGTGTTGTGAGTATTTGCAGTGTGAGTATTTGGAGTGTGTTTCTGTATTTGGTTATGTTGTGAGTATTTGCAGTGTGTTTCTGTATTTGGTTGTGTTGTAAGTATTTGCAGTGTCTTTCTGTATTTGGTTGTGTTGTGAGTATTTGCAGCGTGTTTCTGTATTTGTTTGTGTTGTAAGTATTTGCACTGTGTTTCTGTATTTGGTTGTGTTGTGAGTATTTGCAGCGTGTTTCTGTATTTGGTTGTGTTGTGAGTATTTGCAGCGTGTTTCTGTATTTGTTTGTGTTGTGAGTGTTTGCAGCGTGTTTCTGTATTTGGTTGTGTTGTGAGAATTTGCAGTGTGAGTATTTGCAGTGTGTTTCTGTATTTGTTTGTGTTGTGAGTATTTGCAGTGTGTTTCTGTATTTGGTTATGTTGTGAGTATTTGCAGTGTGTTTCTGTATTTGGTTATGTTGTGAGTATTTGCAGTGTGTTTCTGTATTTGGTTGTGTTGTGAGTATTTGGTTGTGTTGTGAGTATTTGCAGTGTGTTTCTGTATTTGGTTGTGTTGTGAGTATTTGGTTGTGTTGTGAGTATTTGCAGCGTGTTTCTGTATTTGTTTGTGTTGTAAGTATTTGCAGTGTGCTTCTGTATTTGGTTGTGTTGTGAGTATTTGCAGCGTGTTTCTGTATTTGTTTGTGTTGTGAGTGTTTGCAGCGTGTTTCTGTATTTGGTTGTGTTGTGAGTATTTGCAGTGTGAGTATTTGCAGTGTGTTTCTGTATTTGTTTGTGTTGTGAGTATTTGCAGTGTGTTTCTGTATTTGGTTGTGTTGTGAGTATTTGCAGTGTGTTTCTGTAGTTGGTTGTGTTGTGAGTATTTGCAGCGTGTTTCTGTATTTGTTTGTGTTGTGAGTATTTGCAGCGTGTTTCTGTATTTGGTTGTGTTGTGAGTATTTGCAGTGTGAGTATTTGCAGTGTGTTTCTGTATTTGGTTATGTTGTGAGTATTTGCAGTGTGTTTCTGTATTTGGTTATGTTGTGAGTATTTGCAGTGTGTTTCTGTATTTGGTTGTGTTGTGAGTATTTGGTTGTGTTGTGAGTATTTGCAGTGTGTTTCTGTATTTGGTTGTGTTGTGAGTATTTGCAGTGTGAGTATTTGGAGTGTGTTTCTGTATTTGTTTGTGTTGTGAGTATTTGGTTGTGTTGTGAGTATTTGCAGTGTGTTTCTGTATTTGTTTGTGTTGTGAGTATTTGGTTGTGTTGTGAGTATTTGCAGTGTGTTTTTGCATTTGCAGCAAGCTTCTGTATTTGGTTGTGTTGTGAGTGTTTGCAACATGTTTCTGCACGTGTCTGTATTTGCAGCAAGTTTCTGTGTTTGGCTGTGTTACGAGTATTTGCAGCTTGTTTTTGTATTTGGTCACGTTGTGCGTATTTGCAGCACGTTTCCGTATTTTGAGTATTTGAAGCACATGTGTTGTCAAACTGATGAGGGTGTTTTCTTAATTTGCTGGTGCTGTTTATATTTGCATGTGTTTTCTTAAGCTGCAGCTTGTTGAGCTCTCTCAGTCACCGTACTTAATCTGTTTTTCCATAAATTAATAGATCCGGACCAAAAAATGGTCCTTTACTAAACATGTTATAGGGTCTTTGCACCAGTGGTAGTGTCTTTCAGCTCTTCATACATTTTCAAATGAGATTACATGGAGCTCACTTGATGTACTTGCACAAGAAAAAAGCTTTTTAAAGAGCTGCCCATCATCTGCATTTGCTGTCTCCTTGGCTCATAAATAATCCACAATAGTTTTCGCTTCATGTAGCGATGTAACATATGACATTAGAGGCCTCTGCGTGCTGACCTAAGCTCCTGAAGTGTGTGAGGTGTTGTGTGCACGCAGTGGGGGGATATGGAGGCTCAGGGGGCGGCAGTGTTTGGGGTAAGAGTATCTCTCAGCGTGCGGCTGTTGTCTTTAAAGAGGGGCGCTGGCTGCAGGATCACACAGGGGGGCTTATGGCTAACGAATGGGCCAGGAAATGGCTCCAATATGGGCTGAAGTGAGTGGAGTCCTTCACAGCCGACCTCTCTGGAATGATTTAGCGCGCCTGTCAGCGCAGCTCACGCTGTATCATGGGTCGACTGCGCGGAAATGCAGAGAAAGCGAATGTTTATTTCTCTTTTTAAGGCCTGTTAATTGCTTTTTCTAACTTCCGTTATTGAAGCTTTCTGCTTTTTCTTTGATGTGAGCAGCAGGGGCTAGAAACTAAATAAAGAACAGTGTAAACTTTTCATTGAGAGTTATTACAGTAATTATCATTGATTACTTGACTGGCAGTGCGTTTCACATATCCACATAGGCTCATTATCAGTTATGATACACACATTACACCGTAAATGAGCATATTGATGTTATTGATGAGCTGTTCATATTCTAGTCAACAGTATATGGCTGTTTGCACTTTTGGGCTTGTGGACGTTTAGAAACAGTCTTTTTGTTTTTTTTTTTTTTTTTAAAAGTCTTTTCACATTCTCACTATAGTTTATTTAATCTGCCCAACAGTGTTTATACATGCATCACAGATTCTGTCATTTTTTTCCCTCTCAAAAAGAATAAATTTACACCACAGTGCCATTTCCATCATAAATTAAATTATGTATTTTCTGTTGCACTTTTGTTTTGTGTTTGAAGAAAAAAAAAAAAAAAAGGGAATAAAATGGTTCACTTGTCTTGTTAAGGCTATACACACAAGTGAATAATATTTAAGCATAATTTGACAAAAATAAAAGCAAGTGTCATACATACACCTGATTTTTCTTATTTTACAACACATATCTCAAGCTTGGTAAACAAATAGATTAACTTCTGCTATAAAACTTTATGAGGGCCAGCATGTTTTGATGTGGTGTTAATTATGCCACAATTTGAGTATTATTTATATAATAATATACTGCAGCATTTATGAATATTTTCAATTGGCATTTTTTAGATCTTTAGTTTTCATTTAAATTTATGTTTAATGTTAGGTTTATTTATTTATAAACTAGTTTTATCTCAGATATTTTATAAAACTCCAGCCAAGTGGGAGTTTAGCTAGTAACCCTATGAAATTTAATTTAATTTAATTTAATTTTATATTTTAAGAATATTTTAATTTTATTTATTTTTAAGGATTTTTTTTTCATATATGTCTGTTTAACAATAATTTTTATTTATTTATTTGTTTGTTGCTTGTTTTCTTTTTTATTATATTTTATTTAGCAGTAGTGCTTCAACTTAAACTTGTATTATTGCAGTTAGGTGCCAAGGCAAATAAAAAAAAAATAATAATAAAAAAAAAATAAAATAAAGTTTTGTTAAATTTGAAGTTTTTGATGTAATATTCAAATGTTATTATATTGCAGCTTTATTTAAATGAACAAAAACGATTGTTAGCTTTAGTTTTAAATATTATTCACATAATAAATATTCTAATTTTATGGTTACCATTTTATACATTTGTTTTTACGTTTATACATTGATAATTCATATTTTATTTTCTCATAACACAAAATAATATGTTATAAAAGGTATATTAAAGGCATTTGAAATTTAGGAAAAGTAAATGATTTTCACATGAAGACATTAAAACATTCCTAAGATTTTAATGTGACTCATATTAGTTTTAATAGACTGAACCTTTCAGCTCATACTTCAGAGTTAGTGTAGGAGAGCATTATCATCATCACAGAACTAAATCAGATACTTAGTGCTCTTGGATAACACACAAATATGTTACCAAAATGGTCAGGGAGGCAAGGCATTTGAATGTGACTGTTTATTCAAGACTGTGTTTACACAGGACATATTTCAATACCTTTTGGGGATAGCTCCTCATTGGGATTGTTGAGATGCAACCTCAGGATCATCCAACCCTCCCCTCCGCTCTCCTTTCCTCTCTGTTTCTGTCCGTTTCACACACAGATCAGATTAGACTGTAAAACCCCTCATCAGGACAGAATCCTGCTGTCCCATTATCGCAGTACAAGCTAAACAAAACCAGAAAGTCCAGAAAGGTCTGTATTTCCTCTGCACAGTCAGTAATCATCATAACTATCATCATCAGTAATGAGCGCAGCTGGATGTCTGAGGCCTGGAAGTGAATCGTTTGATAGTATAAATATCTGTCGTTCTCACAGACCGCCATGGCTCTCAGTAACACTGTCAGCCACAAGGGGCAAAGGCCGAGCTTTCTGCCCACTGTGGGAACACACATGTGTGAGATGTGCATTGCTACTCTTTCCCACCTCTCTTTTTCCCTAAAGCTGAAACATGTCTGGTTCTGTTCGTCTCAGCTGGTTTACGTTGATTGTGCCGGTCTCCCAGTCTACCCATGCTGAAGTTTAGCTGGTGGCCCTCTAAGCATAAAAAGCAGAACAGACCAGCTGGGAGACCATCTAATTACCTTAGACTGACAGTATTTAATTTATTTTCTATTTAATTAATTTTTTTATCAGCACAGCTGCACATTATAATAACTGTAAAAAGCACAACTTTAAAATAGCCAATAGCACACCTTTAAAGTAGTCTATATTGGGAGACCAACTTATTCACCTTGGGCTGATATGTTTTAATTTAATTTAATTTAATTTATTTATTTTATTATTTTATTTTTAATTTTAGCACCACAGCAGCATGGAATGCAACAGGCATGTTCCAGCTATAGGCTACGCTTTTATTTTATTTTATTTTATTTTATTTTATTTTATTTTATTTTATTTTATTTTATTCATATTTTTTATCTATATTATTTATTTATTTTATTATTTTATTTTTAATTTTAGCACCACAGCAGCATGGAATGCAACAGGCATGTTCCAGCTGTAGGCTATGCTTTTATTTTATTTTATTTTATTTTATTATGTTTTTATTTATTTATTTATTTATTTATTATTATTTATTATTTTTTTTTTTTTTTGCATTTTAGCATCACAGTTCCATGTAATGCAACAGGCATGTTCCAGCTGTAGGCTATATGGTAATTTTATTTTATTTTATTATTGTATTCATATTTTTATTAATGTTTTTAATTTATATCATTTATTTATTTTATTATTTTATTTATTTTCAGCACCACAGCTGTATGGAATGCAACAGGCATGTTCCAGCTGTATGCTTTTATTTTATTTTATTTTATTTTATTTTACTTTATTTTATTTCAGCGGCACAGCTGTATGCAATGCAACAGGCATGTTCCAGCTGTATGCTTTTATTTTATTTTATTTTACTTCATTTCAGTGGCACAGCTGTATGTAATGCAGCAGGCATGTTTCAGATGTAGGCTGATTTTATTTTATTTTATTTTTATTTTTTATTTATATTATTTATTTATTTTATTATTTTATTTATTTTTAGCACCACAGCTGCATGGAATGCAACAGGCATCTTCCAGCTGTAGGCTATGCTTTTATTTATTTTATTTTATTTTATTTTATTTTATCTTTTATTCATATATATTTTTTTATTTATATAATTTATTTATTTTATTATTTTATTTATTTTCAGCACCACAGCTGTATGGAATGCAGCAGGCATCTTCCAGCTGTAGGCTATGCTTTTATTTTATTTCATTTTATTTATTTATTTATTTATTTATTTTTTTAGCAGCACAGCTGTACGTAATGCGACAGCCATGTTCCAACTGTGAACTTATTTATTTATTTATTTACTTACTTATTTATTTATTCTCAGCAGCACAACTCTACAGAAGGCAACAGGTGTGTTCCCACTGTAAACTGAAATGTTTCTTTGTTTTTAAATTTTCAGCAACTGTACAAAATGCAGCAGGTGTGTGTCAGCTGTAAAGTTATTTTATTTTATTTTATTTTAATCAGCAACACAGCCATTTGTAATGCAACAAACATATTCCAGCTGCCTGCTGGTGTTTATCAGCTGCACAGCTGCACAGGTGTGTTCCAGCTGTAAAATAACAAGGGTTTCGTCTGCCATCTAGTGGCCGCGAGTGTTTTCACACAGAAGGCCGTTGCGTGTGTACCTAATGTGCAAATCCAGGTGCTTAACCACAAGTCAACCAGCTTAAACTAATATTAACAGTGTACATTTGTTGTCACAGTCTATTTGCTTAGTTTATATTGCAGCATATGTCAGAAGTGTATAGGCTGTGCTGTGCTGGCTCTAATGTTCTGACAGGGGTCTCAGATCATTTTACTTAAAAAACAAAGACCTACTTAACATCGAAGTATCATGTTGATAGTATAAGTCACAGGAGCATATTTAAAAAATGGACGGGAAGGTAAAATGTAGTTTTAAAATTACTTTATATTTTTAGTTTGAGACTAAGTAAATAAAGCCAGGTCAAATTTCAGTCAAAATGAGCAGATAATGTTATATGTTAGAGGTCTCACAATACACCAGGGAAAGATGAAATACATCATTACATCAGGAATACAGAAGAAATACATAAGGGAAAAGATGAAAGCTTTGAGAGCAAAAAACAGATTAGATCCATTAATTCATTTCTTTCTGTAAGGATGAATTGGCCTGTTGAAGTGCAGCAGCTCTTTCATTATTTGATCTAGAGCACAAAGGTGTCTGTATGAGCTTGAGAGCCCAGAGAAGGAGTATAAAGCACACAAGACCTTTTCATTTCATCAACGTTGAGTCTAACAGCCAAGAAATGGGGGAATTAGAGAATTCACTCAGCTGATTATATTACCTGTGCATCATAGCTCAAAACATAATGTATTTTAGATTAGAAATGTGCAATTTTGTTTGCCCACAGTGGATGCTTTCTAGAAATAAAATAAAAAAAAATCCAAAAAAAAAATAATTTGCCTCGAAGAAAGAAATACATTTGTCTGATCTCTAATTAAATTTTTATTTATTTATTTTTACAATGGGCAATGCACATTAATGTACTTGTCTCATGAGTTTTGGCAATGTTAATATCAACTTATGTTTGAACTGTTTTTAATGCAATATTTGTCTCACACTGCTTCCTGTCTTTGAAAGGTAGAAAGTATTAACAGTAATGAATAACTTCTCAAATGTGCCTTTAAAATCTTATTTAAAAAAAAAAAAAAAAAAAAAAAGTCTACAATATGTTCAGAGTCTGATGGAATATTTTGAAATTTACCATGGGATAATAACCAGGGCTATTACTACATTTTAGACAAAATGCATAAATACTAGGAGGAAGAGACAGAATTATGTATAAACAATGTAAATATATAAATGACAATCAAATGAAACCATAAGTGGTTTTATTCATAATAAACTAAAAATACATTATTGAAACAACACAGTGAAGTCCAAACAAAACAACAAAACACAAAACAATAAACACCACAAAACACTAAACAAAATGCAAAATGCTAAACACCACAAAACAAAACATCCAACAAAGCAAAACAAAACACTACACACCACAAAACATCAAACACAACAAAACAAAATACAAAACAATAAACACCACAAAACAAAACAAAACAAAACACAAAGCAAAACACTACATACCACAAAACATCAAACACAACAAAACAAAATACAAAACAATAAACACCACAAAATACTAACAACTACAAAACAAAACATTAAACTCCGTAAAACAAAACACTAAACACCCCAAAACACAAAACATCACAAAACAAAAAACTAAATGCCACAAAACAAAATGCTAAACACCACAAAACACTAAACATCAAAGACAACAAAACAAAATACAAAACATTAAACGGCACAAAACATCAAACACCACATAACAAGACAATAATTACTACAAAACACTAACAACTGCAAAACAAAACATTAAACACCATAAAACAAAACACTAAACACCACAAAACAAAACATCAAACACAGCAAAATAACGAACACAACAAAACGTCCCAGGTTACATATGTAACCATGGTTCCCTGAGGGAACGAGACACTGCGTCGAAACGCTAGGGGAACGTCTTCAACGTGACCACGTTCTGAATCACATGTGCAATCAGTCCAATGGAGAGGCGAGACATCACGGGCGGGTGACGTCATCGACCAGGAAGCTTAAAAGCATGTGCGCCGGAACCAGCATTAGCTTCAAGGCAGAAGCAAGCGCTCGCAGGGATGCCAGAAGTATGGCCGACGCAGTGTCTAGTTCCCTCGGGGAACCATGGTTACATACATAACCTGGGACGTTCCCCTTTAGGAACTCGAGCTGCGTTGAAACACTAGGGGAACGAGATGCCCACGCCGCCAGAGTTCCAAGTCCCTGCCTAGTGTGTGCTAGGGCTAAGGACAGAAGCACCAGGAGTGGTTTGCAGGTCTAGGTTGTAGAACCATCCTGCATCTGTTGCAGATGTCCTGCATAGGGACACCTGCCAGGAAGGCCTTGGAGGCAGCAATGCCTCGGGTAGAGTGGGCCTTGACCCCTAAGGGTCAGGGAAAGCCCGAAGATTCATAAGCGGAAGTGATGGCATCCACAATCCAGCGGCTGAGGGTCTGTTTAGATGCAGGAAGACCCTTCTTAGGGGGACCATAGCAGACAAACAACTGGTCCGCCCTTCTCCACATGGCAGCTCTGTGGACGTACATGTCCAGTGCTCGCACTGGACACATACAGTTAAGCTTCTGCTGGTCAGGCTCCTGAAAGGGAGGAGGACAGAAGGCCTGAAGTACAACAGGCTGTGGTGCCAAGGAGGGGACCTTCGGAACATACCCAGCACGAGGGTATAGAAAGGCTTTGGCCGGACCGGGCGAAAAGTCCAAGTAGGTGGAGGATGGTGCCCCCTGTCTGAGAGAGGAGATCCCTCCTGACAGGAATATCCCATGGAGAGCCACTGAGAAGGGAAATCAGCATCCATTCCCCGGGCCTCGGCCCCTGTCTCGACAGGATGTCTGCTCCCATGTTGAGATGCCCAGGGACATGAACTGCCCTCAGCGAGAGGAGTTTGTCCTGTGACCACACAAAGATCTGGAGTGCCAGCTTGTACAAGGGGCGCGAACGCAGACCTCCCTGGTGGTTCTTGTAGTAGACCACCGCTGTGCGTCGGTGCGCACCAACACATGGCGGTCTCTTAGGTCCGGGAGAAAGTGTTTCAGAGCCCAAACACGGCCAGCATCTCCTGGCAGTTGATGTGCCACGTGAGAGGGCGACTGCTCCACAAACGGGCAGGGTGGCCACTCATGACTGCTCCCAAACCGGTGAGGGGCACGTCCGTTGTTAGTGTTACGTGGCGACAAGGAGCCCCCAGCACCGGGCCCTGAGACAGGAACAAGGTTTCCTCCACATGTCCAAGGCATGTAGGCATCGCCGCATGACCTTGATCATGTGAAATGATGGTCCTTGGTCCTGAGCCACCACTGTGGGGTTCTCATATACAGCAGGCCAAAAGGTATCACGTTGGACGCAGCTGCCATCAGACCCAGCAATTGTTGAAACTGCTTCATAGTGAGTGACCGGCCTTCTCTCACTCTCGCGACTGCAGTGAGGATCGACTCGATCCGAGCAGGTGACAATCGTGCCTGCATCGTGGTCGAATCCCACACCATGCCTAGATAAGTGGTTCTCTGTAAAGAAGAAAGCACACTCTTCTTGGTGTTCAGTCTTAACCCCAGCTCTTTTATGTGAGTGAGAACAACATCTCGCCACCATCTGCTCTGACTGAGCTAGAATCAACCAAACGTCGATGTAGTTGAGTATGCGGATGCCCTGGAGTCGCAGAGGAGCCAGAGCTGCAGCCACACACTTCGTAAAAGTGCGGGGTGAGAGTGCTAGGCCGAATGGAAGAACCCCATACTGGTATGCTTCGCCCCTGAAAGCAAACCTCAGGAACTTCCTGTGTTGAGGAAGAATAAAGACATGGAAGTAATCTGTCCTGACAAACCAGTCCTCGGACCTGATTTGAGACACAACCTGTTTGACGGTCAGCATCTTGAACTTCAGCTGCATGACTGAGCAGATCAGCTGACGCAGATCTACTATGGGACGCAGGCCTTCATCTTTCTTTGGAACAATGAAGTACCGGCTGTAGAACCCGGACTCCCTGTCATGAGGAGGGACCACCTCGATGGCCTCCCTTGTCAAGAGAGTGTCTACTTCCTATTCCATTAACAGACCCTGCTCGGGACCCAGCAGAGTGGGAAAGACCCCATTGAAAGGAGGCGGTGGAATGCCGAATTGAATGCGATAGCCTCGCTCTACAGTGCGCAGGACCCAAGCAGCTACATTTGGCAGTAGTTTCCATCTACTAAGGGAACCAGTCTCTTGAGACTGGCCTCTGGTGTTGTTTGAGCTGCTAGCTCGCCGTCCTGTAGCGGTTAACCAGCAGGAAGCGACCGAACTAGCAGTTCTAGAGACCCCCACGGGGGTAGCAAGCTCCCTTAGCTCCTCTACGTTTCCGGGCGGAAAGAACTGAGGAGTGGGCTCGCTGGAGACCACTGCGCCCTGGAACACCGGCAGGGTTGCACTCCGCTCTTCCCCAGTAGGGGATCCTAGACCATGATGGTCAGGATCGCTTCATTGAGGACTTCCTTGACTGCAGCACAGCCCTCAGGTCGGGCTTAGCCTTGGAAGCCCCTGACTTAGAGCGCCACTGATCTCGGTCCCACTGCAGGGGAGCATGAGAGGCGATGCTCTGTTTTTGAGATGCCCTGTATGAGGAGCTGGTACACAGAGTGGGCTGCTCCCACCCAGCAGCCCCAGGAGCTAGAGAGCGGCGAGGGAGATACCTCTGAAACACCGCCGTTGGCATTTGGCTCCCTTCAGAGCCGACTCTGCGCAATCCGCTCTCAAGCATACCACGTACGGACTGTTTGTATACTTGCTAAGGATGTAGCGTGACCAGGGAGGAACACACTGTCTGTAATGTGATCCGCTATCTTTCTTTGCCTCTTTAGATCTCTTGCTCTCAAAATAAAGGAGTGCAAACTGGCACTAAAAACAGAGCATGACAAATGGTGCCCCTAGCGTTTCGACGCAGCTCGAGTTCCTGAAGGGGAACATCAAGCACAACAAAACACAAATTAAAACACAACAGAACAAAATAAACAAAACAAAAAGAAAAACACAGAACACAAAACAATAAATAAAATACAACACAATAAACAAAATAAAATGTCAAATACAATAAAACAACAGCAAACTCAACAAAACACAACAGAACAAAACAAAACGAACACAACTAAAAAACACTAGACAAAACATAAAAACAACAACACCAAACACGACAAAACATTAAGCAAACAAAACAAAATACCAAATAAATCATAAAAGAATGGATAAAAAAAAAAAATACTAAAATAAAAAGTGAAAATGGTTGATCAATGTTTCCGCATTTCATGCTAATACCAAATAGATGTACTTTCCTTGTTACGGCACATTCACTAAATTAGCATTTTAATAAAACCTTCTCAAAGACATGGATAATTACCCTTGAGGCTTGATATTTCTCACTCTGTTTTGTAACTTGACAATAAATAGGTAGGGGCAAAGATGAAAGCTCTGAGAGCAAAAAGCAGAGATTTGATCCATTAATTCATCTCTTTCTGTGAGGATGAATTGCCCTGTTGAAGTGCAGCAGCTCTTTCATTATTTGATCTAGAGCACAAAAGGTTGAGAGCCCAGACCAATGCTATAAAGCACCATCTCCAAACAAGATCTTTTCAGTTCACTCACATGCTCAACAGCAGAGAAATAGGGGGAAATAGCAGATGCAGAGATTTGATAATGCGGTGTATGATTGAGTTCAAAACACAGGTCCTGCATAAGAGAGGTCCTTCACACTGCAATATGAGCTACACAACAGCACAACTGCTTCCATTTTCCTTCAAGGAACAGCATTAAATATGGAAACCCCCCTTGCTCAAGAACAAAACATCCATAGGGCATACAGATAACAGCCAGTTTCTTATTGTTTCTGCATAATCTGGAGAACATTTTACAAATGTTAAGTAGAAAAACTAAAACGTTAAGCAGAAAAACTAAACAGTATTTTTATATTAATATTTTTTTGTTTTATTTGAAATATTTTTACACTGTCCTCAATTTTAATGGCTGATTGGTGTACATTTTTTAAGAATTTTTTTTTTTTTTTTTACATTTATTGGACTGATTCTGACATCAGTTTGGTCAGAGAAACAAAAAAGCCCAAAAACTGCTTGATAATCACCTAAATAATATTTGTAATGTGTTTATTAGACTAAAGGGCACCTGAACATCACAGCACCAAAGCTCATTCACAATATTATTACATAATATTTCAAGAAATAAATACAATAATTTAACAATGAAACTTTCTACAAAAACTATATAGTACAATACATAAATTTAGACAATTCATAGATTAATTTTTAAGTTAGAAACTGAACAAATGAGCAAAATGAATCACACAGGTTCATAAAACCATGTATAATTACATATGCTAAAGAATAAAATACAATAACAATTCATTCTATCTGAAAAATAGATCGGAAAATAATAATAGTCAGAGCAAAAATACTTTGTCACATTCTATCCTGGCAGGAAAATCCTGAGATAATGAGCTTTAAACACAAAAATGTATGCTGTAAAACGTTTTCACCAGTTTTAACTTAAAAACTTAACATTAAGTTACAGCTACAAGTTATTTCAATTCACTACAATAAAGTGAGTTGAAATGACTTGTATTTTAAGTTGATTTAACTTAAAAATTTAAGTTGAAACGGATGAAAATAATGATCTAATAACATATAATACCATTCAAAAGTTTTTGGATTAGTAAAATATGTTTGTGACAGAAATGTATATTTTTATTCAGCAAGGACACATTTTGATCAAAAGTGACATAAAAGACATGTATAATCTTTTAAAAGATTTCTATTTCAAATAAATGCTGTTCTTTTGAGCATTCTATTCATCAAAGAATCCTGAAAACAAATGTATGTTGTTTTTGAGCTTGAGATTTGCTATCATCATATTAGAATGATTTCTGAAGGATCATGTGACATTGAAGACTGGAGTAATGATGCTTAAAATTCCGCTTTGATCACAGGAATAAATTACATTTTAAAATATATTAAAATACAAAACAGTTATTTAAAATTGTAATAACATTTCACAATATTACTGTTTTTACGGCATTAATGGAGCCATTGTGACCAGAAAATACTTTTTTCAAAAAAAACAAAAGTTTTACAGACCCCAAACTTTTGAATGGTAGTGTGTATAAAGAAGACCATCATCATTTTCACAGTTAACTGTCAAGCACTGGCTGTTTCAGTAGTGGGAAAGTTCACCGCATGGCTCTGTTTACTCACTGATGTCTGTAGGACTTGCTGTCAGGCTGCTGGGTGTGTCTGCTAACTCTGATATTGACACAACTTCACTTCCAGTGGAACAGGGACCTTCCTTTGATAAAGAAAACTGAAAACCAAATCAATCAAGTGAACAACTGTACATAATGAGGTAAGCCATCTTTTGTCTATCTTAATATTTACCAGTCGCTGATACGATCTGTGTTCAGCATCCTTTTGCAGGATAAAGTCGGTCAGTAGTTTCCATGGTGGGTTTATAAGCACGTCGCTGCCCTGTTTCTCTGGACTGGCCAGAAGCAGCGGCTCCTCCTCTGAAACCTTCTATAGATGAAACAAAACTCACTTGAGTTCTTTACAGCAGGGGTTTTCAGTCTTTTAGATGCCACCCCTAAATATGATCATCACTGAGTGAGGGATGCCATTCTAAAATTTAAAAGACATTTATATAGTTTCTTGTATAAATACCCAATTTACAGTACACTGTGAAAAATGTATAAGCAATAAATGTATAAGTTATAAGGAAGTCTAAAATATTAATTGGAAAATATTTTGTTTAGTTTAATTAATTTACTTATCTTTTAATCTAAATTGTATAATTCATTTTAATATAATTTGTATTTTTTTTTTTCATTTTAACTAATTTTTGCATAATTATTATTTTTTCATTCTTATTCAGACATATTTTTGTATTAATTCTTTTATAATTATATAATATTTATTATAATTATAATTACAAAATTAATAATATAATATTTATATTTATTTTTAATTTCTTAATGCTATTTCTGCAAAACATTTCCAAGGGCCCCCGGACCCCAGTCTGAAAACCTCTACTCTATTGCAAACTGTTCGAGCCATAGATATTGCTAAAGCATATTCAGAGGAGCTCTCTGTCCCAGGATCTCTCCTAACTCTCGTTTGCAGTAAAATAAAAACAAAAAATGCATCCAAATTTGTCAAAAGTTTGGAATAATTAAGATATTTTGTTTGTGCGTTTTTAAAAAAGTCTCTGATGCTCACCAAAGCTGCATTTATTTGATCAGAAATACAGGAAAAACTGTAATATTGTGAAATACTACTACAATTTAAAATAACCTTTTTTTTCTATTTTAAAATGTAATTTATTTCTGCGATCAAGAATGTTCAGCATCATTACTCCAGTCTTCAGTGTCGCATGATCCTTCAGAAATCAGTCTAATATGCTGATTTGCTGCTCAAGAAAATATTTCTTCTTATTATTAATATTAAAAATAGTTGTGCCGCTTCATATTTTTGTGGAAACTTTGATATATTTTGTTTCAGGATTCTTTGATTCATAGAAAGTTTAAAAGAACAACATTTATTTGAAACAAAAATCCGTTTTAACATTATAATCGTCTTTACAATCATCTGAGAAATAAATCAAAAGTGATTGTAAAGACTTACAATCACTTTTGATCTTCAGAGAAATAAATTAGATTTTAAAATATATTTATATAGAAAGCAGTTCTTTTAAATTGTCATAATATTTCACAATATTACTATTTTACTGAATTTTTGTTCAAATAAATGCACGTCTTTCAAAACATTAAAAAAAATCGTAATTATTCTAATATTTGACTGGTTGTGTACAGATCTACAGATGCGGTTTTAATTTTTTTCAGTCAGTCATTCAGTAAATATTTAAACTTACATCCTTTTGCGCTTTGGACAAAAAAGTACACAAGCCACGTCAGAAAAGCTACAGCACAAATGCAACATTGTCATGGACAACAGTTAATATTAGGAAAAACATGGTGATAGAATGTAACTTCTCTAAAATTAAAAATAAGTGTTCATTTTAAAGTTATAGGGAAGTAAATGTTATGGGTAAGTAACTGCCCACTCACCAGACATTCTTCAAGCTGCTTCTGTGTGTTTCTCATCATCAGACCTCTTTTCTTATCTTTGCATCGCTTGTTCTGGAACCAGACGCGGATGACCCGAGGACTGAGACCCGTCATTTCCACCAGCTGCTCTTTCATGAGGGCGTCCGGTCTGGGATTGGCGCTGTAGCAGGTCTGTAGCATTTGGAGCTGGGACTCGCTGAGCACCGTCCTCACGCGTGTGGATCTCTCTGACCTCCTCTGCATCGACGACCAGGACGGCAAGGATTTGAAGCCCTCTGTGATGGTCAAATACAAGTACATGAGAGGTTTTACCTCAAAAATAATTTTTGATTCATTTACACACTGCAAAAAGGTGGTTGAAATGATGTCAGTTGTTCTTCTTAACACTGAAAAAACAGTAAAATAACTAAAAGGTTCAAGAAAATGTATAAATCAACGTTGAAATTTTAATTCACCCATGCTGAAAGGTCATTGAAACCACATTGCTATCAATCCGCAAAATCGAAACAAAATTCAGCATTGCATTCAATAGAAGGTTGATCATAAACTCCACTTACCGGATGGATCAACAGTCTCCTTCTGATGGTTATCTGAAGTACCCATAAATTTATTAAAGAGCTCATGGTGGTCTGTACAAAGCGGCTGACCGTCCCGCAGGATGTACTCATCTCCAGGGAGTAATGGACGATTGCAGCCCTCGCACCGAAAACACTGGATGTGATAAATATTCACTCGTGTTCGCATGACATACTCCTTGCTGATGAAGGCTTTGTGGCATTTTGCACATTTATTGGTGCACAATCTGAGAGATAATATAGAGGAGAAAAGAGTGAAAAGACATTGTTTTGAAATGTTACAAAAATGACTTTTTTTTAAATAGAAGAATTTATCCTATAAAATTAGGGATTAGAATACAGTATCTGTTTTAAAAAACTATATCTCATAATCTATATCTAATGGAGCAGTTAGGCAGTAAAATACTGTTAAATGTTCATTGCATTACCTGTGAAAGCTCACATTGTATGGTTTTTCATTGTAATGTTTCTTCTTATGTACATTAGGGTTTTATGTTACATCTTATGTTGTTAAATTAATGTTTATTGCTTTATTTTAGTGTCGTGTGTTACCTTGATGTATTTGTGTGCATGACACTGTGCACCAAGTTTTTACCTCAGGAAAAGCTTTGATTCATCATGTGGCTTTCTCTTTACCACCTGTGCTTCTTGGTGGTTGTGGTTTTCGGTGGTTGTCAGTGTATTATAAAGGTACAAAACAGATTTTCGTTTTCAGTATTTTCAGTACACTACCAGTCAAAGGATTTTTAATTTTTTTTTTTTTTTTTTTTTTAATAAGTCTCTTCTGCTTACCAAGTCTGCATTTATTTGATCCAAAATACAGCATATTGCGAAATATTTATACTATTTAAATAACTGCTTTCTACCTGAATATGTTTGCTGATCAAGAAACATTTATTATTATTATTATTATTATTATTATTATCAATATTTAGAACACTTGAGTACATTTTTTAGGATTCTTTGAATAGAAATGATCAGCATTTATCGGATGATCCAATGATCAGCATTTATCAGAAATAAAAAGCTTTCGTAACATTATACACTATACCATTCAAAAGCTTGGAGTCAGTATAATTTTTTTTGGGGGGGGGGGAGAAAAGAAATTACAGAAATTAATATTTTTTTATTTAGCAAGGATGCTTTAAACTGATCAAAAGTGATGATAAAGACATTTATTTCAGAGAAATGCTTTCTATTCATCAAAGCCTGAAAAAAAAAAAAATCTACTCAGCTGTTTTCAACATAATAATAATAATAAATGTTTTTTAAGCAGCAAATGGTTGATTTAGAATGACTTCTGAAGGATCATGTGACTGGAGTAATTATGCTAAAAATTCAGCTTTGAAATCACAGGAATAAATTACATTTTAAAATATATTCAAATAGAAAGCAGATATTTTACACAGTTAACATGTTTCAGAATTTTACTGTTTTTGCTGTGTTTTGGACCAAATAAATGCAGGTTTGGTGAGCAGAAGAGACTTCATTAAAAACCATTAAAAATCTTACTGTTCAAAAACTTTTGACTGGTAGTGTAAATTAACGAAATAGGTTTTTGCTATTAATTTAAGTTTAATGTTGTGATAAAATGAAATTAGAAGTCGCTGAATGAAATATTTACATGTTTTGACATTTCTGGCCCAACACTTATATTAAACAATTGAAAAAGTTTTATTTAAATTCAAATTCAAATTCAAATTAAAATGTATTTGTATAGCGCTTTTCACGATAAATATCATTGCAAAGCAACTTTACACCAAATTTACATTTTTACAATATATTTTTAAAATCCTATTCGATTTATAGTAACCTACCTACAGTAGAAAATTGCAACGTGTGATCAGAATAAATAATTAGTGGAGGTGTCATAAAAATAGGCAATTCTGATAAGCAAAGCGACACTCTTTTCAACAGCACACGCACCTGCTATAGTGGTCTTTGCAGAAGGTTTTTCCGTCTCTGATGAAGCAGGTGCAGGACTCATCCAGATACTGCTGGCACTCCGCGCACTTCAGACAATGAGCGTGCCACTCCAGATCAGGAGAAACACGCAGAATGAAGCGATCCAGGATCTGATGCCCACAACCCACGCAGTAGGAAACCAGCTTACTTCCTTTGAGAACAAATATTACATTATTTATATGTCTATTCTATCTATTATAGTGACAATTAATTACAAAAATACTAATTATAGCTAGTTTAACTAATTGTAACTAGTTACAACTTACTGTTCTGGGAATCTCCCATGTCAGAATGCCGTTATCTTTGATACGGAGCACTACAGAAACAAAAAGACACTACTGAACTACACATTTACAGGGCCACTAAGTCTGTCTCACTCATTCCTCTTTATTTATATGATGTGATGTATTGTGCAGGAGCGCCAATCAGCTGCTCAGCGTTAAACCTGAGTACAGCGAATAATGGATCTCATTACCCGCCAGCGGAATCCCCGCCCACTAACACTTCGACACGCCCACAGCAGGTAAAACTGGTCATGACGTATTATGCATAAACAAACAAAAAATATAGAGAAAACTTGCTTACATGATTATATATATATCAGGGTTTAAGTATGTTATAACTAACCAAAAAAAAAACAAAACAAAACAAACAAACAAACAAAAAAAACATTCAAATTCAAACATTTAAACATTCATTAAAGAAATCTGATTAGATATATAGGCTATAGCCTATATGGTTCTCAATCACGTACCTATATAAGCACTTTTGAACAGAATCTGAAAGATGGAACTATTGAAATTCTGTTCTTTGTTAAACCCCCCAAACATGTTTCATAAGACTTCCCAGACTTTTTGACCAATGACATTATACATGACCTTTCCTCATGCTTGATGAAGGGATAAAGAGTATTTATTCATGCATTCATTCATTTAATTTCTTGAAATTAAACAGTTTTATTAGTAAAATAAATGGTATATATTGTATTTTTTAAGCATATTTATTTATGTGAGATTTTGGGTTGGTAACAGATTTATGAATGACATGTATGCACATTGTTTAACCCTGTTTTGATATTTACTGGCATAAAGTTTGGATTTACAACACATCTGATCAATGATTACTGTAAAATGTGACCCTGGACCACAAAACCAGTCTTAAGTAGCAAGGGTATATTTATAGCATAAGCCAAAAATACTTTGCATGGGTCAAAATTATTGATTTTTCTTTTATGCCACAAATCATTAGGATATTTTGTAAAGATCATGTTCCCTGAAGACATTTTGTAAACTTCCTACCCTAAATAAATCAAAACTTTTTATTTTATTTTTATGTATGTATGTATGTATGTATGTATGTATTTATTTATTCATTTATTTATTTATTTATTTGCACCCTCAGATTCCAGATTTTCAAATAGTTGTGTCTAGGCCAAAAATGGGCACAAACCACACATCAATGGAAAGCTTATTTATTCTTCTATTTATAGCCTACGTGTGAAGGTTGTCACACAATCAATCAATCAATAAAAATATGTTCTCTCTTTAGGTTATTACTAAAAGAAATCCTGCAAAGTTCTCAGAAGGTTAGTCTTTGTTTAGAAAAATCATTCCTACGTTTCTATAACATTATTATTATTAACGTTATATGTTAAAAAAACAAACAATACAAAAAAAAAAAAAAAAAACAAACAAACAAACAAACAAACAAAAAACAAAACAAAACAAAACAAAAAAACAAAAACAGAGAGAGAACCATATGCATTAGAGGAACACTGTGTTTCTGTGTTCAGTTTTTTTTTTTTTCTTCTCATTTTAAAATGAGGTTTCATTAATTTCTATACATTTATTTACAGGGAAACAAAATGGGTACCATATGGTATTTGTTGAACACTCTCATTTGAGTTTAAAAAGTAAGGAGTACAACAGCGCGTTGTCATTTAAAGCAGATGTATCTACTCTATAAATATACATTTGTCACCCAGCGAAGTAGGATATGCGGGCGTTCTCGCTCAAACGTTTACGTTGACGTCACATTAAATGCGTCATTGCGTCATCAATGTCCGCCATATTGAATAAGGAAATAAGAGTAGAAGAGGAGGAACGTCCCGGATGCATGTAAACATCCACGTCAACAGAAAGTGTATTAATGAAACAGTTATAAGGGCACGGAAGAGCGCAAATACAGACATTATCGACTCTGGCGGATGTATAAGTAAAAGACTGTTAAACACGGTGGTGTTTCTAGGCTTGTACAAACAATGACTTCCCTAACGCAGAGAAACTCAGGCCTGGTGCAGAGACGGACCGAGGCCTCGCGTAACGCCGCCGCCGCGGATAAGGAGAAAAGCCCCGATGAGGATGAGTACGAGTCCCGCCGCGGAGAAGAGGAAGAAGAAGACAAGGGAGACTCCAAAGAAACGCGGCTGACTTTGATGGAAGAAGTTTTGCTGCTCGGACTGAAGGATCGAGAGGTTTGACGTGACTTCTGTGGCTTTGTTAGTCAAATGGTCGCCAGGAAGTGACTAGTAGCTGAAGGACTAGATAAATCCTGTAATACGAGAGAGATTAAGTGTCTTAAGAGCAGCTGGTTCTGGAGACCTTCACCATTTAGCCTTCTAGGAGAGTCACAGTCGTGTTTTTCACTAAAAAATGGCTGAAAGGTGAAGGTTTCTAGAGCTGTTTAAGTGTTCTGTCAGTTATAAATTGTGTGACTCTTTACAACTTAACACTGTATAACAGTTGCAAAACAACTGAAATAATTTCAAAATGTCACACAGAAAGACTGCAGTCTGGAACATAAATGGCTTTAACTTCAAGGTGGTTTAAGTTTTGATCAACTGTTCATTTTATGCAAGCATGTCATCTGCTGATGTGTTATACTTAGAATTGACATTTTTCTTACTCAGGGTTACACATCATTCTGGAATGATTGCATATCCTCTGGACTGAGAGGGTGTATGCTTATTGAACTGGCTTTAAGAGGACGCCTGCAACTGGAGGCATCTGGAATGAGGAGGAAAAGCCTGCTAACCAGAAAGGTCTGTGTGTGTGATTTCTGGGACTTGTTTTTACCAGGCTTTACGCTTAATTTTTATTCTTTAAACTGGTTTGTTCTTCAGGTGATATGTAAGTCTGATGCCCCCACTGGAGACATGTTGCTGGACGAGGCATTAAAACATGTTAAAGAGACTCAGCCGCCAGAGACAGTCCAGAGCTGGGTTGAATTGTTAAGTGGTGAGTTGTGAACACATTTGACATGTGACAAGTTATTTCTCCTTCAAGAGGAAGTTTGCTGTTCCAAGCCTATATGACTTTACTTCTGTAGAACACAAAGAAGATTTTTTATGTATCAGTGTTTTTGTGTTAATGCAGTGAAAATCAGTGTTGTTTTACACTCTACTGACTTTCTTTGCTTGAACAAAAAGGGTTGAAACATTCAGAATATCATACAATAGTTGTCCAGGTTTGAAACAATCACAAAACTTCTTTTTGAGTACATGAAACACTGTTCACAACCTTGTGGGATGTGATGCTTTTTAGAGTGAAATAGAATAAATGTATTAATAGGATAAATTGCATCAGTGACTTTAGAAAAGTGTTTTTTAAAGCTTTAGAAGCAGTGAACCAAACCAACTGGCTACAAGGTGAATCCATTACAAACATTGATTTGAAGCAAAGTATTTGAAAATATGAAAATACTGAAAATCTAAAAAACTGTGTCCTTAATGGCTTTAGTGAGGGGAAAGAACTACAAATTCCATGAAGCACTGCAAATGACATAATCCAATTAAAAACAACGGAGAAATATGAAACTCTTCATTTGAGGTCGTTGACTATGTCTATAGAAGTAAGAACACATATACACATAATATTCAAGGCCGTCTCGATTACATCATTCACAGAGCTTCATGGGAGTGGACGTGCCCTGCAAGCTATTTTGGAGCAGTTTGCTCAATGCAAACATTGCTGTACATTTTCTTTACAGAATCATAAGCAATAGTGTTCACCATAAATTCCATGGTTAAACATGATTATCTTAAAAATAAGTTAAAATCATACTGGCTGATGGCTTCAACAAAAGCATAGATTAACAGCCTTGTAGCTCACAGTTGGTCTGACATTAAAGGTTTATACATTATTGTTAAAAAGTAATGGAGAAATTGAATGGAATTTTTATATTAATTTTGGAACCCAACTGTTAAACTTAAAAAAAAAAAAAAAAAAAAAAAAAAAAAAAAAAAAAAGAAATTTGGATGGTGTCACCCAAAATGAAGGGTTGTTTCAAAGTTATTTTGATATAATGAGCCATTTTGATGTCATGCTGACTTTAAGCTTTATAATGCAAATAAGATTGTTATATGAGAAAATATTGATTTATATAAGACTCATGTAAGACATTAATATTGATTTGTAATAGGGGTGGGCGAAATGACCAAATTTTGCATCACGATATGAGTAATTTTATTTCATGCTAACAATGTATATCATGATATAGTTATTTTTACTTTAAATAAGGTCTTTATGCTATCAATTTTTGATCCATAAAAAAATTAATAATTCTTGTCACCAGTGTCAACATCACAAAAAATACTAGCCTAAAAAAAAAGTAAAGTGCAGTAAAGTCAAGTCAGCAATAAAATTAAAATAAGAAACACATTGTTTATTATTAAAGTTACAAAAGTGATTGTCAAGATCAGTGAGAGATTTTCTCTCTTTTGTTGCTTGATTAACATGAATTACAGACAGCAGGAATATTAGACTGCTTTCGCTTTAAGAGCTGCCTGGATCCAATATACTGTTTATTTATTTAACCATTTAAGGCCTATAAAGTTGAAGAAATAACTTTGTTTAATACTCCCGTGCTCTGTGAGCACCGCCTTCATGTGCGTGCCTCTCTTACAGCACTCAGAAACAGTTTCTCAGGCCCTGTTTACACTATTGCGTTTTAGTTTTAAAACTGTGTTTTAAAATAAAAACCATCCTTGTCTACACTAGCATTTTCAGAAACAATCTCCATCTACACTACACAACCGAAAACGCATGTCCCGTGACTGTTCATGTAGGGACAACCATAGATATGTATAGGTAGATGCCCTATTATTTAGATGGCAGATGCATCTATGTGCTTGGAGCAGTCGAATGATGCATCTGCCTAGCCATATCTATGGGTACAACAGTGAGCATGATGTTATTGTTTACATGGTCGTCAAGGATACACAGAGCGAATGTGGGCAGCCATGCCATCGTTTTCAAAAGTCTCCGTTTTGGTCCGTTTCACTGAAACGCAACCCCAGAGTTTTCAAACTAAAACGGGGTCTGCAGCATTTTCAAAAGTCTCAGTTTTTAAAGGGTCGAAAATGACGGTGCATTGTAAACGACAGCCGATTAGACCGTCATCATCTCACTCAAAAATGACCAAAGAGTTTTGATATTTTTCCTATTTAAAACTTGACTCTTCTGTAGTTACATTGTGTACTAAGACTGACGGAAAATGAAAACTTCCGTCAACATAACCAACGTGACCACCCGCTTGCACAGGGAGACTCTTTTTATCGCAACTTTTTATTTTCCGTCGGCCTTAGTACACGATGTAACTACAGAAGAGTCAAGTTTTAAATAGGAAAAATATCAAAACTCTCTGGCCATTTGAGCGAGATGTTAAGGGTCTAATCAGATTCAATGATCTATGCTAAGCTATGCTAAAAGTGCTAACGCCAGACCCGGAGATCGGCTGAATGGATTCGAAAGCGGTAAAACTCAACTGTATAACTCCAGGGGAGTTGGAAAATGAGCCTATTTTCAAAAAAGGTTTTTACTACAAGCTTTAATTGAGTACTGATATAGAATGTACTTTCAGTTTTTAATTCTTGCTTGAACTAAATTCCTTAATGTAGAAATTACATTAGTTTTAATATAGTAGTTGCTTCACCACAAAATCATTTTTATCAGTGTAGCACAGCAACATCATGTGAGTGTGTAACCGAAAAGATCTATATATTTCTACCGAAATCTCTACCGGTTATTCTTGTCTACTTGTATATTGCCAACCTCTTAAGTTGTGTAAGATTCAAGATTGCTACAGTCAGTCCAGTACTTTTCTAGTCAGTTGTTGTAGTCATTTCAAGAGCCTGTTTTCCGTTCTGTAGGTGAAACCTGGAATCCGTTGAAGCTGCACTATCAGTTGCGAAACGTGCGAGAACGCTTGGCCAAGAACTTGGTGGAGAAGGGCGTCCTCACCACAGAGAAGCAAAACTTCCTGCTTTTTGACATGACCACCCACCCGCTCACCAACAACACCATCAAGCAGCGGCTGGTGCGCAAAGTCCAGGAGGCCGTCCTGGAGAAATGGGTCAACGATCCCCAACGGATGGATAAGCGTATCCTGGCGCTGCTGTTCCTGGCACATTCCTCTGATGTTCTAGAGAACGCCTTCGCCCCTCTGCTGGACGACCAGTACGATCTGGCCATGAAGAGGGTGCGGATGCTTCTGGATCTCGAGCCTGAGGCCGAAGCCGCCAAGTCGGGGGCCAACGAGCTGCTGTGGGCGGTGGTGGCCGCTTTCACCAAATGAACCTCCAGAGTAGAGAGAAAAGGACTCGACTTTGTGCTCATGGCATTGGACTCAGACCGCTGGCCCCAAGCTTGGTTGATTCGGACTAATATTGGTGATGGTGATGATGGAAATGCAAATTATGAAGGAGATGATGCTGAGGATGACGATAATTGGAAAGGGACGGCTTTTTCTCATTGTCACAGATATGTCTCTGACCTTCACAAAGGTGTTGCCCTGTCTACTTCTAATGGCCAATAGTTGCTACATGATTGCAATTCACTGTGAGGCTTCTTGTAGTTCATGCACTTAGATCATACAGTTCACGTAAGAACCAAGATGAGCGTCTCGAAGGAGGTGGTTTGTAAAGAGTCTGTACTTGACTAGGCCGTGACTGTAATCTTAACCCAGATCCTGGTATAATTCTACAGTAATCTCAAACTCCATGTATCTTTGAGTAAGGAGCCACTTCTTCCGAACAGACAGGGTTGATGATCCTTGTCGTGGTTACATGAAAAGCTCCTGCTTTTGCATATTCAGCAGGATATGTTCCATTAAACCTTGGTACCTGAAATGGGTGTTGAGTTGAAAGAAAATAAACCATTTCACATTTCAAAAGACTGAAACACAAGCATCAGTTCTTCTCCGGTGCTTTAAAGATACATGACCCTGCTTCCTTGCAAGTCTTCTTTCCAGAAATCTGAATGCTCGAAGAATAAAATGTTCTAACGTGTGCTTATATTTTCATTGTTTTGCCTGGCGATTCACATCGGCCTGACGAGCGATTGTTTTATTACTCATAGCCTTTTGTTGTTTGTTAGGCTGATCTCAGTTCAATCCAACATTCAATCTGACAACGAATGGTTGGGGTTTTGTACTGTAATACACCACAAACAGGTCAAGGAAGCATTGAGCTCACAAATACACCTTAAAGTAAACATCTAGGTTGCCTCATAACTTTCATTCATTTCATGCAAATGGCCAGTCAAACACTAGCGGAGCCCCGACTTTAAGAAAGGCTTTCATTCCCGAGGCCTTTTCATAGTGATCACTGCATTGATGTAGCTGTCTTGTCACATATATATGGTTTTGTTCATGTCATAATCTCTCCTCTCGCTATATTTCCAATTTTTATACTATGTTTTTAATCATTTTTATTTTGTTAGTTCCTTTAGCCATTAGCGCAATATTTCAGAGGCGTTTGTCATGTTTTTGGTTGTATCCTGTCCTGAAAGAGTATGGGGACAGCACAGCGTAGGGATGTGCCCTTCCGGTGTAAGCAAGCAGGTGTTTGACATGATGATTTACTGTTAGCAAACAATACTTAATGAGCTGTAAATGTAGAGATGGTGTGAAATGGATGCCCTGATTTGTACATCTGCTTTTTATCATATAATAAAGGAATATCTTTAAGTGCCTGGATGGGATATGAATAATAGATGTCCTCATTATTTGTGTAGATTATTTTGAGTTTTCAGTGCTATGACTGAGTTTGGGGTTATAGTGTAGTCAATTCTCATTTATTGTACTGAGAACATAGTGTAAATATGCCAAGATTAGGAATACATACCTGAGTAGGTTTACCAGTATGTTTTTTCCTCTGAATGCATCATATGAAGTTTGCATACACCTTGCAGAATCTGCAAAATGGTAATTATTTGACCAAAATAAGAGAGATCATACAACATGCATGTTTTTTTATATAACACTGACCTGAATAAGATATTGCACATAGATGTTTACACTCAGTCCACAAGAGAAAATAATAGTTGAATTTATAAAAATTACCCTGTTCAAAAGTTTACATACTTGATTCTTAATACTATGTTGTTACCTGAATGATCCACAGCTGTGTTTTTTTGTTAAGTGATCGTTGTTCATGAGTCTCTTGTTTGTCCTGAACAGTTGAACTACCCACTGTTCCTTCAGGTCCCACTTTGGTTTTCCAACATTTTTGTGTATTTGAACCCTTTCCAACAATGACTATACGATGATTTTGAGATGCATCTTTTCACACTGAGGACAACTGAGGGACTCATATGCAACTATTACAGAAGGTTCAAACGCTCACTGATGCTCAAGGAGGAAAAACAATGCATTAAGAGCTGTGGGTGAAAACTTTTGAACAGAATGGAGATGTGTACATTTTTCTTATTTTGCCTAAATATCATATTTTTTATTTAGTACTGCCCTTCAGAGGCTACAGAAGATACATGTCCCCCCCCGCTCTTAGTGTATGGTTTTTCCTTCTGGAGCTTCAGTGAGTGTTTGAACCTTCTGTTATAGTTGCATATGAGTTCCTCAGTTGTCCTCAATTTGAAAAGATGCATCTCAAAATCATACAGTCATTGTTGGAAAGGGTTGAAACACACAAAAATACTGAAAAACCACAGAATTTGTGTGACCTGAAGGATTTTTCTGAAGAACAGCAGGCAGTTTAACTGTTCAGGACAAACAAGGGACTCATGAACGACTATCACTAAACAAACAAACAAACAAATACAGCTGTGGATCGTTCAGGTAACAACACAGTATTAAGAATCAAGTGTATGTAAACTTTTGAACGGGGTCATTTTTATAAATTCAACTATTATTTTCTCTTGTGGACTATATGTAAACATCTTTTATGTGAAATTTCTTATTCAGGTCAGTACTAAATAAAAAATAATGCATTTTGTATGATCCTTATTTCGGTAAAATAATTAACATTTTGCAGATTAGGCAAGGTGTATGTAAACATTTGACTTAAACTGTATGAGCAGTTCAGACAATATTGATTGAACAGCAGGTTCACCTGTTCAATTGTTGATTCAGAAATTCCCTCTGATGGCGAGGTACCTTTTCTACAAGCATTTAGGCATTTTTTTTATTTAACTCTACTTCTACAAACATACAAATAATCCAAACATGCACATAAGGTGTGTGTTTGCTTTATAAAATATTCAGTTCACAAAGCTCCTGTAAAATGAATAATTATTTTAGCGTAATTTTACTATAGGCCGACTGTCATATTTTGTATGTTTTATTATAGTTTTTTTCAATTTATAATATATTTTTTATATATAATATATTTTTACCATCAATACCAACACTTAATTGGTTGTGGACAAGGTTTTTGGCTCACTGAACAGAACTGGTTCATAAAACTCATTTGTTTGATTATCAGACTATGCTGGTTGCACTCTTCTTGATTTACTGAATGAAACTGAATAAAAAAAAAGAAAAGAAAAGAAAAGCAGCTCATGAGTGTCAAAAGTTGCTTGTTTAGGAATGAAACTACACTGGCTGTGGTGTATGTTTTCATAAATCAAAAAATTCAGGGACCAATCACACACATGCAAGCAGTTTATTCTGTAGTTTTGATTATATTTAATTAGTTTAAGAAAACACCATAAACATAAGTCAGAAAGTATTACATATTTATATTGTTTTGACAGTAAATTAAGTTATACAGCAGGTACATTTACATTGCGATCACTTGATAAATGTTGCCAATAACAAAGCTTTACACATCACAAATAGCCTACATATCACCTGAACTAACTGTGCCCCAAACTTTAAATTTACATTTAAATTGAATAATTTCAATGCCTTATAAAGATTCACATTTCAGTAAAATAGTGAATTCCTAAACATGACTAATTTGCACACTGGGGATAATTCAATTACAAATAATCTAAATCCAACTGCAGGTCCTCAGAATAAAATATAAAGAGCCCCCCTAAGTATTTGGACACATAAGTCACTCTTTAAAATTCACTGCATTATATAGAAAATATCAAGTGAGTGACACCTACAAACAACTTATTCTAGGGAGGAAAAAAACAAAAACAAAACAAAACAAAAAAAAACTTGCATAACATTTTAACCAAATTGGTCTCCAGGTCATTTTATGGCTGAATGGAGTTAAGTTTCCACTCTGAAACTGGAATAGGTTACAAAGTTTTTGCTATTCGTTTATGTATGTAGGCTACAAATCATGGTATCCATTTCACGCCACCTCTACTCTTACAGTTTTACGAGAATATATGAGAATAATGAGAAACGAAAGATCTCCACTAGTCGTCTTCACGAATGAAAACTCTTCCTGCTCGCAAACAGTTCAAACCCCTCAGAGAAACCGTCCAGAGATAAATATGGCTCAGAAGAGCCCAGAAATGATCCACGGTGTTTCTAAGTCCACAAGGGCCATCGTGTTCGTGTCTTCATCTCGGAAGGCCATGTTCCTGTTCAACTTGTTTTGTTGTTTTTTTTTTTCGGACGACGACGAACCTCGTCTTGGGATATGAATCCTCTTAAGGTGTTGGGTCCATATTGGTTCCGTATCCACAGATTCCTTCCCAAAAGGTGTCTTTTTCAGCTTTTGCCGTCCGTCTGTTGTTTCTGGAGTGTTATTATGAGCTCCAGCAACCTGTATTTCCAGTCGAGCAGATCTCCAACTCTACGCAACTGCTGGGCGCACTCAACAACAGCGGGTTGCTCTGTACGAGGAAGAATCGAAAGTCAGTAAGTTATTGGCGTGTAAGTTGTTTCTTATTCACCTGGATTGTTTTAGAAAACGTATTAAAACAGATTAGTCAATTTGTTTTACCTTTCTTCGCCATTTGAGATCGTAGAGAGTTTACAAGTTTTCGGGTTTCAACCAGTGTGTTCCTAGTAAGATTGGATGAACTCACAAGCGCTAGTTCCTGACTGCGTCTGACTACGACGAACGCACTTCTCTGAATGTATAGTTGGAACCTGCGGCGTTGAGAGTGACGTAATAAACAATGTGACTGCTTGAGAAAAACCCGTCCACGTCACATTTGATGATATCCATCTTTGTTTGTTTATATGGCGAATGTTCTATGCTTTGTGAGAACAGAGAAACTGACCATCTTTACTTACTTAAGCAGTACTGAACTCTTTGTACTGTCAAAACGACCAAACCATAAAAGGATCTTTTAATTTAAATATCTGCTCTTGTTTCGTAGGAAAAACAACAACAACAACAACTGAACCGCAATAACACGATAGCTATTTATCTCATAATAGGCCTATGGTGGAAGACGGAAATAGAGAGATTATGGTAACACTTTACAATTTTTTTTTTTTAACTGAATTATTAAAATTAAAATTAAAACGATTGCACCTACTTGGGGCAAGAATCTTATAAGACAAAATGCACAGTTAGCTTTTTATATCATTTCTTTTTATTTCGAAAAATGTTATTAATGTAAAATTCTAAAATATTCTATTTAAAATTTTGTTTTCCCTAATTTCCCCTATCTAAAACTGAATAACAAATGACAGAAAAAGCATTTAAAAGGTAAATTTATTCTATGACATATATACAGGCATTTGAATATATACATATTTAATTGGTAATATTTTAATAATCATAATAGCAACTTGTGTTTTCACTCAATTAGCCTGTAAGTTTTAATGGATAGCAAGGATATCTGAACTTTACATCTAACTGATGTTTTTGTTCTTCAGAATGAAAACAACATTTTTAATACACAAATGAATGAATAAATACATGAATGTGTCCACAAATCCCTCATGAACAAACAGACACATAAAAACTTTGATATTTTTGCATAATTCCGTATCAGATCATTATTTCCTGGTGACACAAAGGTCAACTGCCAATCATTAAATCTGCTGAGATCAAATTTTGTGTCGTCTTAAGGTGCGAATAAAATAAAAATAAATAAATAAATAAATCAGGGACTGATCACATACATGCAAGCTGTTTATTATGTAGTTTTGATTATATTTAATTAGTTTCATTATTATAGATTTACATATCACAAACAGCCAATCACCTAAACATGCCCTATATTTAACTTAACATTTCAATATAATAATACAGTATCAGATCATTATTTTCCAGTGACACAAAGGTCAATTCAACTCTAAACTGCCATTCATTAAATCTATTGAGATCAAATTTTGTGTCACCTAGGGGTCAAGAGAAAAAATTAAGGTGTGGGCTAAATTTCTAACGTCGTTAATTTTATTGATTGATCTGTTTTTAAGTTGCTTAGCATGGTTCATAGGGATGGTTCATAATGGAATTTCCAGCCTCATCAGATGACCGATATACAAATTCTATTACAAGAAAACATTCCTTTTCCTGTAACACTCTTATAGTTTCACTTGTCCAGGCGTGCCTATTCAGCTCATTGTTCACAGACAGAAGGAAGTGTCTCTTGATTGGTTGAGGTGAGCACTCATTTGCATTATCTAAGCTAATGTTTTTCTGAGAAAAAGTAGCCAACAAACAATCCATTGTGTATTTTGTTTTTCAAAGAGATCTGCTATGTCATTATCACGTGTGTAGATAACATTTAACCTACATTTGGAGGAATGTGTGAATCATAAAAACATATATGTTTATTATGACTTAATAGGCTACAAATTACCCTAATTAATAGTGGTGAACACAATATTGACTAGCCTACAGTTTAGGCCAGAGGGTTTATTTTCTCTAATTTGATTAAAATAAATAAATAAAAAATAAATAAATAAATAAAAATAAAAAAAGGCATTTTTTTTTGTCTGTGTCCAGATTACTAAATCAATACAAAACAAATAACCTGAAAACAAAATTGATATGAAACTAATGGTCAGCACAAGACACGCATATAAACCGTTCAGCAGGGGTTCGACGTCATATAGTTTTATGTAGTTCCGGAATGCTCCACTGGGGGAATTATTATTGCTCAATAGAGGAAACTCGTATTACTGATGACAAATTCACTAACCAATTTATTCGCATTTGTTTCAACAGAAAATCTATTACAGCATCATCTCTTCAGAGGATGCCGTTTTACAATGTTAAGTGCAATTTGGTTCGGTCATTCCCCACAAATATCTATGAACAAACAAGATAAAAGATGTCACATATAAAATATTGCATATAGATGTTATCCTTGCAATAACACACTTAATAAGCGATCGAGAAAAAAAAGCTCTTTCTGTGACAGAAGAGACGATTATACATCTGTTTTGTGAATGTGTTTGTGTGAAATCTTTTAGGAAAAAAAAAAAAATGTTTAAACACATTTAATATTGTTTTTCTTTATAGCAACTCAAATTCAGTACATGTATTTATTAATTCTGGGTATTTCTGTTATTCATAAATGCCAATTTTGGTGTAAGGATCCATTACTGTTAATTTAATAAATTTTTCTAGACCATAATTCCTATACTTTGTCTTTGATGTGCATAAAACAAATCTTTGAAAAGTCAAGCATTCAATTCTTAACCTTATATAATATGGAGGAGTGTCACGGATATTAATAATAAAGCATTTCATTAATTAGTAACTAATTGTACAAAAAAATCGACATTAATAAATGTGTTAACAAATTAATTAATTAATTAATCTGTGAATAAATGGAGTAAATTAGAAAGTAATTCATTGATTTTCTTAATGAGCGATAAAAGCAGTACATATAGAAGTAATTTATAAATGAAATATTAATCCATGAATAAATGCTTCAAATTGAAAAGGGATTTACAAAAAAACAACATAAAACACTGCATCTACGAATTCATAAATAAAAAGTGGAATTTCAAATTGTATTTGAAAATGCAATTTAAAAGGGGAAATGAGTAATTGGATTCACAAATTGAATTACAAATATTAAAAAAAAAAAAAAAAAAAAAAAGCCAAACGCTCATTGTTCTATACTTGAATGAACTTAACGTAAGTTATTTATCACGAATAAAGACAAAAACATGTATTAAACTCGTATCCTAATGGATCCAGAAAGAGTAGAGAACGACCAAAAAAAAAAAAAAAAAAAAAAAAAAACCTGACATTAGAGTAGCTTAATAATAAAGTGGACGCGGCCGATTATACTAGTCTGTGACGTCAATCATAATAATCAGACAGCAGTAATGCTGGGGGAAAAGTTTTATGTTTTCATATTATTGTAGTCCTAACTGTACTTTGACTATGTTTATTGTAGTTTATTAAAAAAAAAATTATAATAATTTATAAAAATTCTGGGGGGAAAGTATAAAGAAGTATACTTCCTGTAGTTCAACAGCTTCACTGCCATAAAAGCCACACGCGTTTAAATTGTAGGTTGACCCGCAGGTGGCGCTGTTTACCAACATACATTTTTCAATGTATGTTCTCACACATAAAGACTAATTCACCAACAGTGACAAATCTGTCGTTTTCTCACTCTCATGTCGAATAATGCTAGGATCCACACAACTCTGGACCCAATTTACTTTCACTATTGTCAAAAACCTAAAATATCTCTCAAAATACATTAATTTGTGAGAGAGTGAGTATATATGCTAAATGATGACAATTTTTTTTTTTTAACAATTTGGTATGTAATCTTGAATTAGCAACAAACTAGCTAGTATTTAGACATGGTAGCTCATTAGGACTATATATATAGGTCCAGTAAATATCTAGCTGACCAACTAAAAGCCAGCTATGTTCCAAAAGTTCCAGTTACCAGTTTACAGATTGAATTTTCCACAAGGGGGTGTAATTGCTACCTCTGGATTAGACTAAAACACAAGTCTGATTTAGTCAGAAGTGTTGAAATGAAGAGAAACAAGAAGCATTCACATCTAAATTAAGCAGTTGTTCTTTAGTGCACTGATATAATGATGCATGTTGCTGTTGTTTCTGACACCAGTTGATGACTCTTACACCTGTCTGGAACAATGTGTGTGTTTGTCTGTGTGCGGCATCTCGTTTTTTTGCAGACAAGAGATACTTTACACCAACAGTATCCAACTGTTGAAAGCAGCAAAAGGACATTTTAGAGCATTTTAGAGCTTTCTGAGTGCGCTCTGCATCGGGGTGGTCTAACAAAATGTTGATTGCCATTAAAGTGTGTCATTATGTGGGATAAATTACAGTCATGGATTATACATTAGTGTTTCAGAGAACATGTCTGATACCATTTTTATTTGATAGATACAGTTTGGCTGTCCTTTTCTAATCCAGGGATGACTGTTTCAGCAACACTGTACTTGTTTGTTTAAAAGATTAGCAAACATATATATGTGTGTCTTTGTGTGTATATATATAAATAATTGCATTATATATATATATATATATATATATATATATATATATATATATATTATATACTAGTGTTGACCTACAGTGCCTTGTGAAAGTATTTATACCATTCATTTTTTTCACGTTTTGTTATGTTGCAGCCTTATGTTAAATTGCTTTCAATTACTTTTTTCCCACATCAATCTACATTCCATACACCATAATGACAAAGCACAAAACAGGTCTGTAACACTTTTATTTATAGCAAATTTTTTAGAAATAAAAAACTGAAATGATTCCATTGCACAAGTATTCATACCTTTTTCTGGGACACTTGAAATTTAGCTCAGGAGCACTCTTATAGCTTGTAGATGTTACTACACTTTGACTGGAGTTAACCTATGGAAAATTCATTTGAATAAGTATGATTTGGAAAGGAACACATTTCTTAGAAAAGGTCGAACAGCTGAAATGCATTTCAGAGCAAAAACCAAATCCTGAGGTCAAAACAACCGCCTATAGAGCTCAAAAACAGGCTTGCGTCAAGGCACGTATCTGGGAAAGAGTTCAAAAAAAAAAAAAAAATTCTGCTGCATTGAAGGTTCACAGAAGCATGTAGCCTCCATTATCCATAATGGAAGAGGCTTGGAACAACTAGGACTCTTCCTAGAGCTGGCCTCCTGGCCAAATTGAAAAATTGGTGGAGAAGGGGCTTGGATAGACTGGTGATCGAGAAGCTGATGGTCACTCTAGTTGAGCTCTAGATGATCATAAATGCAGATGGAAGAAACTTACAGAAGGACAAACATCACTGCAACACTCCACCAATCCTGTCTTTATGGCAGTGTGGCCAAACTCAATCCTCTCCTCAGTGAAGACACATGAAAACCCACTTAGAATTAGCAAAAAGACCCTCAGACTGTGAGAAACAAAATTCTCTGGTCTGATGAATCTTAATTCCATCATCATGTTTGAAGGAAACCAAGCACTGCTCATCACCTGCAGAGTACCATCCCAAAAGTAAAGTGTGCTGGTAGGCAGAACCTGATTTTACCAAGTACGACATGTTTCTGGATCAACATCTTTGTTGACCCTGGAACAACATGGTGATTACCCAATTAGATTTTAAAAAACAGTTTATAGTTTTTGTGAAGTTTAGGCTTACAATCAGTGTTTGGTGCTTGTACATCAGTGTTATTCATCTATCATTTCTTCTGATTTTAGGGATTACTCATGGGTAAGGTTAGGTTTAGGTGTAGAGATGTGGTCAAGATTACATTTATGGATTAAAATGTTGTTCCAGGGTCAACAAAATATGTTGACCCAGGAACACATCTAACTCAGCAAAATCAGGACGTGCGTGCTGGTAGCAGCCTCAAGCTGTGGGGCTGTTTTTCAGTGGTAGGGACTGAAGGACTTGTTAGACAAGAAAGAAAGTAAAAATATTAAGATAGCCGTAATGAAAACCCAGTCCAGAGCATTCAGATCCTCCAACATCCAAGTTGACAGAGCTTGAGATGTGAAGAGGTGAAGAGAAGAATGGCAGATAATTGCCAAATGCAGATGCGCAAATCTTGACGCATCAAACCCAAAAAGACTTTACAGGTGCTTCAACTAAGTACTTAAGTATGAATACTGAATATTATAGTTTTTAAAGTATTTTTATAGGCGTTTTTATAGTCGAATGAATTCCGCTTTTCAGATCGGTCACGTCCGTAACGGAGAGATGTCACGTCCGTAACACTGATTTTTCCTGTAGAACATAAAAACGAAAATTTAAATCAAATTAACATTTCATGCTTTGTAAATAGCCAACCCTTCTCCATTCGGCAGATATTGTTGCTTCTAGTTTGTGCATTGCAATTCGCAGAAAGTTTACAAAATATACTGTCTCCCAGAAACTCGTGTCTTTTTTTGTGACGTCCGTAACGCATGTGTTTTTCCCTCATTTAAAATATAAAACAGGTTTATAGACTGATACTTTTCTGATGTCTGGACTCTATTTTAAGGGGTTTAGAAAAATATAAAGAGATGGTTCAATATATTGGCAATAAATATAATTTAGAAGAATTTATATTTCAGGTTTTGACTGCAAATGTCACGTCCGTAACGCTGGAATTGCTCTTATGCAATATACTTATTTCAGTGTTTTATTTTTAATCAATCTGCAAATCAGTTTTTTTGCTTTGTCATTATGATGTGTTGAGTATAAATTGATGTGTGAAAAAAAGTAATTTAAAGAAGTTCAACCTAAGGCTGCAACATATTAAAACGTGAAAAAAAAAATAAATAAATAAAATAAAAAATGAAGGGGAATGAATGAAAGAATAAAAAAAATCTGTTTACAATGAAGCATGTTGATGTTGTTTTTAATTCTGAGAAAATTAGTTGTTTTACTGTATGTAGCATACAATAAATTTCAACAATACAAGACTAAACTGTTCAATTAACTGTAAATAGATTGTCTTTAGAGTATTGTAGTGTGTTGTCCTGGTTTCAGATCAAAGAGTTATGCAGTGGTACATTTAAAATATTTTCTTTTCATTTTAATAGCTTTACCCTTGTGGTTGTGATTTGTTTATTGTAAAATTAAAGTATGGTTATTGGGGTAAAACTGACCCTGGTGATCATCACTAAATCCTTTACCTGGTTCAGTGCCACATAATACCACTGTAGAGTCAGTGTTGCTGTTGGCTTTGCACGCAAATCCTGAGATACAAATGGAGATGATGAAATGAAGGAAGGAGAACACCAGCAATATTCCAATGACAGAAAGGCTTGCTTTGGGCTTTTAGTGGTATAAACTACACAACAACAAACAAACAAACAAACAAACAAATAATGAATAAATAAAATGAATAATACTGTATGAATACATCATAATGTGACAAAAGAAGAGTTCATTACATTGTATGTACGCACCACACGGTTGAAGCTTATTCTTTTCTAGCATCTTCTGCATACTTGACCACTTTGCAGCTGTGACTGTATGATTTTGAGATCCATCTTTTCACATTTTTGACAATTGAGGGACTCATACATAACTGTTACAGAATGTGAAAACATTTACTGATGCTCAAGAAGGAAACAATGCATTAAGAGGAGGAGGTGTAAAATTTTAACTTGATAATGTGCACATTTTTCTTAGATTTTATGTATTTATAACCCAGTGCATGTTGTATCCGTGGGCCCTGTTTGAAATGGTGTAATCAGCACAAATAAACAGAACAAAGATACAAATTAAACAATGTTTACATTGGTGTCCAGGTACAGCAAGTAAATAATCAAATGTAAAATATCATTGGATAATCTTCACTATATAAATTAAATACAGATTAATTCTTGTTAGTGAGTGATTTTCTTTCATTTAATTTGGACACCAACAGCAGCTAGTAAATTAGGCGCGGTCACTTTAAAAGACAATGCATCCAAGACAATGATACGCATCTGATTTCTTTCTCAACTGTTTACTTTCACTTAAGACATAACAGACAGTTTTTTTCGAGGATACTCGCCAAGACGGGTTTTTCGATATAATTTTGCATGTATTTGTCCGTTAAAGAGCAAGAAGAGGCAAAACTCAATTCGCTGTTCAAGGGGTGTGGAATGCGGCTCTCTACGAGTGGGAGCTGAATTAAGCTTTTTTTTTTTTTTTTTTTACAGCAGAGAATGAGAAAAAGCTTCTGTACATCATATAAAGCGACTGAGTCTTTAGAAAATTTGGATTTCACTGGCCGATTCAGATGGATTAGTTTATCGATTTCTATGAACATTTTGAAGCAACTGAGTGGTCGTTTCGCAGACTGTCAATGGAGAGACAGATCTCAGCTTTCATTCGAAATATCTTAATTTGTGTTCCGTTCATTTGAAATATCTTCATTTGGGTTTGGAACTACATAAGGGTGAGTAAATTATGACAATTTCTTTTTTTTTTTTTTTCAACTCTTTAAATATGTTTGTATCACTGTTCGTGTAGACCTTTCAGATCCATAGCAACGCAACACGAAAGTTCTATTTGTGACGTCACAGACTGGATTCGAACACAGCACTAAATGAGTGAGAGGGGGTTCAATCTTCAGCTGGCTGGCAGGAGCCGCCACTGACAGGTCACGTGACCCGTCAGTGGCTGGTGGCAGCTGCCAGTCTGATTCTGGCAGGTCACGTGACCTGCCAGTGGCGGGCTAACTGGCAGCTGCCAGTGGCCAGCTGGCAGTATGCCTCAACATGTTTCAGCAGCAACAGATTTTCGGAAGATTTTGTGTTTTGTGCTTAATTTCTTATTGTGAACCCGTTCAGTTCTTTACTTTTAGCGCGATTAAAGTGTCTAAATGGCGGTGATTCCGATTGGTTGGTTAATGTCGCTTCCACTGGCAGCTCAGTCAGACAGTCGCAAGAGCGCTCCGAGTTCAACGCGTTTTCTACCACTCTTGCTACAAAGAAATGTATATTATTTCATGATCATTAATATCTTCTTATGGGTCTAGTCTTTTAATTTGATGACGTTTTATGGAGTTTTATTATAAATAAATTGTTTAAATGGCCGTGATTTCAACTGGCAGCTTATTGTTGCTTCCATTGGCAGCTCAGTCAGCCTCGAGAGCGCTCCGAGGTTAACGCGTTCTCTGCCGCTCTTGCTACAAGGAAATATATTATTTCATGATCGTTAATATTCTTATGGGTCTAGTATTTTTATTTGCCGTCGTTTTATGGGGGTTTCTTAAGAATAAAGTGTTTAAATAGCCGTGATTTCAACTGGCAGATTATTGTCGCTTCCACTGGCAGCTCAGTCTGACAGCCGAGAGGTAACGCGTTTTCTACCACTCTTGTGTATATTATTTAACGATCATTAATATTGTTTTATGGGTCTAGTCTTTTATCTGCCGACGTTTTATGGAGGTTTCTTACGAATAAAGTGTTTAAATGGCCGTGATTTCAACTGGCAGCTTATTGTCGATTCCACTGGCAGCTCAGTCACACAGCCGCGAAGAGCGCTCCGAGGTAACGCCTTTTCTACCACTCTTGCTACAGGGAAGAATATTATTTTATGATCATTAATATATTCTTATGGGTCTAGTCTTTTCATTTATCCACGTTTTATGGAGTTTTATTAAGAATAAAGTGTTTAAATGGCCGTGAATTCAACTGGCAGCTTATTGTCGCTTCCATTGGCAGCTCAGTCTGACAGCTGCGAGAGCGCTCCGAGGTAACGCGTTTTCTACCACTCTTGCTACAAGAAAATATATTATTTCATGATCATTCATATATTCTTATGGGTCTAGTCTTTTAATTTATCCACGTTTTATGGAGTTTTAATATGAATAAAGTGTTTAAATGGCCGCGATTTCAACTGGCAGCTTATTGTCGCTTCCATTTTGCAGTTCAGTCTGACAGCCGCGAGAGCGCTCCGAGGTAACGCGTTTTCTACCACTCATGTGTATATTATTTAACGATCATTAATATTATTTTATGGGTCTAGTCTTTTAATGTGCCGACATTTTATGGAGGTTTCTTACGAATAAAGTGTTTAAATGGCCGTGATTTCAACTGGCAGCTTATTGTCGCTTCCACTGGCAGCTCAGTCAGACAGCAGCGAGAGCGCTCCGAGTTCAACGCGTTTTCTACCACTCTTGCTACAAGAAAATATATTATTTCATGATCATTCATATATTCTTATGGGTCTAGTCTTTTATCTGCCGACGTTTTATAGAGTTATATTACGAATAAAGTGTTTAAATGGCCGTGATTTCAACTGGCAGCTTATTGTCGCTTCCATTGGCAGCTCAGTCAGACAGCCGCGAGAGCGCTCCGAGGTAACGCGTTTTCTACCACTCTTACTACAAGAAAATATATTATTTCATGATCATTCATATATTCTTATGGGTCTAGTCTTTTATCTGCCGACGTTTTATGGAGTTATATTACGAATAAAGTGTTTAAATGGCCGTGATTTCAACTGGCAGCTTATTGTCGCTTCCATTGGCAGCTCAGTCAGTCAGCCGCGAGAGCGCTCCGAGGTAGCGCGTTTTCTACCACTCTTGCTACAAGGAAGAATATTATTTTATGATCAATAATATATTCTTATGGGTCTAGTCTCTTAATTTATCCGACTTTTTATGCAGTTTTATTATGAATAAAGTGTTTAAATGGCCGTGATTTCAACTGGCAGCTTATTGTCGCTTCCATTGGCAGCTCAGTCAGACAGCCGCGAGAGCGCTCCGAGGTTAACGCGTTCTCTGCCACTCTTGCTACAAGGAAATATATTATTTCATGATCATTAATATCTTCTTATAGGTCTAGTCTCTTAATTTATCCACTTTTTATGCAGTTTTATTATGAATAAAGTGTTTAAATGGCCGTGATTTCAACTGGCAGCTTATTGTCGCTTCCATTGGCAGCTCAGTCAGACAGCCGCGAGAGCGCTCCGAGGTTAACGCGTTCTCTGCCACTCTTGCTACAAGGAAATATATTATTTCATGATCATTAATATCTTCTTATAGGTCTAGTCTCTTAATTTATCCACTTTTTATGCAGTTTTATTATGAATAAAGTGTTTAAATGGCCGTGATTTCAACTGGCAGCTTATTGTCGCTTCCATTGGCAGCTCAGTCAGACAGCCGCGAGAGCGCTCCGAGGTTAACGCGTTCTCTGCCACTCTTGCTACAAGGAAATATATTATTTCATGATCATTAATATCTTCTTATAGGTCTAGTCTCTTAATTTATCCACTTTTTATGGAGTTTTATTATGAATAAAGTGTTTAAATGGCCGTGATTTCAACTGGCAGCTTATTGTCGCTTCCATTGGCAGCTCAGTCAGACAGCCGCGAGAGCGCTCCGAGGTAACGCGTTTTCTACCACTCTTGCTACAAGGAAGTATGTTATTTTATGATCATTAATATACTCTTATGGGTCTAGTCTTTTAATTTGTCGACCTTTTATGGAGTTTTATTATGAATAAAGTGTTTAAATGGCCGTGATGTCAACTGGCAGCTTATTGTCGCTTCCACTGGCAGTTCAGTCAGTCAGCCGCGAGAGCGCTCCGCGGTTAACGCGTTTTCTGCCACTCTTGCTACAAGGAAATATATTACTTCATGATCATTAATATATTCTTATGGGTCTAGTCTTTTAATTTGTCGACATTTTATGAGGTTTATTATGAATAAAGTGTTCAAATGGCCGTGTTCTCAACTGGCAGCTTATTGTAGCTTCCACTGGCAGCTCTGACAGCCGCGAGAGCGCTCCGAGTTTAGGCGAAGCTTTAGTAAGCAACCAGTCGTGATCACGTTCATTTGACCTTTTTAATTGTGGAAAAAAAACTAAAACGTCAATCATACTAAAGAACAGAGTCATAAGAATACATTCATAACAATAAAATTGTGTATTTCCTTGCAGCGAGAGTGACAGAGAACGCGTGATACTCACAGATCTAAAGCGGTTGAGACTGCCAGCCACCAGCCCGCCACTGGCAGGTCACGTGACCTGCCAGAATCAGACTGGCAGCTGCCACCAGCCACTGACAGACAGACTGGCAGCTGCCACCAGCCACTGACAGGTCACATGACCTGTCAGTGGCGGCTCCTGCCAGCCAGTTGAAGATCGAACCCCTACTGAAATGAGTTCAGTTCAGTCAAGCGATTATCAGAGTAGACGCCCCTGTAGTTCCTTGAGATTGAACTAGATAGAAAGTGTTACAAACACACAGTCTGTAGACACGAATTTAAATACAGAGTACAAAACTTTGTCTAGAGAAACAAACAATAGGGAAGATGCAGAAAGCGAACATCATGAATGCAAACTCACCAGCAGAGCTGGAAAACAGCAACAGCGAAATGTTCAAAGATGGGTTTGAATACTTACAAGTGGAGATGGAAAGCAGCAGAGCTCAACTGTCGAGTAGCACTGTTGTGTCTGCTGAGAGAAATCCCAGCAGCAGCCCAGCAGATGCGCCTGAACTTCAAAACAACCCAACAGGTAACTGACAATGTTAACACAAATCAAAACTACCATATATACAGAAATAAATAACACAAGACAATTACTGTGTGACTTCTGCTTGTAATTTGGCTGAGCCTCTTCCAGAAACATGAACTTCAGTGCAAAAGCTGCTAATTATTCACGTGAATAACATAAAGCAGCTCTACATTAGGACAGTTTTAGAAGTTAATGATTCAGCTGTAATCTGTGCAATCAAAAAAGATGTTTCTAATCAATATTCTTCGTTTGCAGAAAAACACACAAAAGGAGGGAAAAGCCATGCTTGTTTCCGGGCAGTGCGGAAGGCTGTAAAATGCCACTTCCAAACCCTCAAAAACAAAATGTGTCCTCGTGTGCCTGACCGAGAGAAATCACAGGAGCATCCACAAGCATCCAGGCAAGAACCAACAGCAGCCACAGACCCGCTTGAGTCCCAGCCAGTGTTTGATTATGCACAAACGATGCAGAGCAGTGCTGTAGCATCAGATGAGAGCAGCAGCGATGTATTCGAAGACACGTTCGAGTACTTACCAGTGGAGCCTGAGAGCAGTAGTGCACCTGCATCTCTTAAGAAAAATCCAAGCAGCGGCCTGGCAGATGTGCCTGAACAACAGAACAACCCAACAGGTAACTGACAATGTTAATCCAAATCAAAACTGACATATATATGCAGAAATAAAAATAGGAGAAGATAGGCCTGGGCGATATGCTCTACAAAAAGCAGCTCTACATTTGTGACAGTTCACAAGTTAATTATTCAGCTGTAATCTCATCTGTGCTTTAAAAAAAGATGGTTCTAATCCATATTCTTTGTTTGCAGAAAAACACACAAAAGGGAGGAAAGGCCGTGCTTGTTTCCGGGCAGTGTGGAAGGCTGTGAAACGCCACTTCCAAACCCTCAAAACCAAAGAGTGCCCTCGTGTGCCTGACCAGGAGAAATCGCAAGAGCACACACAAACATCCAAACAAGAAGCAACAGCAGGCACAGATCCACTTGAGACCCAGCCATCAAATCGTGAGTATCCAGTTATCAGTTCTCTGATTCATGACAATTTCAGCCTGTTTCTGGTTTTATTACAAACAGCTGCTGCTGTAGTTCAGTTTCATGCTTGATATTAACATGTTGTGTGTTTTTTAGATAACTTATTCCTTTCGAATAAACTGAGACGGGATATTGCATCTTCATACTTCGACTTGCCTTATGAAGAGAGACTGCAACATGGAGCAGAATACTTTCGCTCTCTCTATGAAGTGGGAGAAGAACTGGGATCGGGAACTTATGAAATCCGTGTCTATGAAGGAATTAGAAGATCAGACGGTCAAAAAGTATGTTGCTCTTTCTGCATAATCAATTCTGCATCTTGTGTCTTTCTGTGAACTTTGAGTCTTGACATAAATATCAGTGTTTTGATCAAAACATGTTTCATTTACTTAAGTTTGTTCTTCATTTTTTAGGTGCTCATCAAAATTGTTAAGAGGCGCTGGCCTGAGAGAACATTGACGCTGGTAAGTTGGCCAAACTTTTCTTCTTCATGAAATTTTCTATTAAGAATTATTTTATTAAATTCTGTAATAAAGTAGATGTTCATTATTTCATCTTTAATTTCCTTCACTCTTTAGATTTAAAATTAGTTAGGAGTCAGCTGACCTTTCTTCAATCTTGTTTCTTTAGGATGAGTTCTTCGAACCTGTGTGTAAAGAGGCAACTACAATGTTGATGCTGCAAAGGCCTACATTCTGCGACCACGTCATACGATTATATGACTGGTTTATCATGGAGGAACAAGACGTGTTGATAATGGAAAATCCTTATCCCTGTGTGACCTTGCGGAAGTTCATCAAAAAAAACAGCGGTCACCTGAATGAAGAAATAATTAGACGCATCATGTTGCAACTCTCGATTGCACTTCATCACTGCTGGGATCGTGGTGTTTTTCATCACACATATATGAGTAATATACTCATCAACACGGACACCCTGCAGCTGAAGATAATGGACTTTAGATTAGCAGAGCACATTATAAAAAAACGTGAGTTGGCTTTTTATTCATATCAGTCATTACTACAGTTCACTGATAATGCTTTGATGCTAAAACTCTGGAAATGTGTTGTTTACAGGAAGTGCCGAAGTGTTATTGGAGGAAAGGTTTAGAGCGAATGCTAAAATGCAAGCAGCTGAAACCTTATACGACATTCTGGAGGATCTTAATAAGGCAAGAGGACATCCGTGTCAGAAAAAAGCACGCCTGTCCAGAGGTGAGACCGATAACGAGAACGCAATGGAAATTACATTGCTTGAAAAACGCATAAGCTCAGACACAAGTGACAGTAAATGATTCATGGGCATCGAGAAAATGTGACAGTAACAGCAAGCCATAACATTGCCTTACATGAACTACAGACCTCAAAATGTGTTTATGAGTGTAAGAACAAACATGACTAATCAGCTTCATCTGAAATCTTTCACAGAATGCACAGATCTTCTTCAAAAACTTAATGTTGGAGGGCCAACAACGCTTCACACCATAGAGAACATTTTAGATCATGCCTGGTTTAAACAAGCCTCCACAGTGACTGAAGGAGAAAGAAAATGAAAAAAGTAAGTATAAGCAAAAGAGATGTTGTTTTTTTTAAATCAGAAAGAGTGCTTTTTAATTCAAAACAGAAGCTTATTTTCATGCTCTCCCTTGTCAGCAGCAGCTCTCACCCACGTTTCACTTTAACCCGGGACATCTCGCTTCCAGCTAGTACCCAGGCACTTCTCCTTTCTCCTCATCCCGAGCCAAAAGCTGTTCCTTTCAGCCTCTTCAGCAGGTCTTTCAGCTATGGGGTTAGAACTGTTCCTTTATTCCAGTGATCCACAAATTAATGTAAAAAGATTCACAAACACAGCTCTGCCAGGCATGCATTAGCGAATCGCTTCTTGTTCGTTTGTGCATCACAGCACACATTTGTGGATTTCAAAACATTTCTAGCATCCAGACTTGCACACAAATTCACAGACATGTGGACTCCACCCACCTTCTACTGCTGGCCAATCGTAGCATGTTCTCACTACAACCAATCACGTTTTGCTTTACAGTCACTTAGATAGGAATTATAAGGTTTATAAGAAGTGGTACAGTAAAAGATATTTAACATTTAGATGTCGTTAGACCCCATTAGATAGTGTATCAAACCAAGCCACAATATTATGTTTTAAACACATTTGAACATGTTAGAGAAAGCGAAATAGCGCTTTACGTCTCTTTATGGGAACAATAGATAGAAAGCATCACATAAATCGAGACAGAATAGATTCATTTAATAGATGAAATTACTCCAGTCAAGCAGCTTTAATTATGAATATGAGCTGGGTGTCCATTCTTCATTATGTCGCTAATTCTGTTCAAGAGCAGGTTTATTTCATGTAAACTGTATTAGATTGCATCTTTTAAAGTATAAATCTCTCCCAGCCACTTCTGCTTTATTATGAGTGTACCCTACTGATGCAGGGACAATTATTTTAAATGATAATTAAAAAATTAATTTGAAAGTAATATAATAATGTTGTGTAGTCTGTAATACTATAGACACAGCCAGTTTTACACATTGATAGATTTATTGGTGATAAAATAATTACTTTATAATTGTATTGGAGTCTTATACACATGCTATACAGTTAATGTGAGTCGTGCATTAATTTGAGTGGTGACAGCTATTATGAGAGTGGCTTGATGGAGAGCAGGAGATGCAGATAACTTGATCTCGATCCTTAAGAAACTTTAATTAATGCTGTCACGTAATAAATCAACTTCAAAGATAAAATAAATCAATTGCTAATAACATTAAAATAAATTGTAAAGCCTGTACAAATACTAGAAATCATGAAAATAAATAATTGGGAATCATGTAAAATTAACTAAAAAAAGAGATCAGTAATCACAATTGGAAGATCTGCCATCTTTCAAATCATGTCAGATGTATTAAGCAAGGTATGAAGAACAAACCCCAGCTCTGTGGATCTGTCAAACTATTAAGCATTATAAATAGGGGTGTAACGGCACACAGAAGTCATGGCTCAGTATATAGTTTGATACAAGTTCGGTACAAGTTCAGTTTTTTTTTTTTTTTCATTTATTTTGAACAGTAGTGCTGCATACATGTAGCATGAGCAGTTGTTTTTGGTTTAGATTATATTTTATAATTTCACAATTTAAAGCAAAAACAGAACGGTCTGACTTTAGATTTGTAAAATTATGCTACATAACAAATGCACAAAACAAAAACAGCAGACATACTGAATAAAAATGCAAATTTACTCTCTGACAGCCCGTGGCACTTACGAAATGCTTCTAAAGAGTTCCTCTCAGAGAGACATTCATATAGAATTCATATTTGTCTTCCTATATTTCCAGCATCATGAACACTGAGCTTGATCTGCCTGCTACAGTATTTTCTCCTCATGACAGCCTTAAAATTTGACACAATTCCACACAAATAACATTTTGGGAAATGATTGCAATGCAGAATAAGTAAGCAAAATAAAACTGAAAACGTTTTTTTTTTTTTTTAAATTATATCCGGTGCATCTCTAGAACCTGAAACCTTCCCAAACTGCTGATTTAACCCTCTGATGCATGAATTATGTCACAAAGTAATATATTTTTTAAATGTTTGGTTTTACTTTTAAGCAAGTGAAAAATCATGCCAATATTTTTTTTTTTCATATATATATATTTTTTTTTTGAGGGAGTTACATATCTGTCCACTATAGTGGACAACATGAATTAACGGTATACATAGTGAGTCAATTGAAGTCATTGACTGGTCTGAAAAAAACATGTTTTTAAATCATTTACTAACAGTAAATGGCATGAATACACATAAGAACAATAAGCTATGTAATGATGACACAGTAAAGTGAAGTGTAACAAACGAAAGATAAAAGAGTGTGTCTATGGGGCAGAGGTTTGTGTGTGGGGGAGGGGGGAGGGGGTGTTCATACACAAGTGAACACAAATACAAACACACACAAGCACACACACCTTCCCACCGCATACTTGAATGCAATTATGAACTCATATAGCTGCATTCATATGGTATACATGTATACATGTTTACACCTTTATAAGACCTAATTAGTAAATATACACTGTAAGCATTGAAATAAGTGATCAAATCTTAAGACTAGTGATCATTTCTGTTCATTAAAACCATTCAAGTGTAAATTATATCATAATTTTAATAAAATATACAAGATAAGTCAGAATCTATATATAGGCCCATAGGCAGAATTATACCCTTTGGTGCATGACATTCACTGTAGTGGACAGAATAAAATGGACAAGAAAAATATTGTTAAAATCTGGATGAAAGTATCTCTGACATCCTATTTAGCTGAAAAATATTTTTTGTACCTGTCTGGTTTTCTGAGAATAAAAGAACTTAACACTTATTCCTGAGGCACATGGCACATCCCCTTTTCCTGCTGCCATTTTGAATATATTTAGTCTATATATATGTGTAATATCTCAAAATAAAAAAAAGATACAAAGATAACAATTAAATGGAATTGTAGGCAGCACTTTGGGGGTTCACCAGTTGGTGTTTGGGACTTGATGCCACATCTTAAATGGTTTAAAATGGCTGTCCACTGTAGTGACCATGATGCATCACAGGGTTAAAATAAGCAAGCGTGCCGTCTGAACTCACCGTTCTTGTTTTGGGTTGGTGCATAGATCGTCTCTTTTTCTGCTCCTTCCTGTTGTGACAGTTAGCATTACCACACGCGCCCCTTCTGTTAATAGCCTGTGACTGACTGTATTTATTGTAAGACTGCATGAACACATACATGCACTGTTACACCACCGATTACAAATGAAGAGTTCAGATGCAAAAACCTCTAAATCCATCTGACGCATTTCTTTAAAATTAGCATTTCTTTCTGGCTACTTTGTATAGGTTTCTATGTAAGTACCGGTACTTCTGATTGGCCTGAAGCTGGAATTTGGCGAGTTTGAAGTAAAAGTAGTTGATGGATGTATAATATGTGTCAGGAGCATTCACTCAGTATCATTATCTCATTTTTGACCGAAATAGCTTTTAGCTGGTTTTGCATCTGAACTCTTCAAATATTTTAAACATGAATTAAATCTAATACAAAATGATTCCTTGGCTTGTAGACAGTATCACTGATCATAACGCATTCTGTTTGGTTTTGCTGCGTCGCATCAGGTGTAGATGGGCTGTTATAGCTCGGGATCTGTGAATGATCATAATTTGTATATAATCCTGAGTTTATCCTGATTCACTGATCACAATGGAAATATAAAGTAGCCACATAAAATAAGTTTTATCCACACAAACAGCACTTAAGCACAATTTAAACGAAGAGCCCATAGAATATTGTAAATAATTCTGAATCAAAAGGAATCTGTTCCCATCCTGACTATAAAGCAAAATGCGACTGGCGCAGTGAGAACATGCTACGATTGGTCAACGCAATGTTTCTGTTATCTGATTGGCCTGAGTAGACGGTGGGTGGAGTTCACCTCAAGGTTATTATAGTTCTGCATTTTTACATTTGGTAATTTTATTGTTTACATTTGCTATGAATTTCAGCTTTGTTTTTAATAGTTTAATTAATGAGTGTTCGTTTTAGTTGAGTTTTTCTATTTTGAACATATGTCTATTTTACAACGGTGTTTAAATGCCACGTTAAAAAATGTAAAAAAATCTAAAATTACAAGATTAAAGTCGTAATATAAGATTATAACTTCAATCTCGTAATTGTTACAAATCATTTCTTGTAATTTTGACTTTATTCTCTTAAGTTTAACTTTTTTCTCTTCATTGTCATAATTTTGACATTATTCTCAAAATATTACACCTTTAATTTAATAGAATTTTTTTTTTTTTTTTTTTTTTTTATGTGGCACTAAAACACCATTGTACTATTTAGTGTTTACAGTTAAACACAATTAACAGATAAGTCCCAGAGTGCAGACCAGCGCTAGACATTTTAATGTAAGTTTCGTGACACGAATGTACCGACACAAAGCATGTTGAAATTGATTAGACAAGGAAAAGTAAAAGTAAAAGATGGGAAAAAGTTTTGTACTATTGTTGTAAATCTACACAAACTGCGCTCAGATCGAGGGTCCCTATTCAGTGTACACTACTCAATTCCCTGAGCATGCGTCATCACTAAATGCTCTAAACACTAAATGCGTTCAATCACATTGAACTGTAACATCAAGAAGCACAGACAACTCTTGTGCTTATTCGCAGGAGTTATACTTCTGTAAACAAATATAAATCACAAATATATCCACGTGTATATTCACATTAATTGGTAATAAAAATTGATATTCATATAAGTTGTCATATTTGAAAGTTTTAGACTAAATGGTAAATGTAATTTGATAATTATACTGCAATATTGTACTGTAATGTAATATTAGATGTGTCTTTTATCTTAATCATGATATTGTAAATGTCGTCTCTTGCTCACTTTATACCTGCGAACAACCGCATATAAATCACACAATTACTTTAGTCAACCTTGCAGTACTGTAGTGATGTAATATTTTATTTCAATTTGTTTCTCAGTAATTGTTGTTAGTTTTTTTTTTTTTTTTTCATTTATTTTTAAAACATTTTGTCTATTTTGTATATGAAATGTTTTTCTTTTGGTCCTCCTGTCTGTGGATTTGTGGGCATGTCCTGACGCTAAAAATGTTTCGAAATCCACAGATGTGTGTTGCGATTCACAAACGCACAGAAAGCGATCTATAATTGAATGGCAGACAGAGTTGTGTTTGTGACATTTTTTTTATTCTCTTTATTTGTGGATCATAATGTATTTATCTGGAGCAAAGGAGCGATTATAATCCCATATTCCATTTCTGATGATGGTTCTGGTTCTCTATCGTCACAACGAATCATCAAATAAAGCATGTGAGCATGTTTAATAAAATGATTTGTCTAATTAATTTGTTTTTTATTTAAATAATAAATGATATAATAATATAATAATTGCACAGTAAATTAAACAGAATTGATTCTCAGTGTCTTTTTTATCATTATTTAACACAAGTGTGCTGATGTCACTGAAATGCTGGAGGTGTCAAATAATAAATAATAACCCTTGATTATGAAACGCCCATTTTGGTTTTGTATGTGCACTTCTAGGGCCCTATTAAGTACATTTTATTTTTTTCCAAATTCCATTTTTTTTCAGTTTGTTTTATGGTTAAATTGCATTTTAATAATCAAAAGCAAGTCTAATTAATTTAAATTATGAAACTTATACAATTTAACATCAGTTTATTAAAAGTTTAATAAAAATGAATGTTTAGGGCCCTATGAAATGTTTTATTTTTTTCTCGCTTGTTTTATTGTTGCCAAATTCAGTTTAAGCATGTCTAATTATTTGAATGCATAAAACAACTTAATTAATTTATTTATTTATTTATATTATAAGTTTATTTTTACAATATTTTTACAATATTATTTTTTTCTGGTTATCAAATGAAAGTATAAAATATTAATTTAATTTAGTGTGAAGAGTACTGTAAGACTGGGTTTTACAGATTCAAAGAGTTTCACACATATAAACAGTGTAATTTATATTAAGCATTGGTAAATTAAGAGAGAAAAAATGTGAAATTAAACGATGAACACAAGTTACGAGTAAGGCGATAATTTGTTACACACACACACACAGACACACACATTGGGTTTTCATGTTTCACATTCCATAGACGCAAAGGTTTTATACTGTACAAACTACAAGCTTGTTTCCTCAATGGGACCTCAAAAAAAAAAAAAATGATACATTGATACACAGTGCAGACATTCTCTGGAACTCTTACGCTTGCGGGTTCCATCCTTGTGCAAAACCCAAGGTGCTGCCGCGCTGGTTCAGAGTCTTTCCTGGACGCAAGCAGCACAATACAACAAAAGACATAGCAAAAATGGATGCTGGACAGTAAAATGATGCCCCAGTATAACGTTTTTAGTCTAAGTGGTTCCATAAAGAACCTTTAACATCTGAAGAACCTTTCTGTTTCACAAAAGGTTCTTTGTGGCGAAAGAAGGTTATTCATATTATAAAAAGGTAAGAAAGAGGTGGTTCTTTAAAGAACCTTTGACTGAACGGTTCTTTGTGGAACCAAAAGTGGTTCTTCTATGGCATCGTGAAGAACCTTTTAAAGTCCAGTGTAGACAGTCTCAAGCTGTTACGGAATTGTAGACACCTTAGGGCAAATCCTGACAATCCAAATGTAAGAAATGAGGGAAAAATAAACAACAACAAAAAAACAATGGAGTTGTGCCAAAAAGGCCGTTATGACAAATATAGTAGTATACAGTAATTTTTAAAAATACAGTAAGTCCCTGTATGTGGTGTTTGACGTCACAGAAAATTCCCATGATGCAAAGAGAATTACCATTATTTACTGTAAAGGGAATTTGCAGTATTATACTGGGTAAATAACTGTAGAAATTACTGAAATGTCTAACAGTGAATGGTGTTAAAGATTAAAACAGTCAAAAGCACAAGCACAAAGTTGAAAACACTGTATAAAAGCAAAATAAAAGCAGCATCGCAAATAAATTAGTAGCTACGGCCATGGAAAATATGTGTTGCAGATTCATTGTTTTTGCTCTAGTTCATTTGTATTTTGCAATTCTGTCTTCTCAGGTTGTTCCAAACATGTATGAGTTTCTTTCTTCTGCACAAATGAAGATCTCTTGAAGAATGTTGGCACTCAAGCAGCTGCTGAAAGCAATCTACATTCATAGCAAAAAAAAAAAAAAAAAAAAATTACAAAGTAATTGGCTACTGGCAACTGTTTGGTTACCAACATTCTTCAAAATATTTTCATTAAGCATTATAATTTTGCAATTCGTAACTTATTTAAGGTTGCTTTTCTCTGTTTTTCATATAGAGTAAATCTACATTATGTGTCTCACTAAACTGTTTTTCTGCCAGGGTTTCTAAAACAAGAACATTTAGAAGGCTTACATTAGCTTGCAATGTAATAAAAACAGCAAAACTGATATAATAAAAAGGACTTCACAGCTAAAAATTATGTCACTCTAATATATGCTTATAATTTGATTAATCACTTAAGATATACACTTATGATAAATGTATAGAGTATTTTTTGACAAGAATCCAAGCAAGTCACTGTCACGGTCGTGTGTAGAAGGAGACATAGGAAGACGAAATAACAAGTCTTTAATAAAATCCACAATGGAAAAATCAAGACAGGAACGGCAGGGAAACACACACCAACTTAACCTTAAGATCGGACAACAAACACAGAACTAAATACAACTTATAAAGACAGGATAATGAACACAGACAGGTGTGGGTGATTAACTAATAATGACTTGACAAGGACAGGAACAGGAAGGACCAAAAATGGGCAACAGAGGGAGAAACCAACTAAACAGTCTACAGGGGTGTGACATTACTCCCCCCTCCCGGAAGGCGTGACCTCGCGCCGTACAAAAAAACTAAAGCAAAAAGGAGGGGACGTGGGATGGTAACAGACAGTCAGAGTAGGAGGAGGCTCTGGTAGAGGGCGGACTGCCGGGAGGAGGACAACAAACAAAGTCCAGGGTGGCTCAGAGGGAGGGAGGAGCCATGGAGGAGACAGAAGGGTCCAGGGCGGATCCGACAGAGGGAGGAGCCATGGAGGAGACAGAAGGGTCCAGGGTGGATCAGACAGAGGGAGGAGCCAGGGAGGAGACAGAATGGACTCAGAGCAGGAGGAGCCAGGCGAGACCTCGGCCGCAGCCATGATGGTAGCCCACAATGGAGCCGACGGAGGGAGGAGCCATGGTGGAGGAAGGTGACGAGGAAGGAGATCCGGAGGTCCGCAGTGGAGCCGGAGCGACAGAGGACTGAGGCGGAGCCGGAGTGAGGGAGGAGCCCAACGGAGCCGGTGGGACAGAGCGACAAGGCGCAGCCGGAGGAGTGAAGTCCTGAGGCGATGGCGGGACGACGACCGACCAAGGCGGAGCCGGGGGGACGGGGGAGCCCGGAGGAGCTGGTGGGCTGACGGGTGATGGTGGAGACGAGGGAGCTGAGAGCCGGGGTGGAGCCGTTGGGTCGGAGGGCCGAGGCGGAGTCCAAGACTCAGAGGCTGGAGGCGGAGACGAGGGATCCTCCAGCCATGACGCCGACCTGCGGCGAGCCCACGGCACAGATGGTGGGCTGAGGGTGAGCAGAGGGGCTGTCAGGAGACAGCGGTGGTGGGACTGAGGCAACTGGGACGATAGGAGGAAATAACAGGGGGAGGGTGGGTGGGAAACCCAGGCGAATAGACAGTTCAAGGCAGACAGATTGTTCAGGGCAGGCAGGAAGTTCTACATATATATCCTCAGAGAAATCAATCAAATCTTGTTCCAAATGGCATTCAGGGCAGACAGATAGTTCCAGGCAGGCAGGTAGTTCCATTTCTTCTAAAAACAGGGATTTCATTCATTTCATTTGATTATATCTGGGCAAGCTTAGTGTTGATTATTCGTTTTGTATGTTTCAGTTTCACCTTTCATTCCAACGTCAATAAACCTGTGGTCGAGGAGCCAGTGTTTTCGGAGTCTTGATGTTAGGGAAGAGTTTACCTGGCTGTCATGTTAAATACAGTACATATCCTACTGAGGGCAGCACAGGGGATTTTACTGTGTAAACATGTAACCAGCAACATGTTTTTCTTTATTATATAGCTTATTAAAATTTATTTTGAAAATTGTCTTCTCTTAATTCTCTTATTATGTGTCAACAATTAAGAGTAACGTTATCCTTATTTCTGCATATTTTCACTCTTAATATAGCTTTATTTTCAGTCTTAATATAATATATATATATATTATTAATATATAATATTTGTACTTTATTTAGTGCCTTCCAAGTATTCAAGTATTTTTGAGAAAATAGAGAAAGTGACATTTTTAAACCAGTATATGTATATGTGTGTTTTTGTTTGCGCACAGCTTTCCCTGTCAAAGTAATAAATAAAAAAATAAAAATATCAGGTCGGGAAATGTTGAGACTCTGTCAAGATCCGATACCTGTATCCCCTCAGTGACTCCACACAAGCAAAGCAGTGTAGCACACATTTATCGGCACATCACAGTACAGGCAAAGAGATGCAGAAATGAAGCCCTCCCTCACTTTCCAGTTGTGTTTGTCTTGGTGTGGAGGAGAGTGGTGATGATCAAAAGACTAAGCTACCTGTGCCTCGAATTTACAGTGAATTATCATAGACAAAATGCAAATACACTCTCAGAAAAAAAAAAGTACAGTTCTGTCGCTGGGGCGACACCAGGTTCGATTTCAGGGGCGACTATGGTCTCTGTGTGAACTGATTATTTTGTAGACATCTGTTGAAAAATGAAACAACATAAAACAATTGGGTGAGTGAGGGAATTAAAATAAATGAGAAAGTCAGAGTTGTGTTAATATATTTAACGTTTCAGTTAGAAACAAAAATTTAAATAAATGTGATAAGTGCCCTTTTTTCCATCTGAGCCCCTGCCTCTTAAAATGTCTGTGCACATCACACTTTACAAGCCCCACCCACGACTGTTGACCACATTGCAGTGGGAAGAGAGGAGTTATATCTGCTTCCAGCCTTGGACTCGAAGCACTGAGCACCGAGAAGGTCCTTTGGTCTGGAACACGCAAAACGGAGCCTTGAAGGTGAAGGTTCTGGAGTCTGTACAGAAGATTCGGACTGCCTGGAACATGCAGGAGGGAGGATCGCTGACACTGACGTTCTGAAGTCGTTGCAAAAGATCCTGGCAGTTTGGAATTCGCAAGCAGAGGATTGTTGGAGAGAAGATTCTGTCATTGCAGAAGATGGGGGGCACTAAGCTTGTGGTCGTTGTTGCTGTGGCAGTTTCCAAACTCCCCAAACTCACTTCTTGCAGAGCCTCCTCATTTCTCCGGCAGAGCAGCTTACCTCTGACCTCAGACCACGCCACTTAACACACGGGCTTAGCACTTAGCACAATGAAACTTAGCACAACTTCTTTGTCTTGAAGAGAACCTTTTAACCTTTCTTTGAAAAGGCAGGAATTGCAAGTTGGCACCTTTCAGATCCAGTGTTTTGATTGGCCGATGCCATCGATCTGAGGTCTATTTGCATACCTTAAAGTTTATTTTTAGAACAATGTCTTTAAAGTTTTTCCTATGCAAAATTCACTTTCCAAACCAACTCCAGATTAACGTACACATTGTGCTGAAAATATGAAGACCGAACATCAATGATTTAGATTTGCACTGTTTCCTTGTGGTTTTGATCCCATTTAGCCCTTTAACTACACTGACCAAAATTATAAACGCAACACTTTTGTTTTTGCCCCCATTTTTCATGAGCTGAACTCGAAAAGCTAAGACTTTTTCTATGTACACAAAAGGCTATTTCTCTCAAATATTGTTCACAAATCTGTCTAAATCTGTGTTAGTGAGCACTTCTCCTTTGCCGAGATAATCCATCCACCTCACAGGTGTGGCATATCAAGATGCTGATTAGACAGCATGATTATTGTACAGGTGTGCCTTAGGCTGGCCACAATAAAAGGCCACTCTAAAATGTGCAGTTTAATCACACAGCACGATGCCACAGATGTCGCAAGTTTTGAGGGATCGTGCAGTTGGCATGCTGACTGCAGGAATGTCCACCAGAGCTGTTGCCTGTGAATTGAATGTTCATTTCTCTACCATAAGCCGTCTCCAAAGGTGTTTCAGAGAATTTGGCAGAACATCCAACCAGTCTCACAACCGCAGACCACGTGTAACCACACCAGCCCAGGACCTCCACATCCAGGATCTTCACCTTCAAGATCGTCTGAGACTATATGGCGTGTATGGCGTCGTGTGGGTGAGCGGTTTGCTGATGTCAACGTTGTGGATCGAGTGGCCCATGGTGGCGATGGGGTTATGGTACACTCTCAGAAAAAAAAGGTACAGTTCTGTCGCTGGGGCGGTACCCTAAGGTACAAAAGTGAAAAGGTGAAAAGAAATCTTTGTACCTTACCTACCCCTAAACATTACATATTATTAGCTTAAAAGTACATATTTGTACCTTTTCACTTTGTACCTTAGGGTACCGCCCCAGCGACAGAACTGTACCTTTTTTTCTGACAGTGTATGGGCAGGCATATGTTATGGACAACGAACACAGGTGCATTTTATTGATGGCATTTTGAATGCACAGAGATACTGTGACGAGATCCTGAGGCCCATTGTGCCATTCATCCACGACCATCACCTTACGTTGCAGCATGATAATGCAAGGATCTGTACACAATTCCTGGAAGCTGAAAACATCCCAGTTCTTGCATGGCCAGCATACTCACCAGACATATCACCCACTGAGCATGTTTGGGATGCTCTGGATCGGCGTATACGACAGCGTGATCCAGTTCCTGCTAATATCCAGCAACTTCGCACAGCCATTGAAGAGGAGTGGACCAACATTCCACAGGCCACAATCAACAACCTGATCAACTCTATGCGAAGGAGATGTGTTGCACTGCGTGAGGCAAACGGTGGTCACACCCGGACCCCCCAGTACAGTAAAACTGCACATTTTAGAGTGGCCTTTTATTGTGGCCAGCCTAAGGCACACCTGTGCAATAATCATGCTGTCTAATCAGCATCTTAATATGCCACACCTGTGAGGTGGATGGATTATCTCAGCAAAGGAGAAGTGCTCACTAACACAGATTTAGACTGATTTGTAAACAATATTTGAGAGAAATAGGCCTTTTGTGTCTACATCTTATTCTGTGTCTTGTCCTAGATTTAATTAGGTGTAATAGTTCTTTTCAGAACCATAACTGTTGTCACACATGACATGGATGGTAACATGTCGTACAAGCTACATGATGACACAGAAAACCATGTAGCGTAAGAGTGGAAGTCCTGAAGTCCATAGCGCCTGAATAGCTGTGTAGTCTGTAGTTTTCTGTAGTCCATTTCCCGCGTAGATTCACTTAGATGACTCTTTGTCCTCATGAAGCTTGTTCATGGATGTCTGAGGTGATGCTTTACTCCAGGATGCTGCTTTTGAAGACATCCTAGCATGTACACATACCTGCAACACAAGAAAACAGAGAAACAGCAGACCAGCAGTATTCATGCATAGACATTTTTAGACTTCTGTTGATCGTATAGTGGTTTTAAGTCTAGTGATCGTATAGTGGTTTTGTTGACCTAGTCTTAAGTCATTTGACACCTATGGACCAGTGAGGTGGGGACAAACTGATGAGGGGAAAAACCTATGAGGAAATCTTCACCACAGGGTTGGCCCCCGAGGCCTGTTGCACTTCGGTTCTTCCCTGGGCTCCTCACTGGTCTGTGTGTCCTAGTCTGTCCCTGTAGTTGGTGTGCGAACTTAACTGTGCAATCACTCCATCCTCTAAAGAAACATCAGTCATGGCAAACATCATAACCCATAGAGGATAGGTGAGTGACTGGAGTGTGCTGTAGTATAGCTTTGAAGGCTGTGAGTGTACTTAACCCAGTGGGAGGAAGTCAACTTCCTTTTGTTCTATTTACAAGAATCTTTTCATCTTTGTTGTAGATTACTGGGGTAATTAAGAACTCACAGCCCTAACAGTTAGCACCTCAGCAAGCTGCCCCATGAGTTTGGTGTAGTGGGGAGGGTCTGCTTCAGAGTTGCAAGCAGACCGAGTAGGAGCTGATTTACACTGTTCATTTCTCTTACATACTTTTTGTTTTTCCTACACGCTTTCATCCAGTGTCCAAGTTTACCACAGTAATGACAATTGCCCTCCCTCTTAGGATGTTTCTGTTGGTTCTTTGTGTTGACCTGAAAGGATGCTGCTGCAATCTTTACTCTTGCTTTAACATCAGAGTCTCTTTCCCAAATAGCTAACATGTCTAGGTTACTTCTGAGAGTTTTGTTAGACCAAGTTAAATCTAGGAATGGCAAGGCTTTTCTGTACTCGGCTACAAGGCCATCTGACCAGATGCGGACTAGGGGTCCCTTGTCATCTAGCACACTTTCAGGATCCTCAACTATTCCACTGTAAGTTACAGCTGTCTGGCAGAACCTTACAGTGTATTTATTCACAGTTTCTTCTTTCCTTTGCACACAGTTAGTGATTCTGGACCAGTCTATTTTGGGTCCCATGATATTCTTTAGAATTTTCAAAACACCTTCTCTCAAATCCGCTTTACTGGCATGTTGTAGTTCAGAAGTAACAGCGGACTCAAAACTGTTGAATTCAGATTCAGTTAGAATTTGTGACATCAGCTGTGTAACTTCTGCTAACGACATGTCGTAGAGACGCATTTTGCTGATCAATGCTCTTCTAAATTCAGAAAAATTTGTGCGTGCTGAGGGTAAGCTCTGAGATAGTCTCTCTATATCTTTAGGTCCTAGCGCTGTATGGACTGCTTGTAACTGGAGTCTGGGGGTTGCAGATGGAACAGTTTCAACCCCTTCTACCCTACTCTGAGCCCTTTGTCTCGCTCCACATACTTCAATTGAAATTGCTGCATCTTTCTCTATCCTTCTAGTGTTGCATTTGTCCTCTTGTTTACACAAAGACTGTAAGTCAGGATAGCTTTTATCTGACTGTTGGTCGTTTGAGTCACTTTGGGTTGAGGCCTTGTTATGGCCCACCTTTTTAGTGAGACAGGACACTCGAGTGTGCAGCTGTTTGTTTTGTTCTTTTAATTTAGCAATACATTGAGCTTGTTCTTGTGCTAAGGATAAGGTAAATTCTCTGTGGCAGCAGATAATGCCTTTAATGTTTTTCTTTCTGATACATGCTCCAAGTACCTTTTTGCATTCTTCAACTGACCATACTTTTTCTGGATCAATACCAACTTTCTTTGTTAAATCCATTCTGACTGATTCTGTCACTATTGAGTCCATGTGCTCTCCTAACAATGATTTGAACTCATTGTCTGTCCATAAAGGGGTAGCTAGTCCACCTTTCTCAGTTGTTGGAATCAACCTAGCATTCCTTCTCAACATTTTGTAATGTCTTTCTGACACAACAATGCACTTCTAACACCTCCCTGGCAAGCAGAGGATAAATTTGTTAACACAGAACAACTGTTGTTAACCTTCTCTGGCAAAGCAGAGGAAAACCTAGTTAATACACATCATCATGTATTCAACCTTCTCTGGCAACGCAGAGGACAACATAAACTACTAGCACTTTAGGCTAATCTTCTCCGCCTAAACAGAGGGTCACTGATATTAGCACGTAATGCTAATCTTCTCTACCTGAATAGAGGATAACTGGTCTGTTAACCAAACCCTGCAGCTGTTTGTTAACACTTCTCTGGCGGCGCAGAGGCTAACCACATGTACTGGTCTGTAGTGGTTCTTTGAATAGAGTAACACTCACCAAATCGTTGTTGAGCTGAAAAAGTTTCTGGAATTCAGTCTGGAACGATGTCTGGCGAGAAGCTCTATCCGGGTCACGGCACCAAAACTGTTGGAAATTTTTCTTAGAGACCAGGAGACGTTTTGGATATGTTGAAGCAGAAGTTTCTCTTTATTCAGATACTCGCTGCGTGGCGCTGCAGTCATCAAAAAGTCGTCTGACTAAGGCAGTGATACATTGTAGTTTATATACATTTAGGGGGCAGTGCTTAGATCTGGAGACAATGCACCTGGGTGACAACCCCAAACAAAGCATGCAAATGAAGTATTCAGGTATGGCAGCCTGCACCATTTACACCAGTCCTAATCCAATCATCATAACTACTCAAAGACTGGGCAGAGGTACCAAGAGCCATTACAAACAAAAGGTGGACATCTCAGTAATCTGGCTCATTTGACTTACAATAAGAGAACAGGAACTGGCAGGAACCTCTTGCTACAAACTTTGCTTGAGAGAATCATTTGTCTGATTTACCTTAAATGCTAAATACAATATAATTCACCTTAGTTTTTATGTGATGCTATGTCAGAACATAAGATCAGCATATTTTAAACAGATTCTTAAATTTGTAATCCTTCAGTGTACATAGAAGAAGTCTTAGATCTTTGAGTTCAGCTCATGAAAAATGGGGGCAAAAACAAAACAGTTGCGTTTATAATTTTGGTCATTGTATTATTAGAGAGTTTCTTATTTAATTAATTTTCCTTCCTTTGACCTACTTAGGTTCAAGATAATAAAAATGTACTAACGTGTTTGCTTCTTACCTATTTATTTAATTCACTGCTAATCAGTTTATTTTTTTGTGGAAAATAGTTTTATATTTCATTAGGGATGTTCAGTTAATAATTTGGATACCCTTTCCTTTGTTTGTAAACCACCGCAGAGTAGGAATAGATGAAAATAAAATAAAATAAAATAAAATAAAAAACAATACAAATCAACACAATATAATGTCAGAAAATGGAAATAACAACAAACAGCTTAGAATAACAATTTCAATATAAATTGGAATTTCAGTCAATTTCAGTCCCAGTTAATATTGCTCCTTCTTCTGGGAAAATAATGTGTACAGTCCTACCACCCTGTTGATTACTTGATCCTCAAAGCTCAGTCCTTATATGGGCATGGCTCATATAAAAAAGACTCAACCTTGCAAAAGACAAGGCCAGAAATACAGTTAGACACTTATTTGCAAAAATACATCATTACAACAGAAGATTTGTAAATAAAGCAACTTTCTAAGCAACTAACATATTTAACTCCATCTTTATCGAACACTAACACATTGAATCTGCAAAAATGTACGAATAACATCTTCAAGTGACACATTTAGGCCTCATCTGCCCGTATCACGTGCCTCACAGTTAGCTATTACCTCATAACTCAATAACACACATAATTAAAATAACACTCATAAACATTTCCAAAGTGGCTTTCAACCTTGAAACATTAGTTATTTGGCACATTCACATAATATTCTTCCCATTTCGAACAGAAAAAATAACTTTTATATGTCTTTTACATTCAACATATAACATTACATCATTTAATGTTTGAACACCATTAACCCAACATTCACACAGAAAAACGTCAGTAATTGAAAATTCATTTAGTTCACTTACCAAGAGAATTCGATTGGGGAAAGTCAACACTTTAAGAGGTATATTTTTCCACCTAGCATTCACACTAACATCCACTCGTGATCTCTGATTGATGACGTTCAATCCGCACTTCTCAAAATCAGACCCAAGAACCAGGGACAATTCTAGGATTTTCATTTTAGGGGGGCTCAGCCCCCAGTGAGGGTATAATAACAAATAAATAAATAAACTAACAGGGATGGCATACTAAACTTATTGCAATATTCCACTCTATTGTATAGATAGGTATAACATTTGAGTACTGAATAAGCCAAATACAAGTCTTCCTGATCTCACAGTTTACTGTACAAATACAAAATTTTACTGTTAGCATTTCTAGTACAAGCCTCTTTCCTTAGCTCAAGGACGCAAACATCTGTGCCACATGCACTGGAAACTATTTAAAGTTAAATTTTCAAATGAAAATGGCAACCTGATCCTTTTATAAAGTTTGTGTTTATATGTGCTTCATTTTCGCTGGAGGAAACAGCTGTGGTGTGATGAGGGGTGAACACAGCGAAAACGTAGGCTACAGTAGATGGGGAACCGATTGCTCCCCCATGATATTTTGTAAACTGTATTTAAACTGCACAGATGATGATATTATAACAATCTATCGATAAACACAGACCTTGTCCTTTTATTTTTCGCTCTGGCAACTGGTCTGTGAATTGAAGAATGCGCTGAAAGATGGGGAGGAGCCGATCGAAGCCCAACAGGGTCTGGCGCAATTTTCATATACAATTTAAAGTGGACTGAGGCGATCATGAATTAGAGTACAGTTTATGGAGCTAATCGCAAAATTTTAGGAGGGCTGAGTAGTCAGTTTAGTCTGCTTCTGGCACCGCCCATTTAGGCGGGGCTAACTTTCTATTCATCTAATTGGGGCCATTTTCTACTTGTTTAATTAAAGATTCTAAATTATTTTTTTTAACTTGATACATTTTCTAAAAAAAAAAAAAAAAAACTAGAACTTTGTAAAAATTTGTGAATGCAACATACTTTTTTTCCTTTTAGCTTATAGTAACCTGGGTTACACCAGGACTTAAATACATGGGGAAATTGGGAACACAGGTGCACAGGATAACTAATTAGACTAAACGAGGACAGGAACATGACCAAATAAGGAGAAACAGGAACAGACACAGGGGAAAAACTAGACGGAAACAGGTCTGTGAGATCTCACTTTTGATTGCTCTTTCCTCTGAGGTTGTCCAATTAAATTATGTAATTTTAATATACTATATGAACCATATAAAATATAATATAATATACCAAAGCATATAATGATGAAGCGTGTAAAAATCTAGTTAAATTCAGTAATAGTTACTATTAATTTGCACCATATTATAACACCTATAATATCTACAGTAGCATTTCTATTTGGCAGTATCATCTATTCTATTCTATTTTAAATAATTTTGTAAAACAGATACTTTCATATATTAATTAACAGCTATAGTATTATAATAGTAGGTAATATTATGTTAAATTTGTTTTTTTGCATTTTTCTGCTGGATGCTTATGCAATTTGTCACTACATGTGTTTACCACTTGGTGTAATGGGAAAGCCAATAAATGTGTATAAACATTTCATGGGTCTATGTGATTTTTTTTTTATTTTATGTTTATATATCGTAACTAGTTGTTTGACGGTGGTGACCATGTTTAATTGTAGATGTATGACAGACAATCATATTTTCAGCACATCAATACAACTATAAGAATTTATTCAGGTAAGATTGTTTGGATTTGGCAAATGAAGTCTGCAGAATTAACGATGTCAGCAATGTTGTTACATCAAATGTACAGATATGCATGTATATGTAACACACAAAACAACAGCTCTCAATATACTTACAACTAAATGTATTAAAATTAAACAACATCAAAAACAGCTTGTGAAAACACAACACAGGCAGAATCAGAATCAAAACTCAGGTAATTTGTGCACAAGAGTTTATTAACAAAGGACTAACACATAACTAATCTAAACAAACAAACATGAAATCATTCATACATGGGGGAAGGGTCAGTGAGAAGCAGATAGAGAGATCAGAGAATGCGGCTATGAAAAGAGTCAGATAACCACCTGAGTGAAACCATCAGTGCTGTCTACAGCTTGTACTAAACCTCTGTTTTGTTTAGTTAAATGTACGATACTTGCATTACCTTGGTCAACGAACAAGTGTCTGAATGCAGTCTCTGGTGAAAGTCTCGATGGTTTGGAGCAGTGGTGGTTTTGGAATCACGATCACGTTCTTCCGGGTCCGAAGAGTGATGAACTCCAAAGATGTTCTGACTCGATGGTGACTGAGAGTTTCTTCCCATGTGAAAATTGAAGAAGAACCGAGAGCTGAGAGGGACCCAGCTGAAGTCCTGTGGTCTTTGGGGAATGGAAAGACAAGGCCGCAAGGCCTGGCGCAACTTAGAGAAGTCCCAACGAGTTCTAGCTCATCCTCCTTATCCTCTTAGGTTCTGAAAGAACTCATGTGAGACAAGTGAAGAAAGCTAAAAAACCGTGGAAGAGAGAAATGTCTGTTCGAGGACATTTCATGAGGATGAATTCCAGGGTTGAGTGAAAGCGTCTGGCTCTTTGTGGTCGAGAGCCACAGCTCTAGATGTTGGGGCCTGTCGGGCCCGCCGGGCATGCCCTGTGCCGGCTCAGGCTCCCCGTGGGTTCCTCCACACGGGCAGCAATCGGGAGATTTTGCAAAAGAGAGTGAAGAGAGGGAGGCGATCATTCGTTTGATGCCTTTAAGCTCTCTGGAGGCTGCGCCTCCAGGAGGTCCACGAACCAATGGTAACTTTCTCCTTTGGAGACTCTTTGTCTGTGAGCATGGTATTTTGCATATGTAATTTGATTGGGTGTTGATGCAAAACTACTAAGGTTTCTTAAAACACTAAGGTTACATAGGTATCAACATCTAATTTACGCCATCTTATAGATCATCAGAATATGAATTCAAAGAGACCAAACATGGCATAGGTGGGTTATACGACTAGTCATCTATCATAACACATGCATAAAACAGTAGAAAGACAAATACAATACAATACAACAGACAAAATTAAAATACAATGCAGTAGTACTGTACACAATGACCTGGGCTATGTGTGATAGGAAGGTCAAAGAAACGATCGTCTGTGAATGAATAGGAAAGAGTCTATTTCTATAGGCATTGTGTCTTTCCTATGGGCAAATGTGCATTCCTCTGGGCAATAAAACCTCTTATCAGATGGTCGCCCTGGCAACTGAGCCCTTTTGGGGCGTTAGTTGCTTTGGGGTGTTGTCTCCAGAGCTCCAGCATATAGCTGGCTTGTTGGGTTTAAAGACTATTTGTTAAATGTAATAAATAACTGTATGTCTGATTGGTCCACATGCTATACTTTCAACAGTCAAAAAACAAACAAACAAAAAACATAAAACGAAGTGTTTAAATTCAACTAATAAAAAATATGTATTAATTTCAAAATAGCATTTTCAATATCTCTAAAGCATGAGAACACAAGAGAACAAAATAATCCATGAATATATAGGAGAAAAAATAATGTTTCACTAAGAGTATATCTTATATCTTTAACATTTGGATGATGGTTTTATTTTAATAAATATTTAATAAATAAATACTTTTCATGACTTCTTTCATGACAACAGCAAGTGTACACTGTAGTCTGCCTCCATCAGGTGCGTTTATAAAAGTGCCATTTTTTTTTTAGTGTAAGAATTTTGTCTAATGGCACTTCACTGTTCTGTTTCATTCATTACTCATGATATGCAAGCTTTAACTACTAAACCAAAGCACGTTTCTCCTGTTGTTAGATTTTTATTTTTTTTTATTTATTTGTTTGTTTTTCCTAGTTGAATGATGTTTATTCTAGGCTTTCCTTTGCTTTGTCCTTTGAAATGTCTTTCCAGGATGAGGGTATATCTGCAGGCTCTGCATTATACTCATTAGCAAACTCCTCACTGAATTGTGCCATCACATATTTCCAGTATGCTGTGGCCTCTATGCTGCAGTCTGGATCGATTCGCCAATCTGGATAGATTTTACTGTATTCTTTGTATGGATGGGACTGAAAATTGGTTTTATGCCGCTTAAAGCGTTTGTTGCTGTGCACCAATGATGTACAGATGTCTGTCACTAGTTTGTTAGATTTATTACCTCTCATTCTACCGAGTCCTTGTGGTCTGTGGATTGAGACAAAGTGTTTAGTGTGGGCTTCTCCTCCAGCCTCACATGGTGCTTCACAGAATGGACACTGTCTCCCACAGCCCCACACTCGCTTGAACAGCACATCCTGTGGTTTGATTTGAAGACGCTTTATTCCGCTTTCAAATTCTGATTTTTGGAAACTGTCTTTCAGTAATTTATCCATGTCCTTCACAGAACATTGAAGGCTTTCAGCAATTTTTTGGGGATTTGCATTGTTCAGTGTGCTGATTTTGTCCACTACATCCTTGGGGATAACAAGTCTTTCTTGAAGTTTCCTGCAGATCTCTTGGATGAATTCTTTGATGTCATTTATGTTTGAGTCTTGCCCTGCTTTCCCGATTGCCTGAGTAATTTCACTGATGACTTCATTGAGTAGCTCTTCCTGTAGTTTGATCATTCTGTTCTCTGCTGTGAAGTGCTTTTCAACTTTGTCAAAAATAAAGTCTTTGACAAATGTTTCATATGACTTGATGAAATGGAAATATGTTTCAAATTTAGATTCATCAAGAAGACTTTTCAAGACTGAATTCTGAAATGCTATCCTTGTTCTAAAAATTTCGGAGTTTTCACCAATCACCATCTTGTCGGCCATTTTCATGCCCAAGACCTCAGACATGTATTTTTCCGAAGCAGGTTTTATGCAGTTACTCATGAATTCATCAGCTGTCTTCTGACACTGGTCTCGTTCACGATAAAGGTCAATGAAGTTACAGAGGTATGTTTGTTTGAAGTTCTCCAAGGCCCTACATGGGTTATTATCCTGGATGAATTGATTGTGAATATTTTGAAATTCTCTGCTTAAAAAGCCACAGATATGCAATTTAAGGGACAGTTCACATTCTTCTTTTAAATCTTCATGTGCTTCAAGTTTTTCATCAATCATGTTAAGAATTTCCCCGATGTATGTGTCATCATAATCATCCTTACTTTCCCTTTTCACTTTCACAAATTCCCAACAATCACTGATAAGGTTGTCTGACATCTCTTGAAATGTCTTGATCTGATTTTTATTAAGCCATTTGGAAAAACAGTTTTTGTCTTTGCAGGCAATAAATTTTTCTTGGCCATAACAATTTAAATCATTCACTTCGTCTAAGCTAGGAGCCTTTGCACTTCCACTAGACTCAATATTTTTCCTCAAATGAAGTAGAACTCTTGACATTGTGTCTTGTTTCTGGAGTCCTGTGTATGACAATGTCTTCAAAGTCTCCTGCCACATCTTGTCAAATGCTTCACTCAGCATGGAGTCTGACATGTCTGACTTGTTTTCACGACAGTCTTTCAGCAAGTCCAGCACTTTTTTCTCCATTGTGTCCATGTATGTCTTTTTGATTCCTTCCACCTTGATCATTCCATTTCGACGTGAAAGAGCTGCATCCAGTTTGATTTTGACTGAATTTGAAAGCTCCGTCTTCAAAGACTTGGCAGAGTTTATAAAATCTTGTCGATAACTTTCCACAAGTTCAACATGACCTTCTCCTTGTTCATAGTATAATTTGATCTTGTCAATAATTTCATCTTGTCCTTTTGAAAGCTCAACATCTCCTTTTTGTAGTAACTGACAATGGACATCTTCAGTGGTGCACTGCTCAGAGTTTTCAAATTTTCCATGGTTTAAGATCTTTGTTTCAGCTTTTAATGCCCATGTGTGCATTTGCTTTCTCAGTGTCCAGTCCCATCTGTTGTATTCTGTACACAGTTTGATGTATGCATCAGCAACCAGGCTGTTTCTGAAGCTGAAGATGAATTTCTCATATTTCACAGCACTCCACAAGTCTTTGGTCCATTTAAGAAATTCAGTGATGTCACTGGGCTTGTATTTTTTGAAGATCTCCATTATATGCTTTTTGAGAGCATACACAGACTCACTATAGCCAATACTCACTGGTGCCATTGGGGGGTTTCCATGCCACAATCCAGGGATGTAGTGGTCACCCGTCTCAGTGTCGTAATTCATCACATCCGTAAATTTCTTGAACTCCAATTTGTTCTCCATTTTGGCTGCAGCTTCTGTCATTTCATTTAGTTGCTCCAACAGAAATTTACGGTCTCTCATGTTTGAATCATGAGCTGAGACATCAGCAACATTCTGGTGTACAAACAAACACTTGTGTTTCTTTCCTATTTCCTTCATCCTGAGGAAGGCATGAACAATGATCTGTAAAATGTCTTTCATCTCTGTTGAATTCTCCATGGCGATGTTGACAATTGTAACATCACTCAGTCCAACAACAAGAGTTGCCAACTCATTATCATGTTCATAGCTGGTGTCCAGTTGTGCGAGCTCGGGTGATTTCAGTCCTTCAGTGTCAATTATCATTATATAATCACATTTGAGTTCTGCATTAAACTCTTCTGTTAATTTAATGAGCTGCATAAAGGCTCCTCTGGTGCATCTTCCACTGCTCACTGCAAACTGAACTCCAAACATGGTGTTCAGCAGCGTTGACTTTCCTGAACTCTGGACGCCCAAAACGGTGACAACCATAATCTTGTTTTTGGGCTCCACCAGTGTGTTTAATTCAGAAAACACACTAGTAATCCATTCTACAGGTATATTTGAAGAATCTCCATCCATAAGTTCAAACGAAAATCCATCCAGCAGTAGTTCAGCACAGAGTCTAGGTAAATGTTCCAGCTGTTTTCGGGAAGGTGCATCTTCTGGGAGTGAGATTGCAGCCTCGTAAACCTGGCTCATCTCTCGAATGAAGTGCTCCACTCCTAAAGAACTGTTTGAAATCTTTTTATCAAGCTCAGCAATTTCCATATTGTTCTTACATTGTTGTTCCTTGTTGCTCTGACATTTCTGTTTGTACATTTCTCTGAGTTGAGGCAGTACTTCATGTGAGCGATTCTCCAAATTGATTCTCATCCATTTTAAGAAGTAGGTTCTTTCTGGTGTTGATATTGCATAGATAAAGCAGCTCACGGCAGTAGACATGTTAATTCTGTTTTGCTCTTCTCTGAGCTTCTTTTTCTCCATTAGAAGGTCATTTTTGTAGTCCTCAATTTTTTTATCCCCAACTTTCTTCAGTTGGCATTCCTCCTTGTCTAACTTGGCCAATTTTAGCAAGATTTCCCCTTGTAAGGGAAGCTCCTCCTCCTTGAACTGCACTATATTGTTAATTTTAGATGTGATTTCATCTGCACATGCTTTGGCACGCTGACATTCTTCAGCATCCTCATCCACCAAGATTCCCAGATTTCTTGCAATCTCAGCTAAACGAACAACTGACATTTTGTGATTGTTGTTTTGAATTACATCTTGCAACTTGGTCTGGATTTTGTCAACAAAGTCTGAATCATTCTGCTTTGCTTTAAAGATGAAATTACTTTTGTTCAGGTTGAGCTTTCTGACTGTAGCTTTTATGCTATCATTAATGAAGTCCCCAACAAAGAATAGCTGAGGTGTAGATTTCTGACTGGGGACTGAACTTAAATGTGAATCTAAAAGTTGTGTTTCAAAGAACACAAACACAGCAGCTGAAGCCTCACAAAGAAAAGCGTACTGTGTTTCAAAATTCTGAATGTCACCTCTCAAGTTGGCAATTGCTACAGGCTCAGGAAAGACATCAATGTTCTTGTTTCCACAAGGAAGATACCAGGACATCTCAACTAAGCCATTTGATATTTTCTTACTGATGTTTCCACAATCCATGTTGAAGTGCACAAAGGTATCAATGTATTGCTGTGGATTGCTGAGCAACTTATTTAGAATTTCTGATTTGGAAATGTTGCATCTACCAAGTCTCACAAAAGACACTAAAGGTATTTCTGACAGAGCAATCCTTTCTTCCACAAATGCACTTGAATCTGATAGAGAGTGTGGTCTGTATTTTTTCACTATATCTCTCATTGCCCAAAGCATAAGAGTGATCTCATTGTTATCACTGTTTGGAAGCAGCAGAGGAACTGCAAACTGACACATGGACATTTTCAAGATCATTTCCTGCTGAAGAAAACTGTCAGAACAAAGAAATACAGCAGTCAAAACATCTAAAGGGTTTACTGATTGAGTGTCACAGTCTGATTCAGTCTCCTGATCATCATCCCACCCTGATTTTTCTGCCCTGTCTGATGAAAAACACTTAACACTCCTCGCTGTCCTTTGTAGCATCATCAGTCTCTTCAAGAACAGCCATGGCAGATCTGAAAGGGACTGAACAGGCACATCTGTCACACTGTTCTTGTCGATCTGCAGCACTGTGTGTAGAGTGAGCTTCTCATCATAGTACTTTACCAAACCCAAATTTTCCAGAAGTGTTTTCACAATGTTTCCTGTAAATGAGAACAAAATAAGTCAAATTTACAATGCGCCAAAATAACCTAGACAATCTTTTTCTGCACTTCTATTATTCATTTTCACTAATCAGCAGCTCAATTTTTTACAAAATAATAATATTAACAATCACTCTGTGATCCATTACCCTTGACTAACACAAATTACAAGTTTGAGAACATAAAACATAATCAAAACAACAGCAATATGTTATTAGAATTTATCTTTTAAAAACAATACTGAATAACCACATATTTGTACTGCATACATATGTTGGTGTGTAAATATTGTAAATCTGTGCATTTATTGACTACTAATAAATTTATTGACTACTATGCATTTATTGACTACTAATTACCATTTACCATAAAATTACTGTTCTTTCTTTGTTCTTTCTCTAACTCAAGAAATTTGTATACATATGGGATAGCCCTGCTGGGGAAAAACAAAAAAACAAATAAACAAAAAACAATAGAAACAATCACAAAATTTGTAATGGTTTTACTGGTTATAATGGCAATTTAATTGGTTTTAACAGAAACTTTAATGGTTCCTGTGGTTCTCGACAGGTAATTTGGCACCTTTTATTGGCATCTTGTTATAACCAATAAATCCTATTTGAATATGTCCCAAAACACACTACAGGAAACAATTTTCTAGTGGTTTAATGGTTAATCGTTTGTAATGATCTATCCAGTTAGGCACATCAACCATAACTCCTTCAAAAACAGCCAGAAATCTTGTTGTGATTGATGATCAGCTGACTTTCTCAGACCACATTGCTAAAACTACCCAGTCCTGCAGATTAGCTTTATTTAATATCAGGAGCCGAAAAGAACGCACGGCACACATCTTCATCAATTTGCAATGGCTACCAATAGCTGCTCGCATAAAATTCAAGGCATTAATGTTTGCCTATAAAACCACCACTGGCTCTGCACCATTTACCTAAATTCATTACTTCAGACTTATGTGCCCTCTAGAAGCTTGCGCTCTGCGAGTGAACGGCGCATTATTGTGCCATCCCAAAGAGGCACAAAATCACTTTCACAGACTTTTACATTAACTGTTCGCTCCTGGTGGAATGACCTACCCACTGAGTCGTTAGCTATCTTCAAGAAATGGCTAAAAACACATCTCTTTATTTGACCCTCTAACTCTAGCACTATCTATTCTAATTCTATTCTTTAGTTCCTGTAATTATATAGATATAACTGGCATCCTCTAGTTACAAGTATAACGAAACATACACTACATGTGTTTATAGTGATCCATACTGCGCACGTCACCCTATTTTGGGAAAAATTAGATAAAGAAATATTTCTCTGGAAAAAATGTTTTTTGTACTTTAACTAAAACCACTGACAGCTGGCTTACATTACTGATCCTACTGGTCGTGTCTAGTTCCTAATGCTGCGTTTGATTTGTCCTCAGAGGTATGGAGATTCAAAGCTCCACGTCAGGTTTTTCAATTGGAAAAATGTTGAGACTTCAAGATGGCTGCCATACGCTTCTGTTATAGTCCCATGTCATAACTCAGTCATACACTCATTACTGCCCAACCTCTATATGTGAACATGTTGTTATGGTGCATGTGAGTGTCTGTAGGAAAGGAAAGGAAAGGAAAGGAAAGGAAAGCGAAGGAAAGGAAAGGACGTGTGGCCAAGTATGGTGACCCATACTCGAAATTTGTGCTCTGCATTTAACCCATCCAAGTGCACACACACATTGTGAACACACAGCTGGAGCAGGTGTACTAACACTGCTAAACATGAGTGAACTCCATTACATTTCTTCTGACTTCTCTACTGGAAAGCGGCCCATTTGGGTGTGACGTCATTCCCAGTGCCGACATCCGACTTGAACATAGTATAAGTTCCTAGAACTACCCGACACGAAATCCCCTGTTGTGGTGACAACATTATTACAAACTATGTCCTCTACAAGTTACTCTGCACCTTTTTGTTTTTTTTTTGTATTTTTGCTGATAAAGGAATAAACAGATAAGAAAATACGGATACATACTCTGCACAGGAAATGTTTCTCTGGTGTCTGGAGGTGGGGAATTATTTCTCCTTTTTTTACTTAATTTTCCACCCATCTCTGTGTACTATTAAGCAAAAGCAGAAGATGTTGTTATAATTACATAAACAGAAAAAAATGTAAAAATATTACAAAGAACTGTAATGTATCCAGTATCTTTCTCCATTAAAAAAAAAAAAAAAAAAAAAAAAAAAACACAAATAAATAATTTATCTGCAAGTATGAAAGGCTATAACATATAAATATGTTTCCACACAATGCAATTTCAGTGCTATTTATTCTACCATTTTAATGGTTAATAACGACTAATTGTTATTTATTTGAACACAAATTATGTAATGAAAGGACTCACTGGTCTACAGAGGAGAAATGTTGATCCTTGATTCTTCGTTGGAGACCAATTCAACTTTTAGATACTGAGACATATAAAAAAAATGTCGTAAAGTGAGGATGTTTTATTTATTAATTAACTTCTCTTAACAAATCACAGATTTGGTGTGACCACCCTTTTCTTGGTTTGACCACCATTAGCTTTGTTCTTAATACAGATTTTCAGGTATCATCTTAAAGATGTTGCCACATTACTTATACATTAAATCTGTCTGTTTTTCTTTTTCTGTCTCAAATAATGATGATGGTGAGATCATCTCTCCGTGAGGATCATATACTGTCTGTATTGTCAGACATTATAGTAATATATCAAAACTACGTAAGAAAAAAGACAGATACTTACTCTGAACATGGAATGCTTCTCTGATGTCAGAAGAGTATGAGGACCACACTGAAACCCTCTCTTTTTTATCTCACTGGAGAGAACCGAACAATAAAAGGGTGGATCTCAGCTACAAAAATTTGATTAGACGCCTATCTTTAGACTTTCAGTTTCAGTTTGTCATGTGATTCCAGTCATGTGATTTGCAGGAATCAGAACAATGGTGATAATTTTTAATTGGCTTTATGGACAGATAAATTGAGAGTGAATCTTGAATGAGCAGCATCACATCCTCTTGTACCACTCTTGCAAGAATTTATCTTTCAGAATCTGGCAATAAGTTTTGGGTGTTCATTTTTAGTTATCTCCTATTCTGAAAAGTCTGTCTTGCAGATATGGACTAAACATGAACTTACTGACAGATTCTGGAAGCTAACTTCTTGAAAGAGTGGTACAAGAGGATGTGATGCTGGTCTTTTAAGAGTTAATCTCAACTTATCTGTCTGTAAGGCCTTTAAAAAAACAGCCTTCATGTATTTCACAACACTTCAGCATGTTATTCTTATTAGTGAGTGTAAGGGAAACAGGTCAGTTTGGCTCAAAGGGAATTAATTAGTAGTTAATTAGTTAATTAATAGTGAATTTGAACAGAATCGCTGTTCTACGGCTGATCCCTGAGTCGGCCAGCGATTTATGGAACGAGCCTTATAACATCAACTCTGCAATGGTGTTACGTTGGAACATGTGGAGTCTATGCATCTCTCTCTTTCTTGCGCTTTCTCTCTCTCTCTCTCTCTCTGTCGTTCTTACAGATGGCCCCGCCCTAATTGTATGCTCCGGTACGTGCTCTGTGGTTGGCTGAAGCTGGAACGAAGCGTTTTTCAAAAAAGAGTCGATGCTGAGCTGGTGACGTGGGATGTTGATGCTGTTGTTCTGTAAAATTGTGTGTGGCTAAGAAAAGACCGATAAACTGTATAGTGTCTCTTGTGTAAATATTGTGAACTTTGTTTAATAGTTTTCTTTTCTTTTCACTTTGCCCACCTAGTGTTTTCATTTTTTGCACAGTTTTCTAACGGATTGTCTTTTTTTTTCCTTTTTTTTTTAACGTGGCTGTGTGTTTTGCCCGTTACTGCAAATATTGTAAACAACACTTATTTTCTGCACGGAAGCTGTAGGGGTTGGGTGCCTTTTCTTTTGCCAATATTCGTTTTCTCCTGTTTTCGTTCAGTCAGGGAGTTAGTTCAGTCTCTGTATTTTTGTTTGAACTTCTTCTTTTTGTTAGGGTATTAAGATTCATCTGGAAAAAGGTAGCTTCAATTTTTGTTTATTATTTTGGCCTTGGCCCAACCCTGAAGTCTGTTCGCTTCCAAATGTTTATATTTTTCTTGTGAGGATTATCATTGAACTTTTCTTAAAAGAAATAATAAGAAAAATACAAATAAAATAACGAAAGATCGCAAGAGTCCAGTGTTAAGATTTCTATTTTATGTTTCTCCTAGACCTAGACCTGGGACGTAACAATGGATACTAACATCCAAAATGAAAACACTATACTAACACAGTAACCAGATTGGCAGTTTAAGACATTAACTTGTAAGATGCTCATGTCAATCAACTATCGTGGGTGTGATGCCACATCGACAGGCACATCTGAGAATGGCTTGATTTGAAAAAGGGAATATTATTTTTACAGAGTTAATTTAAAACCACTGCATGGATTTGTACATGAAAAGTGAACTTTGCATCCGATGACCCCTTTAAGGGATTCTCTTTGGTGTGGTCTTTGCAGAAAGGTGGGTTTTCCGAGGTTGCTGATTGGCTGGAAATTCTGTGGTTGCTCGATGTTCATTTTTTTTTGTGTTTTTTAGTTGTTTTTTTTTTTTTTTACCTAAGCAAAGAGTACCTGGCACACTGCACTTCTGGAGAAATTGCAGTTCTGGAAAATGTTGGCGCTGGAGACTAAATGGTTCCTGATGCTTTCACACCTAATTCTGCACTTTAATTCTTTTGCAGTTAACGTGTCTTTGCTTCTCCACCTGTTTTTTCTAACCGTGCTGACCCAATGAGCATTTCACTGTCCAGTGGTCAAGCCTTAACTTTGCAAATTCTAGTATTGCATTAGTATTGCGTCCTTCTTATAGGGATTTAATAATTTCTGATGTTCTAGTCAGAGTTATATCTCTTTTTGTTTTTATCTGTAAAAGAAAACTTGCCTAATAATTCTGCACACCTGAATATAAGGCGTTTTTTACCTTCAGCCTTGATGGACAATTATATATAATTTATAAATGATTAAATAAATAATAGTTATTAAGATTAATGTGGTTTGGAATTGTTAAAATGTGCTTGGAAATAAAATAAGACCAAAATATCAACATGCCTAATAATTATGCACACACTGTACATGTGGTGTCATACAGTGGTGTAACATTTGAGTTCAGATTGTTTGTCATTGAACTTACATTCAGTGAAATTATAGATTTGCCAACATATTGAGCTACAGATTGATTAAACAATTAATAAAGAATAATTAAATAAAGACCATATTGCACATAAGGAAGGAAAATAAATAAATAATAATAATAATTCTACACATTACTGAGTAAAATAAAGTGTGCGATGCTCAATATAACTGCACAGGAGTGGCTCTTCTTACAAGAATGTATTTTCAGTTCAGTGTTCAATAGCTTTAGGATAAAAACTGTTCCTGAATCTTGTGGTACTTGTTTTGATAGACCTGTAACATTTCCCAGATGGCAACAGTTCAAATAAGAATGAAAAGGGAACTGACAGACTGGTCTTATTGTTTATACGTAGATATTTACATGTAATGTTTAGAGGCACAAAACGTACAGTTTTGTACGTTTTTATTGATGCTAAAACGTACAATTTAGACATATTTCAACGTTTTAAAATGTACAAATCGCTACATATTTTTAGCTAAAAAACGTAAAATATTTACGGATATCTTACATCAATAAGATATTCGTATCAATGCCTTTTTATCATTTTAGCAATAAGTGATTTAGATTTTTAGCCCACTTACCCCCAAACCTAAACCTACCCATTTTATAGCGAATCTAAAAGGATATAAAATGTAACTAACCAAAATAAGCAGGGGAATGGCCATTTTAGTAACAATATAGCATAAAAATATTTTTTATAGTCGCTAATCCCATTCCTACCTCTAAACCTAAACATAACTCTCCCTGTACAGTAAAACAGAAGAACACGACAGACAGATAACAATATATATATTGTTACATGTCTCCTTGAGTTTCTGTTTATTGGACTGTTCTATTCTTGGTTTCTCCCATTGTCCCCCCATTGATCTGTCTACTTTGGTTTAGTCCTTGTTAACGTTATCTGGTTCACCTGTCTGTCATTATTAGTTACCCTTTATAAGTCTGTCCTTGAGTTCATTACCCTGTCGGTCTTTATTGTTGATGTTTAATGTTTCTACGTGTGTGGATATTCCTGCCTGTTCCTGCTTGTGCTACCTGAAGATTATATTAAATATTGTTGCCTGTTATCTCGTCTCTCGTCTCGTTCCATCCAGCACGCAGCTACTACGTCACAGAAAGACCGACCTACAACAGTTTAACCGGCGGTATTCCCTTGCGTTTATTTTTCGTCTTGTTTCTCAGTGTTTTCTTTTTTGATTTTATTATCATGGATCCTACCGTTCTCCTCATCCTCCTGAAGCAGGGGGAACGCTCTCTTGAGGACCACACCCGTGATTACATCTTCCTCGCAGAACACTCCCACTTTCCGGATAGCAGCCTTTGCACTTTCTACCGTGCAGGACTGAACACCACCACTAAGGGGCTGCTATCCGGGGAGGGTCCTCGAGAGAGCCTGCCGGACTACATCGAGTGGGTGCTGGCGTCCTGTGGATCATCATGGACTATTGACTTCGTCAAGGAGGACATCAGCCCCACTCAAGACCCAGAGCCCAGCCAACCATCACCCCGATACGCGGAGTATGAGCCCGAGCCCACCGCAGATAAAGAGCCAGAGCCAAGAGCAACAGAGCCAGAGCCTGACACGTCTGACCAGGTGCGAGAGCCGGACACTACATCCGCGAAGGTGGAGTGCTGCGTGGAGCAAGACAGGGCTATGGAGAGCCCTGCCCACTGCACCACCGCTGGGGGTGAGCTTGAGCTAGACTCTGGGGATTTAATAGACTTCTTTACTGAATTATCTACCTGTTATGATCATCCTGTCTGCCTGGAATTCCCACCCACCCACCCTCTTCTGTCTACATTCATGTCTGTCTGGCCACCACTGTCCCCTGACAGCCCCTCTGCTCACCCTCAGCCCACCACCTGTGCAGTGGGCTCGCCGCGGGTCTGCCAGCTTCCATCGGCGTCATGGCTGGAGGATCCCTCAGCTCCGCCTCCAGCCTCAGAGTCCAGAACTCCGCCTCGGCCCTCCGACCCTGCGGCTCCACCACGGCTCTCAGCTCCCTCGTCTCCACCGTGGCCCGTCGGCCCACCAGCTCCACCGGGCTCCCTCGTCCCTCCGGCTCCGCCTTGGTCGGTCATCGTCCCGCCATCGCCTTGGGACTCCACTCCTCCGGCTTTGCCTCGTCGCTCCATCCCACCGGCTCCGTTGGGCTCCTCCCTCCCTCCGGCTCCCCCTCAGTCCTCTGTCGCTCCGGCTCCGCCGCGGACCTCCGGAGCTCCGCCTCCGCCTCAGTCGCCAGAGCCTTGGGCTCCGCCTTGGCCCTCCGGATCCTCGGTGTCGCCCTGGATCTTTGGCTCTCTGTCTCCGCCTTGGGCTCCACCTCCACCTGCTCTGCCGCCGTCGGTCGGCCCCCTGGAGTCGTCAGCCCTTCCTCCACCATGGCTCCTCCCTCCGTCGGCTCCACCGTGGGCTTACATCATGGCTGCGGTCTGGGTCTCTACTGGCTCCTCCTGCTCCGGGTCCCTCCTGTTTCCTCCCTGGCTCCTCCCACCTTCGTCGCCCCCTTGGACTCTGTTGACTCTGTTTGTTTTTGTCCCCCTTCCGGGGTCCTGTCCTCCACCGAAGCCTCCGCTGGTTCCGCCCAGCCTTCCTGAGCCTCCGCTGGTTCCGCCCAGCCTTCCTGAGCCTCCGCTGGTTCCGCCCAGCCTTCCTAAGCCTCCGCTGGTTCCGCCCAGCCTTCCTAAGCCTCCGCTGATACCGCCCACCTACCCTCTTTTTTTTTTTTTTTGGATGTTATACGGCGTGAGATGCGCCTATTCGGAGGGGGGTGTAATGTTACATGTCTCCTTGAGTTTCTGTTTATTGGACTGTTCTATTCTTGGTTTCTCCCATTGTCTCCCCCCATTGATCTGTCTACTTTGGTTTAGTCCTTGTTAATGTTATCTGGTTCACCTGTCTGTCATTATTAGTTACCCTTTATAAGTCTGTCCTTGAGTTCATTACCCTGTCGGTCTTTATTGTTGATGTTTAATGTTTCTATGTGTGTGGATATTCCTGCCTGTTCCTGCTTGTGCTACCTGAAGATTATATTAAATATTGTTGCCTGTTATCTCGTCTCGTTCCGTCCAGCACGCAGCTACTACGTAACATTATATATATATTATATATATATATTATATATATATATATATATATATATATATATATATATATTAGATGCCAATCACAATCATTTATTTATTGCAAAAATGTTAAGCAGCACCAAAAGCATCAAATGACGATGCGTTGAAGCCGCAGTCCTCTCTAGCAGAATACACAAGGTTTGTGTGAGTTGCAGAGAAGAATTTAAGTCGTTAATCGATGAAAACATTATCCAGATTATTACATAAAAGTAATTCGATTACAGTAATGCGTAACGCATTATACCCAACTCTGGTCATCAAGAGGACAAATAAAGTGAAAAAACGTTGGCTTTGATGTGTTTGGTTTAAACCGGTAGTTCACGGCTTTGTACAGATTTCAAAAGGATCCCAGCGTAAGGAACAAGTGGATTATGGATAGTTTATTTTTAATGGCTTCCCAGATTGTGTCAGAGGATTGATTGGAGCATTTTGTTTTGCAAACGAGGTGTCATAGAGAGTTCACAAAGAAACATTTGTTGAAAGTTGAAGCGGTACTAAATCTGACTGCAGCTGCATCACAAACTATAAGTAAATTATTTCATAATGCTTTGTCTGGAAATTAGTTTTATTTTGATTATGTTGTCAAAACCATCTCATGCAATAGCGAGTCAGCAATACAGTATCAGCAATACTCTCAGCGTTGATACTGTTTCCTATGCAAGCCTTAAAGGACACGCCCCTTAAAAACAAGTCATTTTACAGTGAGGTTCAGAATGAGGGTTGAAAATAACCATTCTTTCACATATTTATTTATTTATTTATTTTGTGCAAAAATCTTATAAGTAAACCTCAAGGAATATATTATAATAATAAAAAAAATCCATGTCATGACCCCTTTAATGCACGATTTTATTCACATATAAACACTAACATTCATGAATGCATTTACAGCATTCAGTAAACAGAAGCTCAAGCATGAGAACCAATGAAGTTCATTCTAGTGTGTCACAAAAAGTGTGAGCTTTTGCAAGAGCCAACGAGGTTTGTTCTCACATCTACAGTTGAGCTCTGTGTATGTTTGATGATCAGTGTTTACATAAAATCTGTTCATCATATAAAGCAATCACATCTCTTCAGATGACTTGGATGAAACCACTCTGTTCATATGGATTTTTTATGAATGTCTGAATCCGTCAGAGTTCTAGGTGAACAGACTTTCAATGAAGGAACAGAAATAGCTCAAATTATACATTCAACATCTTCATGGAAACATGAGGATCAGTAAATGATGACAGAATTCTAACATTTGGGCACAATGTGCCTTTAACTATGATAGAAATATACTGGTGAGAAATAATAATAATTTACCCTCCATGTTTTCCTTCAGCAATCTTCTCTCAGCAATACAGGAAGTCCACGCAGCACATTGGTCCATCTTGTATGGATGTCATGTTGATCCTGTAATTACATACAATACAATGTTAAACACTGAACTTATTATAAGTGTCATATACACTAAACATTTGTGAATTCTATGAAATTACACACATCAATACCCAAATTCAGAGTTTTTAAAGGCATGTTATTCTGTTATGCAAGGCTAAGTCATAGTGTGTCAAATTTAATAAGAACTGGTAGGTCCTGGTTTGTAATGCACTGAAGTTCAGCATACATCTGAAACAGAGGAAGAAAAATATAGTTTTACACACACATATTAAGATCAGACAATGCTCATATTCAGACAATGCTTCAGACAATGATCAGACAATGCTTCAAAATTATTTTTTTTTACCATTTTTTACCAGATGGTGCCATTTTTTCAGATTTGGCCATTAATGCAAATACTCGCTTTATTCCTGTTTTCTGCTTCTGCATATTATAGAGCCAACTGAATAAATAATGCAGCTATAATTGTGTGGATGTGTTGGTATGGATGTCAGAGTGTGGTCTGTATGCTTGTCATAGAAAAAATTGTGTGTGTTCTTGTAATATTTGAGAGCGAAAAACTCTACTGCAAATCACAAATCCAACCACTGTGTGCACCAGCGGAGTTTTGCTGGCATCTAATGGGGAAAATTTGGTACTGCGTCCAAACAAAATCTAACTGAAAGCTCACTTTTTGAGATAGCAGCCTCAAATTTGCAACACGACTTGTTTAGATTTATGGCTAGCAAGTTTAGTTCAACGTTTCATAAAATATATATTTTATATAAAATATTGTTCATAAAGCATTTTCATAAACTTAAACCTCTTTAACTTTTTAACCTTTTTCTACTTCAACAATAATCTGCCATGGCTCTTCTTAAAAATTAGACCAAACTTAACTCTGTGCTCCCAAGCTTCAAATTTTTATGACAGTTTTTTGACATGGACATTTTTGTCCACTAGGGACCTATGTGTAACTTTTTTTGATTGACGTACAAGGGTTAAAATCTTTATGACAGCTAGGATGGCCTTTTTTACATCATTTTATATGTATTTTTTGCCATTTTAAGTGCAACAAACTGCTAAAAATAACTCAATGTGATACTCACGAGACGGCTTCGTATGCACACACTTTGGATATAACTGTGAGCACACAGAAAACCGCCTTTGGAGCACGCAAATACCGAATGGCTTGAAAAAAACTTGCAAATGATACATTTTTGTGATGATACAACAATGACATGATTAGGCAAGCAACAATTCTGTCAACTGTCCCGAAACATGAGTTAAAGTCTAGTATCTCAGATGAGATGCACCGATGTGAAGCCGCTTTGAGACAGTAAAAGAGAGTACAGCTATACAAAGTTGCTGACGCGGTACAGCTAATCCTTTACACTGTTGTCAAATGACTGATTTAATCTACTGGTCTGTAGATTTATTTACTCATCTAACCTCCATGCTATATTAAATAAAAGTTTGCAGGAATTTCGCTCAATTTAAACTCGAAAGCTGCGAGAATAAGTAAAACTATATGTGAACTATGAACTTCGGGACTTGATTAAACCTAACTCTATAATACGAAGATCTGTGAAATAAATTTTCATAACTTTTCTAAAATGTTTTGGGTTTCTTTATTTTTCAAATTTTTTTCAAGGCCTGGAAATTGCTTTTTTAAAATTCCATGACTTTTCCAGGTTTTTCATGACCGTCTGAACCCACACCGTGGAGCTTTCTGGGTAGAACATGGGGAGAAGCAGGTCGAGCAGCTCTTGGAAGGAACATCTTGCAGCTGCCATTACAATCCATCAGGGACAACAGGGCTGGTAGGGAGACGTCTCGGCACTGGAGGAGCTGCTGCCGAACAGGGGAACATCTACCTGTCAAACAATGAGAATGTTTTAAATCGAAACAAGGTCTTTTTTTGACTTAAAAGGCCTGAACTAATCAAAATAACGTCTTTTTCTTACGCTTACTTTTTCGGTTTCTTTATTCTTCATTTACTGCAGAGGCTTCTTTAAACCAGGCGTGATTTAAGATATCCTCTAAGGTGCTCCATTCCATGTCTTTCTTAAGTTTCCGAAGAAGATCTGTGCATTCTGTGAAAGTTTTCAGACGAGAGCTGATTAGTCATGTTTGACCTGACACTCATGAACACATTTTGAGGTCTCTTGATCATGTAAGGTAATGTGACTTTGAAATACAATGCATTTGTTACTGTTACTGTGACATTCTCCGGATGCCCATGAACATTTAATCACTGCTAAACATTCATTGTCAATTGTCAATGCTTTACACTTTGATTAGTGTCAAAATAAGCAGAGCTTCATATGTTTTTGTTGTTTTGTTTTTTCATATGTTGTTATTGGTCTTACCTCTGGACAGGCGTCTCCAAAACGGAATTTCTTTGATGAGTGCACACAGCACTCTATATAACAATTCACATCCTGATTGTACAGCTGTCCTTCTGCACACTGCCCCTAAAGTACGTACTTCACTTGCTGTAAACAACACATTTCCAGAGTTTAGTAAAGCATCATCAGTGAACTGTAGTAAATATCAGTGATCAGTGTTAAAAAAAAACAACTCACATGTTTCTGCGATGAGCTGTGCACCTCCAAAGTCTATCAGCTTTATCTGCAGGGTGTCTCTGTTTATGAGGATGTTTTTCAAATGTGTGCGATCATGATGAACGCCACACATGTTACAATGATGCAACGACACCACAAGTTGACGCATGATTGCTTTAGCTACTCTTTCAGTTGGGTGACCTTTGCTATGTTTGACGTACTCGAACAAAGTCACGCTGTTAGGTGGACGCTCCATAATTAAAATCACTTGATCGTCCGTGTAAAACCATTCATATAATCTTATGATATGGTCACAGGGTGGATTACTTTGCACTCTTCTCATTGTGGATAACTCCAGACGCAAGGGACACAGAGGCTAAAGAAAAGAAATAGACAAAAGGTTAGATGACTCCCAACTAATTTCAAATCTCCTAACTAAAGTGTGAGAGAAATTAAAGATGAGGGCGATGAACTTTACAAGCACTTTATAGCTGATGATTGTAGGCTTTGATTGTCTAATTCAGTTATATCTCATACTGTCTACATACAGAATTTAATAAAACACCTCTTAATAATTTCATGAAGAATAAAGTCTTGTCAACTTACCAACTCCTCTCTGTTTGGGTACCAGTGCTCCATAAGAAATTTGATTGCCACCTAAAAAAAAGACAATTTTTGCAAACGTGAGTAAACTGATCCTTTTAGTTTGTGTACATGGCCATCTTTACATTTTTAAACATGTTTTGATCAAAAGCATAAACATTGATGTTTATGTCAGGACTCAAATTCTCACAGAAAGAAACAAAATGCAAAAAGTTTATGCAGAAAGAGTAACATACTATTTGGCCATCCGATTTTCTAGTAGCTTCGTAGACAGAGCCATGGTTGCCCGATCCAAGCTTCCCTCCTCTGACATAAAGAGCGTCCACGGGTCCTTGGAAAAAACACACAACAACATGTTAATATACAACATGAGACTGAACTCCAGCAGCAGCTGCTTGTGACTAAACTGTGCCTGTACCTGTGCAGATCAGGTGAGGAGACAGTAGGATTGGAGAATAAAAATAAAACCAGAAACAGGCTAGAATTGACATGAATCAAAGTAATATTACCTGGCAGGTCAATGTCCATTGAAGAGTCGCTGTCAGTGCTGTCTAGTGTACTTCGATTGACTTGGAAGAGACGCTTTAAAGTGTTCCAAAACATCCGGAATAACACACAGATGTTTCTTTCTACTGTACATATCAAAATTAACCAAAACAAAAGAAAAGAAAAACAAGGAAGATTGATTATAAACATCTCTAATTAGATTAGAGCTCTGTGATCGACTGTATATATATATAAAATATACCATATATACAGTATACCAACAATTAATCGTCTGTGATAAAACTGTATGTTGGTGACTTTAGTTTACTAAAATTAAATTACAAGCACAGTGCTGATGCTGTGCTACACAGAAGTCACACAGTAATCGTATTCAATTTATTTCTGTATGTCAGTATTGATTTGTACTGGTGTCATCTTTTACCTGTTGGGTTGTTTTGTTGTTCAGGGTGCTCTGCTGGGCTGCTGCAGGGATTTCTCTCAGTTGACTCGCTACTCAGCGTTGCTTGAGGCTCCCGGTTAGGCACACAAGGACACACTTTGGTTTTGAGTGTTTGGAAGTGGCCTTTTACAGCATTCTGCATTGTCCAGAAACAAGCACAGCCTTTCCTCCCTTTTGTGTGTTTTTCTGCAAACAACCCAGCTGGCATTTTAACGTGGAGTCAGCGTTGAATCAACGTCAGGTGTCAGTGTTGGATAACCGTTGGATTTTGTTTAGATTTTGCAAATCGAATCAACGTTGAAATAGCAACGTCATTCCAACGTCACGTTTGTCAACATAGGTGAATTTGCCAACATTGAATCAATATTGATTTTAGTTTAGATTTTGCAAATCCAATCAACGTTAAAATTTCAACGTCACTAAAGTCCTGCTTTTCAACAGTTTATTGATCAGCATTGTTTGGATGTTGGAACGTTATTTTTCTACTGATATCCCTAGTGAAAAAAAATATGCTAAGTATACTTGCAGCCAGACTAATTGTCAGCATACTTCAAGTGTGTTACTGATTAGTTAACTTGAAGTGTGCTATTTTGGAACAACTAATTTTGTGCTAAGTATATTTTAGTTGTAATGAAATTGTAGTAAAGCATAACTGTAAGTGTATTTAGTGTACTTTTATGTGCTAAATTGGAACAACTTCAAGTATACTTAGTATACTTTAAGTAAGTATATGCTGTGTAAGTTAATTGCATGCTTGATTAGTGATATTAAAGTGTACTTTGTTTGTATTACAAGTATATTACAAATTAATTAAGGGTGTCTTCAAAATATACAAGAAACACACCATAAATATATTATTTTTGAGTAAAAATATGCAATTTTTTTCCCCAATGCTGAATGCACTCGTTGTCAGGGTCATTAAACCAGTGTGAGTGAAATTCAATTTTTGGCCATGCAATAGTGTTTACTTGGCTGTACTTGTGACATCACAAACTAGTAGCTGAACTTCCTGTCCCGTACACTGTAAATCCTAATAAGTTCAGCTTACTTAAAAAAAAGTTTGGAAACAGATTGCCTTATTTTGTTAAAGCAAACTTAAAAGTAAAACTAAAGTTAATTTAATAATCAGTTTAAAGTAAAGAAAGCAAACTCTTACAGAGTAAATTATCTAATAAATATCAAGTTGGATTAATGTAATTTCTAGTTAACATACTCCAGGACATTTACTAATCTTACTTAAGATTTAATAGTAAGATTACTTTATTAATTCTATTAACTAATAGTGTTATTTTGTGTTGTGCGAACATCTTAAATGCTGTTATTCTCAACATGGATTTAATCTGCCATTTTAAGCTATGGGAACTTAAAACATTTTGTGCAATCGGTTTCCACATTTTCTTTAAGTAAACTGAACGTATTTTTATTCGTTCAACCAGCATGAAATGAACTTAACACAAGTTTGAAATTCTCAACAGTTTATTTTTGTAAAAAACTTTAAGAATATCACAATAATAAAAATTAGCTTTTAAAACATCTGTGTTCTTATAATACTCTTTACAGACTTCTTGACTAAACAACACTTTGTTGTCATAACATTATCTGGACCCACTGGAACACTGTTAAACAATAGAGCATTTTCAGAATGGCATGCAAACAGAACAGCAAAAATAAAATACAGGCCTTTCAAACCCATCCATGACAATTCTTCCCTCCATGATTGCCTTTATTGCATCCACAATGAGGGCATGTCCTCTGGTAGAACTGTGAGCAGGTCTACAACTGCTTGACTGAAGTCTGCATCCACATCCTAAGTAGAGAAATAAAATAGGTACAGTGTAAATTTCTCCATTTCAATACTGGAAATGTTCTAAAAGCAAACATTGACAAGGAACTTTTAATGCTTTTCATTTATAAGCAAATTGATTCATATTGATGACCAGAGTGAGTGTACAATGATCTGTGCAAACATCAAGCACAAGGAAATGTAATTAAGCTTTAAATTATGATCACCAAAGAGAGATGACGAGATTTATAGTGTGATAGTGACATTTCACAATACATGATTTCAATCAGAGCAAAAGTGTAAATTATCATTTGTGTCAACTATTACTGCATGCCTTGTCTTGGAAGTCTTGGAATATTACACACAAGTTCCATGGACTACATTTTTTGTACATTGTTTTCAACATTATAGATTTACAGAACTTTTTTTTTTTTAACAACATGCTAAGAATGCTAAGAGCATTTTCTCTCTTGTTATGGAGTGATGGATCACACCCATCATTTACATGATTTTATCTTAAAGGGTTTGTTCACCCAAAAATTAAAATTAGCCCATGATTTACTCGCCCTCAAGGCATCCTAGGTGTGTATGACTTCATTCTTTCAGACCAATCCAATCAGACTAACATTAAAAAAATGTCCTGGCTCTTCCACGCTTTCCATGGCAATGGGCGGGTGTTTCTGTTCAACAGTTCAAAAGGAGTGCAAGAAAGCGCATCCATCCATAATAAAATGTGCCTCACACATGAATAAAGGCCTTCTGTAGTGGATCGATGCATTTTTTTAAGAAAAATATACACATTTAAAACGTTATAAACACTTTTCTCTCACTTCCACTAACTGTCATATGTGCAAGCCTTTCCAGGTGGATGTTGTAGGACGTTTGTGTGCATGCGCTGGTGTAAATATGCTAGTCGAAATGTAAGTTTCAACTAGCAAAGAAAAGTTTGTTTACAGGAGCAAAGGAAGCAAAGTTTCCTTACTTTAGCAAAAGAAAACCAGTTTGCTCTTGGTTTATATTGAAATCCTCCGACATTCTTCTTTATGGATCTTTGTTTTGTACTTCTAATTCGTTACTGGTGTTTCATTTCGCTCTGTCCTGTGCTTCCATGTTTGTCACTAATCACCGGCACATACGCACACGCACATCCTACATCAGCTGCCCGGGATGGCTTCTGCCTATGACAGTTAGCGGAAGTGAGAGAAAAGTGTATGGTTTTAAATATGGACATTTTTCGTACAAAATCATATATTCGCTACAGAAGGCCTGTATTCACCTCTCGGAGCTGTGTGAGGCATGTTTTATTATGGATGGACGCATTTTACTGCACTTCATTAAACTGTTGAACAGAAACAGCCACCCACTGACATTATAAAGCTTGGAAGAGCCAGGATATTTTTTAATATAACTCTGATTGTATTGGTCTGAAAGAAGAAAGTCATACAATAGGGCTGCACGATAAATTGCATGCGATTGTCATGCACATCTTGTCAGTAAAGACGGTTATGTGATTAGTAGTAAATCTCCATCACGTGCATTCAGATAGAGCGAAATTTAATACACAGAGCCTTAGTTCGCTGACGAGCTACACAATATCATGTTCATACTCGCAGATGAATCGCATTCGATTATGAACGCGATATTGCGTAGCTTGTCAGTGAACTAAGGCTCTGTGTATTAAATTCCGCTCCATCTGAATGCATGTGATGGAGATTTACTTCTAATCACAGAACCATCTTTACTGTCGAGATGCGCATGACAATCACATGTGATTTATCGTGCAGCCCTAATATACACCTAGGATCCCTTGAGAGTGAGTAAATCATGGGCTAATTTCCATTTTTGTGTGAACTAGGCTCTTTATTTCAAGAAGTTTATTTCAAAGTGTGTAAAGTCTGTAATGATGTTTGTGATCACTCAACACAATTTCGCGAAGTTAAAGCATTTACACCAATTTCAGTAATAAACTGTTTCACAAAAGACAAATATAGCATCTACTGCAAAACTAAAAAAAAAAAAATAATACACAGAACCTTTGGCAATTTCTCATAACCTGAACTATATTCATATTGAATAAAACAAAACGATGAGAGCAGAAAATCCAGTAATACTTACGAAACACATCCTGTAAAATTCCTCTGGGTCATTCTCCAGGATTACTGAAAGGCCCTGAAGTACTGCAGTGGAAACATCAGATGACTATGAAAAAACAGAGACAGGCTGAGGATAACAATCATAAGCAAATCATGATTTAAAGATGACAACTACAGCCAACATGATAAAGAGATACCTTTTAATTAACTTGATGTGAAATTTAAAATCATTTTTTCTAGAAAATGTCAAAAGTGCAGAGTCTGTGTCCAGTGCTGCGCAGAACTCAGATCCGAGATATGCGACTGAATCCTGCAAAGATCTAAGAACAAACATTGAGTGGCTATTAACATTTTGAAGGACACAATCCATAAACACACTTTTTGAAAAGGAATAGGGTTTTGAAAATTTTGGAAAAGGAAAAAAAAACAGGTTTTGATGAGGAAAATAAATCTTTCAGTGAAAAGTCATCAAGGGTATTAAATACACATTTGTATTAAATTTACAGTCTTTGAAAGGACACTGACATTTATTGTTACTTGTCAAACGAGTATGCAAACTGAATAAAATCTGACACATCATCTGGCTCAGTTAAAGAAAAAGTTCACTCAAAAATAAAAATTAGCTATTAATTTACTCACCCTTACGCCACCCAAGATGTTCATGAGTATTTTTCTTCAGCAGAACAGCAAAGAAGATTTTTAGCTAAATATGTGGCCTTTGGTGATTGATACAATTTAAGTCAGAGACTGTCCATTTTTGGAGGGAAAAAACATATCAAGGAGCACAAAATTAATACCGGTTGCTCCTGATGATATATTGAGGTTTTATCAAGCAAGATGATCGATCTGTGGAAGAAAATGAAATAAATGCTTTTAAGTCTCATTTACTGCATTCATCTTACATTTATCTAAGTAGATCCTCTCTGCAAAGTAAACACAAATGTAAAGAATGTCTGTTATGTCACAAACATAGCACTTGTAACAAACATAAACTAAAGCATCTGAACTTACATTTCCACTGCACAGCAGTCATCAACTGGTATTCTAAAATAATAAAAAAGTGTTATCCATTAATCAAAAATCAGTGAACACTGAAAAAACAAAACCAAATGCATAGAGTGTTTTTTTTCTTATGTGATGTAAATGGAAACATCTGGTATTTTAAAACTAAGATCGTTAACTTACATTTAAATAAGTTTCAATGTTATATATACTCTGCTTGAGGAGGTAGGGGTGATGGGTCTGCTAAAGACTCGTTGACAATCTCAGAATGCGTGTTGTTTGTTACTGCCTGCACATTACCGTAATTATCATACTAAGCACGCATACTATTTTCGTCGCAACCAGGTATTTCTAACAAATAATGCTACGGCTTGACTACAGTTTAGCAATCATAGTTGCTTTCAAAATCGCCGTGTCAAGTTAAAAAGAGTTATTTTAAAAGAACCCGTTTGAAGATGTTCTTTTCCATCCGTTTGTACACTGACCGGATTGCGCGCTCTCGAGCTCTCTCATGGTTTGAAGTGTTTTGTTTACTTCTCACTGAATTTTGAATTCTGCAAAACGTCACATGAAACAACCGTCGTTCAAATTACTCCTATTCTCGTAACTTATCACTAGCACGAATGGATAACATAGTAATTAATAGACAACCAGCAGCTAATTTTACAGATATGAAGCGGACATTAAGTTAACTGGTTTGAACAGAAATCGCTTCAAATAATGTGCAGGGTCAACCGTGTTTGAGTTCTTTGAATGGGCTAAGATGTTCCACAAAACTGCATGCAACAAAGTGCATAAAATCTAACCATCATAAGGACTAACAAGCAAAAAAACAGAAAATGAGACTTAAATTAAAAGCTTTTACCTTGATTTTACCGAAATAGATCCTCTGCAAACACGTTGAATCCTCAACCGTTGTGCTTCTGCGACGTGGGGGAGGGGCAATTGTCGCCCAGGGCGCATGCGTAACAGCATGTCTTGGACATTGAGTAATTTTACTTAAATTTCATTAGTTATGGGAAATATCTGTTCTAATATTTCAGCAACAATGAAAAAAATTTAGTAAACAACATTTTGGTTAAAATAGAGTTGTAACGAGGTGAACGAGACGAGAGGCGAGCGGATCCATATGCAAGCTTTTATTCGAAACGCGAGACAAAGACATGGTCGTACAGGCTGGGTCGAGACGGGAGCAGACAGGAATATCAAAGGCAGTGGGAGAGAGTAATCCAATAAACGTGAGCAATAGTCCAAAAGGCAGGCGGCTAGACAGTCCAGACGAGATAACCAGGCGAGAGGGAAAAAACCAGGAACCAGGAACGAGGAAACTAGGAAACGCTAATAATAACAACAACAAGAAAATACAACCAACCGTGAAGTGCACTGAAAAGGAGCGGGGTTTTTATAGGGCGCCTGATTGGTCACGGGGACTGACGCAATCAGAGCGGTGGAGGATGGGAGATACAGTCCGAGATGCAAAGCGACAGTCAGAGTGAGTGGGTGGAGCGAGAGTGACATCTGGTGGTGAGTAGACAACGGGACACCGACCAGGTTCGTGACAGAGCCCCCCCCCCAAGGAGCGGCTTCCAGACGCTCGAAAGAAACAACAGTCCAGGGGAGCGGTGGGATGGGGGGGAAACAGGGCGAGGGCTGGAGGACCAGGTCCATGAGGGAAGCCCAGAGATTGAGGCAGGACCGACAGAGCAGGTACCCTCCAGGGCGGAGCCGGAGGCAGAGCAGGAGGCGCAGGAGCCCTCCAGGGCGGAGGTGGAGCAGGAGCCTTCCAGGGAGGGGCCAGAGGCGGAGCAGGAGGCGCAGGAGCCCTCCAGGGCGGAGCCGGAGGCAGAGCAGGAGGCGCAGGAGCCCTCCAGGGCAGAGCCGGAGGCAGAGCAGGAGGCAGAGCAGGAGGCGCAGGAGCCCTCCAGGGCGGAGCCGGAGGCAGAGCAGGAGGCAGAGCAGGAGGCGCAGGAGCCCTCCAGGGCGGAGCCGGAGGCAGAGCAGGAGGCGCAGGAGCCCTCCAGGGCGGAGCCGGAGGCAGAGCAGGAGGCAGAGCAGGAGGCGCAGGAGCCCTCCAGGGCGGAGCCGGAGGCAGAGCAGGAGGCGGAGCAGCCCTCCAGGGAGAAACAGGAATCTGCGTCACGGTCTGGGACCTGGGGAAAGCAGGGACAGCGGAGGCAGACAGAGTAGGGGGAAAAGGCGGAGCGGCCCTCCGGGGCGGAACAGGAGGCGGAGCGGCCCTCCGGGGCGGAACAGGAGGCGGAGCGGCCCTCCGGGGCGGAACAGGAGGCGCAGCGGCCCTCCGGGGCGGAACAGGAGGCGCAGCGGCCCTCCGGGGCGGAACAGGACCCCGCTTTACGATCTGGGGCCTGGGGAAAGCAGAGACAGAGGAGACAAACAGAGAAGGGAGAGAAGCAGAGAGCTTGTAGGGGGACGCCACCTCCAAGGGAGGATCCACAGCCATGGCTGACACCTCTGGAAGTATTGGCGCAGCTTCTCCGACCAAGTGGCACTCTGGAACAGGCTTGTGACCAGGCGAAAACTCTGGAGCTGGCTTGTGACCAGGCGGGAGCTGGGGCGGAGCAGGAAACTGCGTTATGGCCTGGGATCTGGAAACGGCAGAGACAGAAGAGGTAGAAAGAATTTGGGGAGAAGCAGAGAGTCTGTAGAGGGACGCCGCCTCCATGGGAGGATCCACAGCCGAAGCTGACACCTCAGGAGGCATAGGCGCGGCTTCTCCCACCGGTGAGGCCTCTGGGTCTGTCTCGTGGTCAGACGGGACCTCTGGAGCAGACTTGAGAGCAGACGGGACCTCTGGAGCAGACCTGAGACCAGACGGGACCTCTGGAGCACAGTGTGCAGCCCACACACACCAGATGGCAACCGCCATTAAAGGAAGAGCAGCAGCGGGAGGTTGTGGTGGGTCCAGTGCGCTGGCTATCCCGATAGGCCATGGTCTTGGGATGTCAGACGAGATGTGACTTGACTTGGGGTCGTTGGACTGGGCCTGACCTGGCTCTGGGCCATCAGACGGGGCATGGTAAAGCTCTGGGTGGTCGGACGAGACGTGGCTTGAGTCTGGGCGGTCGGACGAGACGTGGCTTGAGTCTGGGCGGTCGGACGAGACGTGGCTTGAGTCTGGGCGGTCGGACGAGACGTGGCTTGAGTCTGGGCGGTCGGACGAGACGTGGCTTGAGTCTGGGCGGTCGGACGAGACGTGGCTTGAGTCTGGGCGGTCGGACGAGACGTGGCTTGAGTCTGGGCGGTCGGACGAGACGTGGCTTGAGTCTGGGCGGTCGGACGAGACGTGGCTTGAGTCTGGGCGGTCGGACGAGACGTGGCTTGAGTCTGGGCCGTCAGGCGGGACGTGGCTTGAGTCTGGGCCGTCAGGCGGGACGTGGCTTGAGTCTGGGCCGTCAGGCGGGACGTGGCTTGAGTCTGGGCCGTCAGGCGGGACGTGGCTTGAGTCTGGGCCGTCAGGCGGGACGTGGCTTGAGTCTGGGCCGTCAGGCGGGACGTGGCTTGAGTCTGGGCCGTCAGGCGGGACGTGGCTTGAGTCTGGGCCGTCAGGCGGGACGTGGCTTGAGTCTGGGCCGTCAGGCGGGACGTGGCTTGAGTCTGGGCCGTCAGGCGGGACGTGGCTTGAGTCTGGGCCGTCAGGCGGGACGTGGCTTGAGTCTGGGCCGTCAGGCGGGACGTGGCTTGAGTCTGGGCCGTCAGGCGGGACGTGGCTGGACTCTGGGCCGTCAGGCGGGACGTGACTGGACTCTGGGCCGTCAGGCGGGACGTGACTGGACTCTGGGCCGTCAGGCGGGACGTGACTGGACTCTGGGCCGTCAGGCGGGACGTGACTGGACTCTGGGCCGTCAGGCGGGACGTGACTGGACTCTGGGCCGTCAGGCGGGACGTGACTGGACTCTGGGCCGTCAGGCGGGACGTGACTGGACTCTGGGCCGTCAGGCGGGACGTGACTGGACTCTGGGCCGTCAGGCGGGACGTGACTGGACTCTGGGCCGTCAGGCGGGACGTGACTGGACTCTGGGCCGTCAGGCGGGACGTGACTGGACTCTGGGCCGTCAGGCGGGACGTGACTGGACTCTGGGCCGTCAGGCGGGACGTGACTGGACTCTGGGCCGTCAGGCGGGACGTGACTGGACTCTGGGCCGTCAGGCGGGACGTGACTGGACTCTGGGCCGTCAGGCGGGACGTGACTGGACTCTGGGCCGTCAGGCGGGACGTGACTGGACTCTGACTCTTGGAGATCAGCCCTGACATTGCTTGACGCAGGTACGACCGCCTTGACGTTGCTGGACTTGGAAGCTTGACTGGACGCTGAAGCTTGACTGGACGCTGAAGCTTGACTGGACGCTGAAGCTGCATTATGACAGGACCTGACAACTATGCTTGACTCACGAGGATCTGCTGAGGCCTGGCTTGCTTCAGGAACAACAGCTGTAACGTGACTTGGCTCAAGAACGACAGCTGTAACGTGACTTAGCTCAGGAACGACAACTATGACTTGGCGCGACTCGTGAGGAACAGCGACTGTGTCTTGACCTGACCCTGTTGCTGGACCAGACTTGGAAGCTTGATCGGATGTAAATGCTTGACCGGACTTGGAGGCCTGACTTGACCTTGGAGCGGCAGCTGGAGCTTGACTTGACTCAGAAGATGCACCTGCAGCTTGACTTGGCTCTGCAGCTTGACTTGGCTCTGGAAATGAAGCGGTGTCCTGACCTGTTTTTACAGGAACAGCAGCTGTAACATGACTTGACTTAGCAAGGACAGCAGCTGTAATGTGACCTGACTCGTGAAGAACAGGTGTGACTTGGCTTGACTCGTGGGGAACAGCTGTGACCTGGCTTGACTCGTGGAGAACGGCAGCTGTGTCTTGACTTGACTCAGGGATAGTCGCCGCGACATGGAGCGCCACTTTAGCTGCCCATACCGTCATTAGGGGTGAGTCCAGCACGTGGGCCATCATGAGGCGTGGCTTGGAGGCAGCGACCCTCTTGTGGAGAGACTCTGGGATGGCGGCCATCTTGTGGGCTGGTTGTGGGAAGGCAGCCATGACAGGTGCAGGCCCTGGATGGGCAGGCATGGCGTGAGCAGGCCCTGGAGTGGCAGGCATGGCGTGAGCGGGCTGTGGCTTGGCTGGCGTGGCGTTAGCGGGCGCTGGCTTGACAAATGCAGGAAACATAGCTCCAGCTTGACTTGACACAGGAAACACAGCTGCAATCTGACTTGACTTGGGAAACACAGTTGCAACTTGACTTGACTTGGAAACTTGACTTGCCTCGGGAAAAGCAGCTGCAACTTGGGTAGACTTGGAAACTTGACTTGACTCAGGAAATGTAGCTGTAGCTTGACTTGACTTAGGAAATGCAGCTGCAACTTGACTTGGAACCTTTACTTGACTCAGGAAATGCAGCTGTAACTCCACATAGCTCTGGTATGGCGGCTGTGACGTGACGGAGCTCTGTTTCCGCCGCCATCTTGTGAACGGACTCCGCCGTCGCCGCCATTGCACGAGCGCGCTCCGACACGGACGCCATTTCACGAGCGATCCAGGCGGCAAACGTGTTCGTGGGATCGTGCTCCGGCATGACCGCCAATTTGCGAGTGGGACGCGCGGGCGCCATTACCGCGTTGTCGCGTTCCCTCTGCGCGACCCCCACGGTGCACGGCGAACCCACACACAACAGCGCAAAGTTCAGAAACGCCTTGAGCGACGAGCGCGGGCCCTCGCGTCTCAGTCGCGCACGGAGGGGCTGGTTCACGCCGTCACAGAAAATCTCAATTTTAATACAGTCCGGGAGGGTGGAGTAGTTGGAAATCGAAACAAACTCACGGGTATATTGTTCGAGGGTGTGGGATCCTTGTTTGATTCTGCATAGAGTTGTGTCTGTGTCCATGTCTGAAGAATGTCCGGGGTGAAAGCTGCTGGATCCTGTTGTGACGGTTGGTTCTGTAACGAGGTGAACGAGACGAGAGGCGAGCGGATCCATATGCAAGCTTTTATTCGAAACGCGAGACAAAGACATGGTCGTACAGGCTGGGTCGAGACGGGAGCAGACAGGAATATCAAAGGCAGTGGGAGAGAGTAATCCAATAAACGTGAGCAATAGTCCAAAAGGCAGGCGGCTAGACAGTCCAGACGAGATAACCAGGCGAGAGGGAAAAAACCAGGAACGAGGAAACTAGGAAACGCTAATAATAACAACAACAAGAAAATACAACCAACCGTGAAGTGCACTGAAAAGGAGCGGGGTTTTTATAGGGCGCCTGATTGGTCACGGGGACTGACGCAATCAGAGCGGTGGAGGATGGGAGATACAGTCCGAGATGCAAAGCGACAGTCAGAGTGAGTGGGTGGAGCGAGAGTGACATCTGGTGGTGAGTAGACAACGGGACACCGACCAGGTTCGTGACAAGAGTAAACTTACTAGTGTTTTTACAGCAAGGAATACTATTTGTTTTTTTTTTTCTTGTGTTCGTATGGTGTGCTGTTGGTATAAAATTATAAATGCATTGATGTACATGGACCTCTCTGTGACATTGTATAAATTTATTAAAATACTTAAATCACAATTACAAGAGTAGACTTTTGTATGCATACACTTCATTTAATAATGTTTTAAATGGGCTTGCATTTATCATATGTTTTATTACTTTCTGTTGCAAGCATGAAGTACACTTAAAAATTACTCCAAAATTTAACTTAAAGCATACTAACAAGTTATTTAATAATGTACTTTAAAAGTATACTTTCAATGCATTGTTACATTTCAGCACACAGTTAAAAATAATACTAAAATATATTTAAATAAAGCGCAAATAAATACACTTTTAAAAACAAACAAAACTACATTTCAAGTATATTTTTAGAAAATATATTTTTTAGAAAATATACTAAATTACAATTATTTTAAAGTGTGTTAAAAGTTGTATTGTGAAAATAGGTAAAAGCATGGTGGTAATACACTTTTTATATATTTAAAGTTAGTACAATTTTTGGTTAGTATATTTGCAATGTACTATTGAAACAGGAAATATATTACAAATACAATAAAGTATACTTTTTTTCACTAGGGATATTTCAACAAAATGTTTAAAAGTCATGGTTGTAAAAATAATGTTGATTTGACGTACAACTAAAACATTTATTTTTATTTCTATGTTGAATCCATAGTGAGTTAACAACACCATTTCAACCATTTGGTATTCAACGTTGTTTTGACGTTGAATGAATGTTTTTTCATAAACTGACATTATTTCAACCACATTTAAACGTTTAAGGTCGGTCGAATGCCAGCTGGGAAGGAATATTGATTAGAAACATCTTTTTTAATAGCCCAGATTACAGCTGCAACATTAACTTGTAAAACTGTCCTAATGTAGAGCTGCTTTATGTTATCCATGTGAATAATTAGCAGGTTTTGCGTTCATGTTTTTGGAAGAGGCTCAGCCAAATTACAAGCACACTGCTGATGCTGTGCTACACAGAAGTCACATAGTAATTGTCTTGTACTATTTATTTCTGTATATATGTCAGTATTGATTTGTGTTAACATTGTCAGTTACCAGTTGGGTTGTTTTGTTGTTCAGGCCCATCTGCTGGGCTGCTGCTGGGATTTCTGCCAGCTGACGCAACAGTGCTACTTGACGGATGAGCTCTGCTGTTCTCAGGCTCCACTGGTAAGTATTCAAACGCATCTTCGAACACTTCACTGCTGCTCCTCTCCAGTTCTACTGGTAAGTATTCAAGCGCATCTTCGAACACTTCACTGTCGCTGCTCTCCATCTCCACTGGCAAATATTCAAGCGCATCTTCGAACACTTCACTGTCGCTGCTCTCCATCTCCACTGGCAAGTATTCAAGCGCATCTTCGAACTCTTCACTGCTGATGCTCTCCATCTCCATTTGTAGGTATTCAAACGTGTCCTCGAACACTTCACTTTTGCTGCTCTCCATCTCCACGGCTAAGTTTTTGAACATGTCCTCAACTGCTTCACTGCTGCCTCTCTTCATCTCCAATGGTGAGCTTGTATTCATGACATTCACTTTCTGCATCTTGCCTATTGTTTGTTTTTCTAGACTGCAATGTACTCTCTATTTAAATTCTGTGTCTACAGACTGTGTTTGTAACACTTTCTGTCTAATTTAATTTCAAGGAACTACAGGAGCTTCTACTCTGATAATCGTTGGACTGAACTAGGGCTGTGCAATATGGACAAAATAATCATATTGCGATTTTTTGAACGAATATTGCGATTGCGATTTTATTTGCGATTTTGGCAACTGTTTTTGCTTTTTCAAACAAGCTACATACATACATTCTAAATGTATTCAGTGCACAAGAAGTGCATAACAAAACATTTCACAATGAAATAACATAGTATTAAGTTTAATAAACAAAACTGTAGTAAAATTGTCTTTAAAACAGACAACATAAAATAAATTAAGATTAACCTCAACTCTAGTTAATAACATACTGTACACAGTAGTACTAACTGCTTGATAAACAAAACTGTAATAAATTGTCTTAAAAACAGACAACATGAAAAAAATAAAGATTAACTAACCTCAATTCCAGTCATAACAATAAATAAAAACTAACGTAAATCAAAACCAAAAAACAGATTGCTCTCTTAAAGGTTTTTTGCAAGAAAAACCAGCATGTCCACCATTTCTGGTTTTAAGCATGAACGGTGACATGTCACCACATTTCCCCCAGTACTAAACACTCTCTCCGAAGGTGAGCTGGTGGCAGGAATACAAAGATACTTTTGTGCAACCCTGCTCATTCTTGGAAAATTTATCTGATGGAGTCTCCACCATTTCAGAGGATCTTCCTCACTGTCAATAGATGGAGAAAGCAGGTAGCTGTTTAACTCAGCGGCTATGGCTTCTTCAAGTCGCAGAGCTGCTGGCATGGCTGATGTCGTTTTGAAGAAGCTTCCTAAGGACTTCCGTGCTTTTTTGCCTGGTGGAGGTAGATCAATGTCAGGATTCTCTCTGCATGTGTTACTCACAGATTCAGATGTATCCTTTGACATACAGAACAGAAAGAAAAGATTAAAAAGCCATATAAAATAGTGTTTATCTAAGGAGATGACAGTTTCATCCAGTTTACATAAATTAACTCACCTTGTGTGAACTCATTTCCATGTCAGACATCACCCTGGCCTTAATGTTTGGAAGTTTATCCTCATCAGTGTAGCTGGTTTTGAATCTTGGATCCAAAAATGTTGCTGTATCCAGAAGCTCTTGGGTAGTTTCATCCTCATAATGTTTGTTGATGTAGTTCAGAATTTTTGATTTTATAGTCTTTGTCAAGTCAGTATCTTCATCCTCCACTGCAAGTATCTTGGTGTTCAGCAGGTGAAGAACCGGTTTCACATACGACACACTGATGTAGTTTTCACTGGAAAGGGCATCCGTGAACTCCTGAAGTGGACGCAATGCCTTACTTACAGATTCTAGAACATCTGTGTCTTGCCATTGGGGCACTAGGTGTCTTGTTTTACGGTCAGCTGAAAGGACCTGGGACAGTGCCCTCTGTTGCTCCAAAACCCTTTCTATCATTTGTTGTATTGAGCCCCATCTTGTTGGGCATGATGTTATGAGGGCATGTTGGGGAAGCTGGAGTTCTTCCTGGGCTTCGGCTAACATCTTCTTTTTTTTCCAACTGTGGGAAAAATGTCCCACTAGCTTTTTGCACAAGCCATTGGCTCGGGAAATGCGAGGTTCATCTTTGATTGCATTTTCTAAAAAATAAAAAATTGCAAAACATGATGAAAATGTGTATTTTATTCATTTAAATATAAAACTATTGAGTAACACTTTACAATAAGGTGCTATTTGTTAACAACTAGTTAATACATTAGCTAAAATGAACTGACAATGAGCAATACTAATAATGTTAGTTCATGTTAATTTTAGCATTTATTAATACATTATTAAAATCAAACGTTGTCATTGTTAACATTAGTTAATGCACCATGAACTAACATGAATAGCTGTACTGACATGAACTAACATTAACAAGAATGAATAAATGCTGAAAAAGAAAATTGTTTATTGTTAGCTAATATATTAGTATTTGTGGCGACATATATGCAAATTCATTTTCCGCCAGTAGGAGGCGCTTAGAGCGAGACAGAGAGCGGTTTCCTTGGTAACGCTATATACAAAGCAACCCTTTATCAGGCATTACATGCAAAATAAAAAGAAAATGACATCCAAAAATTTATGAGGACAGTCGGTTTCCTTCAGACTTATGGTTCCAACTATGGTACAAGTTGAAAATACTATTACAAAACATTATACGTTTTCATATTAAACATCTTTGCGCAATTTGTTTCTTAATAAAAAAGTATGCCCTACAAAGTGTCCTAATGTAAATTATACATTACTTAATGTAAAGTATAATAAATGTATAATAAAATCTAACTTACCAATTGCCAAATGCAGTCTGTGTCCGAAGCACTGCAATCGTGTCCAGTTGTTCAAAGTGACAGCCTTCACTATATTAGTTCCATTGTCTGTGGTGATAGACACTTGTTGCTCTTCACAAAGTCCCCATGATGCTAAAGCTTCTTTTAAACCTTCAGATATATTTTCTCCAGTGTGATCTTCTGGGAAGAATGCTGTTTGCAAACATCGACTTTTCATTTTAAAGTTGTCATTAACATAGTGGACCGTTAAACTCATGTACGGCTCCATCGTTCTGCTGGACCACATATCTGTGGTCGTGGCGAAGTATTTCACCTGCTTGAGCTCGTGTTCAACGCCCGCCTTACATTTCTCATACATTTCGGGAATAGCAAATCGTGTGAAATGAGTGCGAGATGGCAGCTGGTATCTTTTGTCAAGTGTTTGTATTAGTCTTCGGAAGCCGTCTTTACTGACGATGTGCGCAGGCATCATATCTTTGCATATATGATAGGTGATTGCATCGGTAATTTCTTTGTGCCGTTTTGATCCTTTCTCATAAGGCACGGCACTTGCAAATGCTTGAACAATGGATACTTGTTCAGTCTGTTCGGGCTGGCTTTGATGTGTGCTTTTGTTTGTTTCGATGGACTTTGTCGACATGCATTGATCATGCAGTTTTTTATGACGCTGTTTTAAGTGTTGGAACAGATTTGTAGTATTGCTCCGTTTCGTTGGAATGATCATTTCACAAGTCTTGCAAAATTACCTTGCTCTGTGACACATCCTCTCTCCTGAATCCAAAATACTCCCAAACGACTGACGTTGAATTTCTCTTTGGCACCAAATCATTTTTATGTTGACCTGCATCCATATTTTATGTTCTTTCCTCCCGCTCGCCTATTCGGTTCTCCCGCTCAGCTTCTTAGTGCGCGGAGTGAGCTCTGATTGGTTAACATCTTCCTCCGGTCAGCTTCTTCGTGCGCGGAGTGAGCTCTGATTGGTTAACATCTTTTTCCCGCTCAGCTTCTTCGTGCGCGGAGTGAGCTCTGATTGGCTAACATCTTTCTCCCGCTCAGCTTAGCTGTAATTGCCCGGTGCGCTGCACGTACCTATTCTGAATAAAAATCTAAATAAATTAATAGATAAAATCGCAGCCTTATGCGGTTTAGAAATCGCATGTGCTTAAATCGCGATTTTTTTGCGATTGCGATTAATTGCACAGCCCTAGACTGAACTGAACTACTCATGTAGTGGTACTGCATGTTCTAATAGAATCTGTGACGTCATAAAGGACTCGTGGTCACGTGACCAGTCAAGCGTAAAGCTGCTGCTATGGCAACTGAGAGACTGACATTTAAACAGTAGTCATTTGCAATTAAAAATTATTGTTTTTGCCTCTTGATAATTTTTAATACTTTAAAATTAAGGTGCATTCATGCCATATCGGAATTTCCGTAATTACGAGATTCCAGCTTGTAAAAAGCCTTCACGTACTAGTACAACTGGTAATTACAACTTGTGAACTGGGAGTCTTTTGAGAGCTACGACTTGTACCACATGACCGCTGTACCACCTGACCAATGTAGGTTCTGTTTAGGCGTTGATAGTGTCGCCATAGAAAAGCATAATTCAGAGTCTGAGGACGTGAACAGCTCCGAGTAGAACGTCACATGTTGTCATCTCGAAATTACGGTAATTACGATATGGCGTGAATGCAGCATTAGTTAAAGTAAAACGATTGTTTTGCTTTCATAATACGGTACGAGAGTGGCCTCTAGAAGCGAAATCACTGACGCCTGGAGCGATTTGTTTTGAAACTTGATACTGGCACGCTGCCCAGAGGAGGACATTTCAGATGCAGATCATTAACAAAATGGTATATTTAACGTTACAGTACATGTTTATATATCATTGGAATTAACACGTTGACTAGATTCTGCAGTAAGTTACCTGAGAAAGAACAGCAGTATGTTTACCTTCACAGCTGAGACGCAAGCATTAGCAGTACCTCAAGTGGTTAAAACAATGTGACATAAAATACAGGTCCGACCCAAATGTTTAATGTCATGATAGTTACCATCTTTTTCCCCTATTAGTTTATGTCCCTCTAGTCACTTTTATGCACCCGTTAGGCACCGAAGTTGCATATTTGAAACTGAAGTTGCAATTAAGAAACACTGCGCTTCAAACTAATTCGTATTTATTCAAGTTAACTTCTTCCTTGTAATGTTTTCACACTTTTTAACAGAACACACTTCACACGGTGTCTCTCTCCAGATTCTTCCGTTTATTTTCTCGTTGCTCTCATTACTCAACACAATTTACCACCAGTGGTGTCCCTAGTGGTGCAGTTCCACTTTACATGTATTATAGTAAACAATTACTTTAAACTGAACGTAAAGTATTGTATACTTCTCAACACAACATTTCCCCCCTTACTCAAAAGGATTAACTCTCTTGTAAAGACATTACCGTATTCAAGAGTTATTTGCTCAAACAAAACTTCTCAAATAAGCATATTCAAATGAACTCTTATGCATTCAAACAAATGTATTTCAAACAGATATTTCAAAAGGGAACAATGTTCTAGTACAGTTTCTTTTTTTTAGATAGGGCAGCGATCCGCCTACACCCTTTACATATCTTCTCGGTCCGACTTATTTGTTTCTTATCAGACATTACTCCATCACATAGTCTTGAGTCCATGCAGGTGAGCGTCTTTGCCTAGCGCCCCTATGCAGACTCAAAGCAGCGTTCTCCATTGTGCAACCTCTTTCAGGTATTCCATCCTGTACAGAAGTTTCCTCTCTTTCAGGACATAGTGAAAGACGTGCTGAATTCCATCTTTTCCCATCACTTAAGATGAAAGTACTCGGTCCTGTTTGTTGTTGTACTGACAGTGGGTCAGTGAACCGGGCTTCTCCTTTCTTCACGTGAAAAGGCTTTCTCACTCTAACCTTGTCTCCAATCGCAACTTTAAGGAATTTAGATCCTCTCTTACGATCGGTATATTGTTTACTTTTGTTCTGTCGTTGTGTCACACGAGCTCTGACCTGTGTGAACTGATCAGGGCTATCATCAGGCAGAAGAACATTAAGCTTTGTTCTCATAGGTCGGCCCCTCAAGAGCAGAAAAGGGGTCTCACCCGTTGTAGCATGGGGTGTTGCACGATAGCTTTTCAGCATGGTCAGGACTGCAGATTTTCAAGGCTTACCAGCCATCTCAGCTGCCTGAAGACATTCCTTAAGCACCCTGTTGAATCTCTCAATGGCCCCGTTTGCCTGAGGGTGGTAGACACTTGTCTTTATGTGCTTTATTCCCTGTGTTTTCACAAAATCAGCAAATTTGGATGAAGTAAACTGTGGTCCATTATCTGTTGTGGTGGTGCAGGGGTTTCCTTCTCTAGCAAAAATCGTGGTCAGAAATTTCAAGACAGTCTCTGTTGTTACTGATGAAGCAAAGCCAACTTCGGGCCATTTGCTGAAACAGTCAATCAGGGTAATTGCAAACTTACAGTCAGTTGCTCCCTTCTCAAATGGTCCTACTATATCAATAGCAACATGTTCAAATGGGCCTTTCGGGAATTCCACCGGCTGCATTGGAGCTGGGAACGTTTTGGCCGATTTGTCACTGGCCTGGCAAGTCATACATGCAGAGAGGATGGTGTGAACAAGATCATCCATTCGTGGCCACCAATACAGTTCTCTCAGACGCTGTTTGGTTCGCACCACCCCCGATGTCCCTCGTGTGCCAAGTGGATGAGGCGTTCGCGCAGGGCAATAGGAACAATCAACCGATTTCCTCTGAAAATCAATGGGGATTCAACAGCCTAACAGGAAAGTATAGACGTAATTCACTGCAGACAGACTTTTGCAGTTTAGGCCAACCTGTCTGAATGGTTTGGCGTAACTGTGACAGCTCTGGACAGTCCTCGCATTCAGCCTTAAAGTCCACTAATGGCAATGCAGTCAAAAATGGCTGAATTTCTGCGATTTCAGAAATCAAATCCTGTTCAGGGGATACAGTGGTGTCGGTGTAGCTCAACGGCATGCGTGAGAGACAGTCTGCCACACAGTTCCTTGTACCCGGACGGTACTGAACATCATACTGGTAGCACAGGAGCCTAGCAGACCAACGAGCTACCCTCATGCCTGCTCTATCCATGCCCTTGGTGGAGAGAAGAGTGGTAAGGGCCTGATGGTCAGTTCTTAAAGTGAACCGATGTCCCCAAACATATGTTCTCCACTTTTCTACCGCCCAAACACATGCAAGCGCCTCCTTCTCCACAATAGAATATTTCCTCTCAGACTTTGAAAGTGACCTGGATGCAAAAGCTATCGCCCTTTCAACCCCATCCGGATGTAGCTGTGTCAGAACTGCGCCAAGGCCGTAATCTGAGGCATCTGTGCTAATGAATGTGGGCAAGGAAGGGTCGTAAATAGCAAGAACAGGGCTCTGCAGCAGCATTCTCTTGAGTGTATCAAAGCTTTCAGTAGTCTCTTTGCTCCACTGTAGTCGTGCTTGTGCCTTAGCTCTGAGCATCTGCCTCAGTGGCTCAACCACAGTAGCGTAGTTCGGGAGAAATTTGTTGAACCATGACGTAAGGCCTAGGAATGAACGTAAAGCTACCATGTCTGTAGGTCGAGGTGCCTCTGCAATGGCAATCAGGTGATCTGGGCTGGGACGTAGTCCTTCTTTAGAAATTACATGGCCCAGGAATGGAATGCTTGCTTTGTTGAAAGAGCTTTTGTCAAAGTTAATTTGCAAGCCAACCTCATCAAGCCTTTGACGAACTGCTTGGAGGTGCTTATCATGGGCCTCCTGAGAATTACCATACACTATGATGTCATCTAAGTAATTCTTTACACCATCCAGCTCCTTTAGGACTGTTTGCATCATTTTTTGAAAAGCTGAAGGTGCGGAAGCCAGCCCAAATGGAACCCGAGTGAAACGGAAAAGGCCTTTGTGCGTTATGAAAGCAGTCAGATTACGACTGTCAGGATGGAGAGGTAGCTGATGGTAAGCAGAACTAAGATCAATTTGACTGTAATGTGAAGCACCTGCCAGTTCTGTAAACAAATCCTCCATGTGAGGTAATGGGTAGCAATCCATGATCACACTCTTATTGGGTTCAGGGAGATCTACACAAAGTCGGATGCGTCCATCACGCTTGCGTACTACCACCAAAGGACTAACCCATTCTGAAGCATCAATCGGTTCAATTATGCCTGATGTAAGGAGAAGATTAAGCTCAGTGGACACCTTGCGAATGCTGAGAGGTAAGCGTCTCAATTTTTGTCGTACTGGTTTCACTGTTGAATTAACTTGCACTTTGTGTATGAATCCTTTCACACACCCAAGATGAGAAGCAGATCCAGGTGACACTGTGTGCACAGAGCTTATGGAAGGCTCAGTCCCCTCTAGAGCTGCAGGTGAGGTTTCACCTTCGTGATCTATGTGCTTGACTTCTCCGCGTACAATGTCCAGGTTCAGCAATTTAATTAAATCTAACCCTAGTAAGGGAGATCCTGCAGTCACTACATAAAAAGTAGCAGGAACCACTTTGTCATTTGCTGAAACACCTGCTAATGCTGATAAGCACCCAATAACTGGTAGGTCCTCCTTTGCATATGTGACCAATTTGATTTTGGGCTTAGTCAAGATGCATTGTGAAAAGTGTCTCTTATACACAACTTCTGGAAGTATGGAAACTGATGTGCCCGTATCCACAACCAGTTGTAAGGTATGTTTATTACCTCCTGGTGCTTCAATATTCACTTCACAGGTGATCTTATCATTGACTGCAGCAGATTGTTTAATGTTATCCAGGCAGAGCACAGTCACATCTGGAACAACCACCTCTCTTACTTCACTCTGTGCTGCTTTACACACTCTAGCAAAATGACCTTTTTTCCCACAGAGTCTGCAAGTTACTTTTGTAGCAGGGCAGTTTTTATAATTTGCCAGATGTTTGTCCGATCCACATCTAAAACATTGCTGATGTTGCTGGCCAGTATTTGTTTGTTGTCGTTCCGCCGACCGTCTCTGAACAGCCTGTGATTGCATAGTCGAGCGTGCGCCCTTTCCCCGTTTGCCGTACTTAGTATTCGTACTAATGGCTTGTACAGAATTCGTGGCATTAGCGGTGGAATGGCAGAGTAGTGACGAATTTTTAACTGCAGCTTCCACTTGACATGCGATTGTAATCGCTTTCTCTAGAGTGAGGTCTTCTTCTAATAGTAATTTGTCCCTCACGGCAGACAACGACGCATTTGCAATCAACTGATCGCGGCGCATTTCACTCTCCATTTGCCCAAACGTACACGGGGCTGATAATGCTCTTAAAGCAGCAACGTATTGCGTAATAGTCTCGTCCGCTCTTTGCACACGTTGCCTGAATGTGTGGCGGCACGCTACTACATTAACTTTAGGTACGAAGTGTTTCTGAAGTGCAGTCATTGCGTCATCAAATGTAGTACCTTGGTCTGGCAGAGTATAGAACAAGCGCTGACCTTCCGTCCCCAAGCAATGCAACAAGACCGCTCGTCTGCGCGTCTCCGGCCATGCCTCTCCGGTGGCCTGAATAACTATCATGTAATTTTGGAAGATTTTCTGCCACGTTTCAAATGGAATCGGCGGTTCCCCATTGACAGAAAGAAATGGGGGCGGGCTCGGCACTGCTGCACTCATCCTCGTCGCCAATTTGTAATGTTTTCACACTTTTTAACAGAACACACTTCACACGGTGTCTCTCTCCAGATTCTTCCGTTTATTTTCTCGTTGCTCTCATTACTCAACACAATTTACCACTAGTGGTGTCCCTAGTGGTGCAGTTCCACTTTACATGTATTATAGTAAACAATTACTTTAAACCGAACGTAACGTATTGTATACTTCTCAACACAACATTCCTGTTTGGTTATTAACATTAAAAGAAACTGTTTTAGACCGCCACTTGATTTGAACACGACGGTGTGCGACTGCCATATTTTGTTGTTTTAAATAGATAATCACCAAGTGCAATAAAATAGAAGCAAATAAATGTTGTATACATACATTAAGTACGTCCTTAACGGTCAACACACTACGTTAATTAGCGCGCGCCTAGTCATTTCAAAAATCCCAAGGAAACAAAACATTTTTGACCAAATTATGGAAGACTCTCGAACTTACCCACAACTCGTTGCTGTTTTCTTCAGACCAGTTTCCCTCCGGATTCTGTGAGACGCTAAAATAAGGGTGAACCATATGGATTTAATACGGAACCCATTTGTTTTCCTTTTAAATACGTTGAATACGTTAAATGTAGTTAAATACTCTCATTAACTCTTCATCCGGGAACGAACCGATTTGATTCAGAATGAGCGACACAACTGTGTTTACGCAAACAAGCCAGCACGTTTTGCGTGTGTCTATTAAAATTTAGAGGGGTTGTTTTATACAGCAGAGAATGAAGAAAAAAAAAAAAAAAAGAATAAACGCTCAAATATCTTCATTTGTGTTCGGTTCATTTAAAATATCTTTGGGTTTGGAACGACATAAGGGTGAGTAAATGATGACCATTTCTTATTTTTTTTTCAACTCTTTAAATATGTTTGTATCACTGTTCACACGGAGGCTGCATTCGAAATGGCATACTCAATGACTATGTACTTAATTTCAATAAGTACGTACTTAACGAGCGCTAAAAGACTACATACTCTACAACCAAATCTCGTTGAGTATGAATGTGATCCGGACTTCATCCGCCATGTTGACGTTATCATGTGACCTACGACCTTAAAACAAGAGCAACAACTTAAAAGATATGAGCAACAGATTTAATTCATCTAAATGTGTATATTTTAATTTTGTTGATTAAAATTCACTCATTTTGTGGTCTTGTTGAAGAAACAGCTGCCCTTGTGATTGTAGTAGGCTATATTTAAGTTTTTATATTTTAACTAAGTTTAAACTAAACTAATAAACTAATTTTTACTAATATAACTCACATTTTATTACAAAACCCCCAAATCGTTATCACTTGAAAATGTAAAATCTTGTTTGCAATATCTGCACAAAGATCTCGTCTTTGGAGAAGACTGCTGATTTTACACTCAAAAAATGTAAGTATTACCTTACGTAAGAATACATTGCTAGCCCACACCAACACTTATGGACAATAATAATGATAAATACGGACCAATAATTAATGACATTTGTAGCAAAGCAAGCTAAATGTGTATATATATATATATATATATATATATATATATATATATATATATTAGGGCTGTCAAACGATTAATCGCGATTAATCGCATACAAAATAAAAGTTTGAGTGTTCCTAATATATGTGTGTGTACTGTTTGTAATTATGATGTATATATAAATACACACAAATTAATGTATATGTTTAAGAGAAATATGTTATTTATATACAATGTTTGTTTATATATAATATAAATTCTATAAAAATCATAATAAATACATATACTTGTAAATATTTCTTAAATATATACATAAATGTGTTTGTATTTATATATACATAATAATTACACACAGTACACACACATATATTAGGCAAACTCAAACTTTTATTTTGTATGCGATTAATCGTGATTAATCATTTGACAGCCCTAATATATATATATATATATATATATATATATATGCTATAGCTATGCATGACTACACACTAGACAAATGCAGCCAAGGTGAATACATCTCAATTTTCAGTCAAGTAATGAATTAATGCCTAAGTTAATGAAACAGTTATATTTTATTTACTGACAACAACAGGAAACATGAATAAATGAGTAAAAGAATAAATAAAAGTAACCATGACATTAAATAAATACAAGTCAAAGACACATAAAACAAAGCTTTATTCAAAGTAACTGTTCTGACAATCATGTATTTACAGGCGGTGAACCCACATCTACTGCCATCTCAACACAGCTGTGTCCATTCTGCAGCTTTATTCTGATGAAGCAACTGACCACTGTTCACCTTCACCTGTCTCTGCCTTTCATCACGTCCCTCATCAGACTGGATTCTGATCATGGATAGGAAATGAACATCCAGGCTGTCTTTGTCTGAGTGCACAGAGAGGATGAGGAAGATCATGATGACGCCCCTGAACCACACAACCCTCAGACAAGAGCAGAAGAACATGTGTGGGACAATCTGGCTGCTGCTGTGTAAAACATTTACACAGCGTAAAACATTTTACATTTCATGCTGACAGCATTCCATTTCCTGCTGGTTTCTGTTCATACAATATCAGTCGATTGAGCTTGACTTTCAGAAGCTTCATGACATTATCTGATGATGCTTTTGAAGCTTCTGAAAGTCAGGCTCCATTGACTGATGTTGTATGAACAGAAACCAGCAGAACAAACTTGACCAAAATCACATCCTTAATGTCTTTTGGTCATGCTCTATATGCTTTTGCTGGTTCTGAGCTCACCGAGGAGGAAGAGACCACAGTAACATCCAGCCCAGCTCCACCTCACCTGCTCCACCCCAAAAGCTCTGCATCAAATGTATAGAAATCAAGAATCAGAAAAGTGCTGTAATAGCTCTATTTGAAATTACAACAGTTAAAATAAACTACAACGTAAGATTTGAAACATGTTTAATTGATGTCTGTAGTGTACTCACTCAAAGCCTTTGATGGCAGCATTCCTAAATCAGTCTTTCTGCACTGGGTAAACATGCGTCTCATCTGTCCCTGTAACATCCAGACAAGATTCAAGTCACCTGTGATTCAGATGCTCAATACTACATTTGTGTTAACTCGCTTTTTATCCAACACATATGCTCCTTAATTTAACACCAACACTAATAGACAAATAAAAAAGATAACTTATGTTTAGCTATTTTATGTACATGTGTTTATTTACATTCCATTCATCTAATGTAAACAGTGTTGACAACAGTGAATTCTACTATAACATCACTCACTCAGATGTCTGTTCATGTCGTGACGTGCTAATCTGCAATTCTTTTCGAACATTTTCCTGTCACATATTAAATAAACATTTAGGATATATATGGTTTATGTAAATTCACTTTGGAGACGTATGTGCGTTTACTGGAGCTCCCTTGTTCGCTATACATAATAAAACATGTTTTTTACAGAACAAACACAAATATACTATACTGTAGCATCTTACATCTTCAACAATTTAACAGTTTGCTCTACAGTAGCTCAACAAACGCGATTTTAAGACAAGGAACGGTGTTTTGTTTGTAATACTCACATTTAAAAACACCCTCGTCGCTGTTCTCCACGTTCGATGATGACGTATTGATCTCCCGTGGGCTTCTGGGATAGAAAAGTATCCCTAGATCGGCACTTCGGAGACTGGGCGGGACGCAGTAGGCCATCCGGGGATCTCTCGCCTACTCATTTATGAATATGGTGGTTTCGGACATACTACTCAAGAAGAAGAAGACACACTACTCTTCTCACGTACCCATTTCGCCTACTATATAGTAGGTAGGCATATTCGATCGTAGTTATCAGAGTAGAAGCTTCTGTAGTTCCTTGGGCTAACGTTAGACAGAAATGTTACAAACACACAGTCTGTATTCCAATACAGAGTACAAACGCAGTCTAGAGAAACAAGCAATAGGCAAGATGCAGAAAGCAAGCGCCATGAATGCAAACTCACCATTGAAGACAGAGAGCAACAGCAGAGAAGTGTTTGAAGACGCGTTTGAATACTTACCAGGGGAGATGGAGAGCAGCAGAGCTCAACCTTTGAGTAGCACTGTTGTGTCTGCTGAGAGAAATCTCAGCAGCCCAGCAGATGCACCTGTACAACAAAACAACCCAACAGGTAACTGACAATGTTAATACAAATCAATACTGACATATATACAGAAACGATGTATTCGAAGACGCGTTCGAGTACTTACCAGGGGAGCCTGAGAGCAGTAGTGCACCTGCATCTCTTAAGAAAAATCCCAGCAGTGGCCCGGCAGATGTGCCTGAACAACAGAACAACCCAACAGGTAACTGACAATGTTAATCCAAATCAAAACTGACATAAATATACAGAAATAAAAACAGGAGAAGATAGGCCTGTTCGATATGATGAAATAAAATCTTCAGAACGTTTGACTGATTCTCGATTTTTAACTAGTTAACTTGTAAATGTAATTACAACATGATTCAAGTACCTTTTTTTATTTACCCTCTAGTTAAACAAAAATTATATTCCAAATGCTCCAAACATAAAGTTGTCAACATGGCCACTGAGACTTCTGTGTAGCAAAGCATCAGCACTGTGCTTGTAACTTGGCTGAGTCTCTTCCAAAAACATGAACGTCAGTGCAAAACCTGCTAATTATTCACATAAACTAGCAACAAAAAGCAGCTCTACATTTGGACAGTTCACAAGTTAATTATTCAGCTGTAATCTCATCTGTGCTTTAAAAAAAGATGTTTCTGATCCATATTCTTTGTTTGCAGAAAAACACACAAAAGGGAGGAAAGGCCCTGCTTGTTTCCGGGCAGTGTGGAAGGCTGTGAAACGCCACTTCCAAACCCTCAAAACCAAAGAGTGCCCTTGTGTGCCTGACCAGGAGAAATCGCAAGAGCACACACAAACATCCAAACAAGAAGCAACAGCAGGCACAGATCCACTTGAGACCCAGCCATCAAATCGTGAGTATCCAGTTATCAGTTCTCTGATTCATGGCAATTTCAGCCTGTTTCTGGTTTTATCACAAACAGCTGCTGCTGTAGTTCAGTTTCATGCTTGATATTAACATGTTGTGTGTTTTTTAGATAACTTATTCCTTTCGAATAAACTGAGACGGGATATTGCATCTTCATACTTCGACTTGCCTTATGAAGAGAGACTGCAACATGGAGCAGAATACTTTCGCTCTCTCTATGAAGTGGGAGAGGAACTGGGATCGGGAACTTATGAAATCCGTGTCTATGAAGGAATTAGAAGATCAGACGGTCAAAAAGTATGTTGCTCTTTCTGCATAACCAATTCTGCATCTTGTGTCTTTCTGTGAACTTTGAGTCTTGACATAAACATCAGTGTTTTGATCAAAACATGTTTCATTTACTTAGGTTTGTTCTTCATTTTTTAGGTGCTCATCAAAATTGTTAAGAGGCGCTGGCCTGAGAGAACATTGACGTTGGTAAGTTGGCCAAACTTTTCTTCTTCATGAAATTCTCTATTAAGAATTATTTTATTAAATTCTGCAATAAAGTAGATGTTCATTATTTCATCTTTAATTTCCTTCACTCTTTAGATTTGAAATTAGTTAGGAGTCAGCTGACATTTCTTCAATCTTGTTTCTTTAGGATGAGTTCTTCGAACCTGTGTGTAAAGAGGCAACTACAATGTTGATGCTGCAAAGGCCTACATTCTGCGACCACGTCATACGATTATATGACTGGTTTATCATGGAGGAACAAGACGTGTTGATAATGGAAAATCCTTATCCCTGTGTGACCTTGCGGAAGTTCATCAAAAAAAACAGCGGTCACCTGAATGAAGAAATAATTAGACGCATCATGTTGCAACTCTCGATTGCACTTCATCACTGCTGGGATCGTGGTGTTTTTCATCACACATATATGAGTAATATACTCATCAACACGGACACCCTGCAGCTGAAGATAATGGACTTTAGATTAGCAGAGCACATTATAAAAAAACGTGAGTTGGCTTTTTATTCATATCAGTCATTACTACAGTTCACTGATAATGCTTTGATGCTAAAACTCTGGAAATGTGTTGTTTACAGGAAGTGCCGAAGTGTTATTGGAGGAAAGGTTTAGAGCGAATGCTAAAATGCAAGCAGCTGAAACCTTATACGACATTCTGGAGGATCTTAATAAGGCAAGAGGACATCCGTGTCGGAAAAAAGCACGCCTGTCCAGAGGTGAGACCGATAACGAGAACGCAATGGAAATTACATTGCTTGAAAAACGCATAAAGCTCAGACACAAGTGACAGTAAATGATTCATGGGCATCCAGAGAATGTGACAGTAACAGCAAGCCATAACATTGCCTTACATGAACTACAGACCTCAAAATGTGTTTATGAGTGTCAGAACAAACATGACTAATCAGCTTCATCTGAAATCTTTCACAGAATGCACAGATCTTCTTCAAAAACTTAATGTTGGAGGGCCAACAACGCTTCACACCATAGAGAACATTTTAGATCATGCCTGGTTTAAACAAGCCTCCACAGTGACTGAAGGAGAAAGAAAATGAAAAAAGTAAGTATAAGCAAAAGAGATGTTGTTTTTTTTAAATCAGAAAGAGTGCTTTTTAATTCAAAACAGAAGCTTATTTTCATGCTCTCCCTTGTCAGCAGCAGCTCTCACCCACGTTCCACTTTAACCCGGGACATCTCCCTTCCAGCTAGTACCCAGGCACTTCTCCTTTCTCCTCATCCGAGCCAAAAGCTGCTTCTTTCAGCCGCTTCAACAGGACTTTCAGCGATGGGGTTAGAACTGTTCCTTTATTCCAGTGATCCACAAATTAATGTAAAAAGATTCACAAACACAGCTCTGCCAGGCATGCATTAGCGAATCGCTTCTTGTACGTTTGTGCATCACGGCACGCATTCGTGGATTTCAAAACATTTCTAGCATCCAGACTTGCACACAAATTCACAGACATGTGGACTCCACCCACTGTCTACTGCTAGCCAATCATAGCATGTTCTCACTACAACCAATCACGTTTTGCTTTACAGTCACTTAGATAGGAATTATAAGGTTTATAAGAAGTGGTACAGTAAAAGATATTTAACATTTAGATTTCGTTAGACCCCATTAGATAGTGTATCAAACCAAGCCACAATATTATGTTTTAAACACATTTGAACATGTTAGAGAAAGCGAAATAGCGCTTTACGTCTCTTTATGGGAACAATAGATAGAAAGCATCACATAAATCGAGACAGAATAGATTCATTTAATAGATGAAATTACTCCAGTCAAGCAGCTTTAATTATGAATATGAGCTGGTGTCCATTCTTCATACAGGACTAACTCGGTTCAAGAGCAGGTTTATTTCATGTAAACAGTATTAGATTGCATCTTTTAAAGTGTAAATCTTTCTCTACTCTATTATAAGTGTACCGTACTGATGCAGGAACAATAATTTTAAATGATAATTAAAAAATTAATTTGAAAGTAATATAATAATGTTGTGTAGTCTGTAATACTATAGACACAGCCAGTTTTACACATTGATAGATTTATTGGTGATAAAATAATTACTTTATAATTGTATTGGAGTCTTATACACATGCTATACAGTTATTGTGAGTGGTGACAGCTATTATGAGAGTGGCTTGATGGAGAGCAGGAGATGCAGATAACTTGATCTTGATTGTTAAGAAACTTTAATTAATGCTGTCACGTAATAAATCAACTTCAAAGATAAAATAAATCAATTGCTAATAACATTGAAATAAATTGTAAAGCCTGTACAAATACTAGAAATCAGGAAAATAAATAATTGGGAATCATATCAAATTAAATTAAAAAAAAAAAAAAAGATCAGTAATCACAATTAGAAAATCTGGCATCTTTCAAATCATCTCTTGCATATTAACCAAGGTATGAAGAATGAACCCCAGCTCTGTGCATCTAACACAGTATTAATCATTATAAATAGAGGTGTAACAGCACACAGAAGTCACAGTTCGGTACATAGTTTGATGCAATTTCGATACAACAGGAATTTTTTTTTTTTATTTATTTTGAACAGTAGTGCTTCATACATGCAGCATCAGCAGTTGTTTTTGATTTAGATTAGATTATATAATTTCACAATTTAAAGCAAAAACGGAACGGTTTTGTAAAATTATGCTACATAAGACACCTGCACAAAACAAAAACAGCAGACAGACTAAATGAATGAAAATGCAAATTCCTCTCAAAGACACATTCATATATAATTTATATTTGTCTTCCTATATTTCCAGCATCTTGAACACTAAGCTTGATCTGCCTGCTACAGTATTTTCTCCTCATCACAGACTTAAAATTCCACTCTATTCCACACAAATAACATTGCAATGCAGAATAAATAAGCAAAATAAAGCTAAAAATGTTTTTGAATTAACTCTAGAACCTGAAACTTTCCCCACACTGCTGATTTAAAATAAGCAAGCATGCGTCTGAACTTACCGTTCTTGTTCTTGTTTTGGGTTGGTGCGTAGATCGGCTCTTTTTCTGCTCCTTCTGGATTTAAAACCTGTGACTGACTACATTTGTTGTCAGACTGAACACATACATGTACCGTTACACCACTGATTGCAAATATTTTAAACATGAATTAAATGTAATACAAAATTATTCCCACTTTGTAGACGGTATCACTGATTATAATGCTTTCTGTTTGAGTTCGCTGCGTTGCATCAGGTGTAGAGAGGCTGTTATAGCTTGGGATCTGTAAATGATAATATTTACATAATCTTGAGTTTATCCTGATTCACTGATCCCAATAGAATAGAATATTGTGAATTATTCTGAATCAAAAGGAATCTGTTCCCATCCTGACTGTAAAGCATAATGTGACTGGCTTAGTGAGAACATGCTACGATTGGTCAACGCAATGTTTCTATTATCTGATTGGCTTGAGTAGACGGTGGGTGGAGTCCACCTCAAGGTTATTATAGTTCTGCATTTTTATTTTTATTTTTTATATTATTTGTACATTTGCTATGATTTTCAGCTTCGTTTTTAATAGTTTCATTTGTGAGTCTGTTCGTTTTAGTTGAGTTTTTCTATTTTGAACATCTATTTTACGACTGTGTTTTAATGCCACATTCTAAAATTACGAGATTAAAGTCGCAGTATAATATTATAACTTTAATCTCATAATTGCTACGAATTATTTCTTGTAATTTTGACTTTATTCTCGAAACACTTTGACTTCATTCTCGTAGGTTTAACTTTTTTCTCATAACATTTCAACTTTATTATCATCATTTTGACTTTATTCTCGAAATATTACAACTTTAATCTCTTAATCTTAGATTTTTCTTTTTTTTTTTTTTTAATTTGGCACTAAAACGCAGTCCTACTAATTTGTATTTACTGCTGAACAGAAATAACAGAACACTCCTAGAGTGCAGACCAGTGCTAGACATTTTAACGTAAGCTTCGTGACACAAATTTAGCATGAAATTCAAAGCATGAAGTTGATTAGATATGGAATAGTAAAAGTAAAAGATGAGGAAAAGTTTTGTAAACCTTAAATCTACACACACTTTGCTCCAATCAAGGGTCCCTACTTGGTGTACACTACTCACTTCTCTGAGCAACTTCACTTCACTAAATACTCTAAACACTAAATGCGTTTAGTTGAAATTAACTTAAACATCATCAAGCACAGACAACTCTTGTGTCGTGTTTATTTGAAGGAGTTATACTTAATATAAATCACAAATACACTGCCCTCCAAAAGTTTGGAAACGCCCTAGAAAAGTGGGGTTTTGGACAATATTGGCATGAATCCTTTTTAATTTGTGATAATTTTGCACTGATAAGGGACAACACAAACTACGAAAACATATTTTATTACATAAACAGTTTATACATAGAAAAAACAAAAATTTTTAATTCATCAAAATATCCTCCATTAGCAGCTATTACAGCTCTGCATAATCTGGGCCTACATTCATTGTATTCTAAACTTAATTGGCAATCAGTTGTTGAAGCTATTAAGGTGTGCTGACCCAAAAATCTTTTAAAAACCTGTGCAGAGTTTAAACCAGTAACCAGGCATCACAGCTGGCAAAGGGGCATGTCTTACTTTGACATGTATATATTGCCATTATTATGTAATCAAAATGAAAATGATTATTGCTGGTCTTCAATGATAATGTCAAGTTACTTTAATGTATTCGCACCACAAAATGATAAGGATTTATGCTGATATCGTCCAAAACCACACTTTGCCAGGGGTGTTTCCAAACTTTTGGAGGGCAGTGTATATCCATGTGTACATGTGTATATCCAAGTACATTTATTAGTACTATAAATTGATGTTAATATAAATTGTCATATTTGAAAGATTTAGACTGAATGTTAAATGTAATGTGATAATACAGTAATATTGTACTGTAATGTAGGGATGTAACGATTACCGGTTTGACGATAAATCATGATAAAATTCCCCACGGTTAGTATTACCGTTTCATTTTTTAATTATCATTATAACCGTATTCGATTACCACGATTTAAACAACTGATGATAAATAAATACTGTCCAGCAACAGCATAAAGCACAGTTAAGTAACAGTCTCATCTGCGCACGGCACGCAGAGTAGTTTCGTTTTGTGTGAAAAGACGACGGAAAAGCTGGGATGTTTTAAAAGGGTGCTAATGGCATAGGCGCCGATCCCCACGGAAATGATCGAGCACGCACGAAAAAACACGAGATAGTCTCCGTTCATTTTAAGCAATAAGAAATGGATTGCAGCTTTTACGACTTAATTCTCATTTTCATCCTTCATTTGAAGCAGTTTTTGGCGTTATTTTATTAGCAAATGCAAAGAGTGCATTATTGTAATACAAGGGTGCCGGCACGAATCTCTCGCACCGCAGCGGGCTTGCTCTCCCAAATATATAGTGATCATGGCTCTTCGCTCCCTCAGATATTACATGTGCACCCTCAAACTTTGTCCTGTGTACGCGCGAATAAGTGCTTATTGTAAACAGGTATTTATTCATTGTATTTAGTGAAGCGCAACCCTCATAGAAAAAATGTTTGTATTTGGTAACTAATGTATTTGCAGTCCGTGCGTTTCACTTCGCAATTGGGGGTTGCCCACCGGCAGAAACATAAATCGGGAATTATACAAATTAATGAGTATATGATTGAATTAATTATACGAATGTACCTCTGAAGGTTCTGAATGTCTTCAGAAAAGATTCGATGTCATTTTGTTTTCATCTAAAGTAGTGTTCTTGATCGCAATGCTGCTTTATCCACAAAGTTCATGGAAACAGCTGTAATTAAGCTTTTCCATAAGCGCCATCTATTGACATACAGTGAATTTACAGAGACTTACATTTACATTCAGCTTGTGTGCAGTTTTTGTCTGGCCAAAAAACAGACCGAATTATCATGCCCTAGCTGTAGCCTATGTTTTGACTAGTTGATGAAAAACAAGCTTATGTGGATTCTACACATTTAAACAATTCAGATAAGTTATCTAGATTTATGGAGCAGATAAAAAACATATAATCATTTATTTGTCAGTTATTATTTTGACTTAACTCCTTTCTTTATTTAAAGGCTGAAATGTGAGGTTTGCCTTTTATGAAACGTTTTCAAAGCTTTATTTGATCATTTACTTTAGATATTTGAACATGCCATATAGGTTGTCAGTCATGTTGTCATTTAAAATCCTGACATCATTTGTACTGTTATTGTTTTACTGATTAGGTAAACAAAAAGTCATTTTATTTGTTGTTTGTTGATTTTTAAATGTAAAACTTGAAGTAATTTATGTGTCAGTACTTTTTTGAACACTTCCAGCACATTTTAACAATACCGTGATAATACTGATAACCGTGATCATTTCGGTCACTATAATCATGATAGGAAATTTTCATACCGTTACATCCCTACTGTAATGTAATACTAGATATGTCTTTTATGTCTGCGAACAACCGCATATAAATCACACCTGGAAATCAAACCCTCGTCCAACAGCATTTGTTTTAGTCAAACTTGCAGTACTGTAGTGATGTAACATTTTATTTCAGTTAGTTTCTCAGTATTTGTTGTTAATTTTGTTTTCATTTATTTTTAAGAAGTTTTATTTATTTTCCACGTTTTTTGATCAATTGTTTTTGTCTTCGTTTCAGTTTTAGTTTTTGGTCCTCCTGTCTGTAGATTTGTGGGCATGTCTTGACGCTAGAAATGTTTCGAAATCCACAGATGTGTGCTGCGATTCACAAACGCACAGAAAGCGATCTATAATTGCATGCCAGGCAGAGTTGTGTTTTATTCTCTTTATTTGTGGATCATAATGTATTTATCTGGAGCAAAGGAGCAATTATAATCCCATATTCAGGTCCTGATGATGGTCCTCCATGCAGCAGCAAGATCCTCATACTTCTGCCTCTTTCAAAACTGTCAAATAATAAATAATGCCCCTTGATTAAGAAACACCCATTTTGGTTCTGCATGTGCACTTCTAGTAGTCTGTTGTTTCCTCATTTTAGGGAAAACAGGTGCATCTTTACAGTTTGATGAATCACCTAACATATACAATGTCTCTGGCACATCTACTGTATTATTTCTCCATTTGATTTGTTTTAGAGGCTTTTGTGTTTGATTTTTATCATTACTGACTGTAATTAGGTACATTCTTAAAAATGATTAAAGTATCTTAATCACACTTTATTCATAGCCCATGTCTTACAGCTATACTCAATGCTGGCAGAGCATCTTGTGGTTTTTTTCCATCAGCAGAAGTAAAGGCAGGTGAGGATTGATAGATCATGCCTCCACACCAGAAATATCAGATCCAGTCCGGGACACTAGATCCTGTCAGAAAATATCTGTATTAGCCAAGAAGTTGACTGAGAAAAACCAGTGAAGAGCGTAAACAGGAGACAAAGTTATGATGATAACAAAGGACCATTTTTCATAGCGTCCTGACTACGTGGACAAGAATTTGTAACTGAAAATGTTTTTAGGCAAACATCAAAATATGAATGAACTATATCTGGAATAAGCCACGTCTTGTATGATCTCTTTTTTTGCAGCTGAAGTAGAAGAAAGGGTGGTTATTCTTGCTTATTTGATTAATGTAAGTTGACATGTAAGTTATGTAATTGTGCAATAAGAAACAAATTGCCTAAATTATAACTTTTTCTATGTACACAAAAGGCCTATTTCTCTCAAATATTGTTCACAAATCTGTCTAAATCTGTGTTAGTGAGCACTTCTCCTTTGCCAAGATAATTTATCTACCTCACAGGTGTGGCATATCAAGATGCTGATTAGACAGCATGATTATTGCACAGGTGTGCCTTAGGCTGGCCACAATAAAAGGCCACTCTAAAATGTGCTGTTTGTTACACAGCACAATGCACAGCACAGATGTCGCAAGTTTTGAGGGATCGTGCAGTCGGCATGCTGACTGCAGGAATGTCCACCAGAGCTGTTGCCCGTGAATTGAATGTTCATTTCTCTACCATAAGCCTCCAAAGGCGTTTCAGAGAATTTGGCAGTACATCCAACCAGTCTCACAACCGCAGACCACGTGTAACCACACCAGCCCAGGACCTCCACATCCAGCATCTTCACCTTCAAGATCATCTGAGACCAGCCACCCGGACAGCTGCTGCAACAATTAGTTTACATAACCAAAAAATTTCTGCACAAACTGTCAGTTAATATCACTTATGATAAATGTATAGAGTATTTTTTTGACAAGACATGGATCATGAAGAAGCACCGTTACCAGTTTATAGACGGGATTTTCCACAAGGGGGTGTAATTGCAACCTCTGGATTAGACAGACACAAGTCAGATTTAGTCTGAAGTGCTGAATGTAGAGAAAAGAGAAGCATTCACATCTAAACTAAGCAGCTGTTCTTCAGTGCACTGATATAATGATGCATGTTGCTGTTGTTTCTGACACCAGGCTTTTACACCTGTCTGGAAGAGTGTGTGTTTGTCTGTGTGTGGCATCTCATTGTTTTTGCAGACGAGATATTTTACACCAACAATATCCAATGGTTTAAAGCAGCAAAAGGTCATTTTAGAGCATTTTATAGCTTTGTAAGTGCACTCTGGATCTGAGTGGTTTCGTATGACCTTTGACAAAATGTTGATCGCCATTGCTTTTCAAAGTGTGTCATAATTTGGGATTACAGTTGTGGACTTTACATTCTTGTTTCAGAGAACATTTGTATTTGATAGATACAGGGTTGTCGATCTTTTCTAACCCAGGGATTCTCAGCCAGCCCTAAACTAGACTTTCAGCAACACAGTACACTCAAAAAAATAATTAATTGGATGAACTCAATTTAATTGAGGGCAGGATTTCCATCCAATAAATATGTGTAACCCCAACTCAAAAAATAAAAAATAAAAAATGAAAATTGTAATGAAAAATGAAATGTAATTGAGTTGGGCCAACTCAATTTGATCAAATATAGTTTAAATGAAATTAATATGTTTATGAAGTGATTATTTTATGCTTGTTGAACTCAAATGAAAACATTTAACTGGTAAACAAATAACTAGGCAGAAATCTTTCTAACACTCAAAAATGATACATCAGATTTACTTAACTTTAGACATTAGCCATAAGATGGCTTTGTTATATCCATGGCATGCCCAAATTAGTTGTTTATTTTATTATTAAAACAACTTTAAGTCATGTTAGCAGATCTTCAACCCAAGCACATGCTCTACACTTCACCACAATGGTAACCCCCCTCCAAAAACACTAACATACCAGAAACCAGTTTTAAATACAAACATAAAAGAACATTAAACATTAACAAGTCTCCCAATTTTATCATCTTAATAAAAATACATAAAACAACATTTTATTCTAACATTTACTCTCCTTATCCTGTGCAAAGCATGATGGGAAATCCACATCCTAGTTACACAAGAAAAATAATTTATGCACTCTCAACTCAAATTAATTAAGTAAAGTGTAAAAAAAAATTTTTGTTGCATTTACTTAACTTACTTAAGTAAATTGAACAAGCATCAAATGATATTTTTGGCCTACACTGTAAAAAACAATTTGTTGAGTCAACTTAAAATAATTTGTAACCTGGCTGCCTTAAAATCTTAAGTTCAGCCTACTCAAAAAAAGTTTATTCAACTTGAAATGTGAAATTATACTAAGTGACAACTTAGATATTTGAGTTGAATCAACTTAAAATTTTAAGGCAGCTGGGTTACTTACCCATCTGTTAAGTTTAGCAAACACAAATATCTAAGTTGTTACTTAGTGCAACTTAACATTTTAAGTTGAATAAATTTATTTTAGTTGACTGAACTTGAAATTTTAAGGCAGCAGGTTAACAAATTATTTTAAGCTGACTCAACAAATTGCGTTTTTTATTTTTTACAGTGTACTTAGCTGAAACATGTTCTTTCAAAATGAAAATACTGAGTTGAACCAAAACACAACTGTTTTAAGTCAATTTAACATAGGGCTGGGCGATAATTAACGCAATATAATTTTCCTCGATAAAACAATATGAAGAGTTCGATAAATGTTCAATATAATTTTTATGTGCCAAAAGCAGAACGAAACAACGTGACTCATTTGAATCGCTGCACACGGACCAAAGTTCAAACTGCCACGTTGCACGAGCTCACTAGAGAAGATGCATTTACTCCGTCACGCGAGCACTAAACAGTTCATTCATTGTAGTTCTTGAAAAGAGATTTTTAAAAAACAAATATCTTCCTTTGGAGTGGACTTTAAGAATTGTAACTTTGTACATCTTTTTTATGCCCAAAGATACACACCACACACTGACTAAAATTCAAAAAGTGACAAAGCATAATAGCACCCCTTTAAAAAGTAAGGTGTTACTTTACTACACTGACCAAAATTATAAACGCAACACTTTTGTTTTTGCCCCCATTTTAGAGTGGCCTTTTATTGTGGCCAGCCTAAGGCACACCTGTGGAATAATCATGCTGTCTAATCAGCATCTTGATATGCCACACCTGTGAGGTGGATGGATTATCTCGGCAAAGGAGAAGTGCTCACTAACACAGATTTAGACAGATTTGTGAACAATATTTGAGAGAAATGGGCCTTTTGTGTACATAGAAAAAGTCTTAGATCTTTGAGTTCAGCTCATGAAAAATGGGGGCAAAAACAAAAGTGTTGTGTTTATAATTTTGTTCAGTGTAGATACTTGAAAACAGTAATCTGATTACGTAAATTGCATTACTTGTAATGCGATTCCACCAGCACTGGATATACTCATTCAGAAACTTGGTTAACAAATACAATATTTTTCTCCATATCAAATATTGAAATGAAAATACATCGGACTGATGCATAAGTATAATTATCAAATATATAACAAATTATGCATAAATATACACTGTAACACTATAACAGATTAAAAAGTAACAATATGAGACATTAATTTCCTTGGAGCCTTTGGATCTCTTCATTATGATTCAGTTTCCCTGGGAAGCAATAGACGAGAGACAGTATGTTAGTACAGAAGGGATTCAGACTCATTATCAGTTTTAATTTTACAAGCAAGATCCACATAACTATTTTTATAGGCTAAATGTAAGGAATGCCACAAGCCAAAGCAAAGCTGTCACACACTTCAGCAGTCTTGCAGAGTAAAAAAATCAGTTTACATTGAAGCATGTTGTTGTATTCATTAAAAGAAAATGAGTCATGTTTTACTGTATGTAGCATAACATGCCAACAATATGAGACTACAGGTAATTTATTTACAATGAAACAGTTTGTATTGTAGTGTGTTATCCTAGTTTTAGACCACTGAGGTGTACAACTGTACATATTATGGTCATATTTTCTTTTCATTTTGATAGCTTTATTTTTGTTTTCAATCTAAAATTAAAGTACATACTGGCTATTGGGATAAAACAGACCCTGGTTATCTTTACTAAATCATTTACCTTGTTCAGTGCCACGTTTACCACTGTAGAGTTGATGTTGCTGGTGGCTTTGCAGGCAAATCCTGAGATACAGATGGAAATGATGAACTGAAGGATGGAGAACACCAGCAATATTCCAGCGATTCCCATATCATATCTCTAAAAAAATAGTCAATATGCCCAACATGATTCAATATGAAAATGAAAAAAGGTTTTCAGACTGTTGAAACATATTGCGCACAAGTCCTATTATCTACTTTTATAATATTTTTATGGTGCTTTTGCATCATTTTGAAGTATGAAATGTCCAGTTCATTGTAAGTAATCATTTACCAAGTAATCATACACCAGCACAATGTATATGATTAAAAATGAGCTTCAGTTACTTAATAATGACACAAACTATTTGTTTATATAAAACAGCAATCACATTAATATAGTGTGGCACATTGTACCTCCAATTCATTATATCTGGTAAAGAGCTCTAAAAGATGTATCTCTATGCTCATCAGGACAATGGCTGCCGCTGCAGTTATGGCACTGATCACATTCATTATAAGAGAAGCTTTCACCTGCAGGAAGAAAAGCTGACACATGAAAAGGTGACAATAGTACGTTGGAGTACGTTGATTTGAGTCTTTCTGCATTAAAAGTTCATGTTTAATTCAATGTGTTACTTGCTATTTCTTTGTAATTAATTGTGAAATTTAGTAGCAATATTTGAGTAAAAAAAAAAAAAATTCTAGTGCAGTTTTCAACTTTTTAAATTGAAAATGAGTCTGATGTCTCTGCACATCCTTTTAGTGATAAAAGTGCCTCCATTTTTAGACTACTGTGGTAAAAGTGAGTTTACGATGGAAATCTTGTGGTTTCCTTTTATTCTGTTTACGGGTGTCATTTCTGATTTCTGTCCCCAGGACATTATATGTACAAATATGCATAAAACTAACTATAAAATACATTTTATTATTAAGCAAAGTGTCCTGCACATTAATATATATATATATATATACAGTATATATATATATATATATATAGCATTTGTACATGTCCCCAGTGTCCACCGCTACATTTTAAGATGAAATATCGTCCTTAAAATCTTTCAGAAATCATTTTTATTTTGCATTTTTGTGCACCTCTATATCCCATTTATGCTTTGAATACATTTATTTCAAAATAAATCTATAATATTTTAGTCGTGTCCCCAGGTTTTCATTCAGTCCTGGTACCCTAACACATTCCCCCCTCTAAAAAACATTTTAAAAACACATTTTCAACTGGACATTGCAACATCTGGATCTTCTGAAGGCAATGAAATTACAGAAAAGTGTACTCGTATATACTGTCCTGTTACCTAAATTATTATTTATTACCTATATATTATTTATTACTTAAATCTTTGGTGAATCATATAATTTGTATTATATTAGCATTATATTATAATTTTATATAATATTATTAAATTGTATTATAATATTAGCATGTAATCCACGTGGCTATATGTATTCACTACTATAAAGGCTACATCCATATTAATCTAGATAAATTTAAAGATGCATCTTTTTCTCAGCGTTTTGGCCTTCTATCCACACTGAGAGAATGCTTTTGCCCAGAGAAAAAAAAAATGGTTGTTCCTGCATTGTTGTTTTATATTACATTTCTGCATGTATGACAGAAAATATACTTGAAATTTCTTTCTTCTTGTGGCAACTACAGTCATGGCCAAAAATATTGGCACCCTTGCAGTTCTGTCAGAAAATGCAACACTTCTCTCAGAAAATTGTTCCAATTGCAAATGTTTTGGTATTCACATGCTTATTGTTGCTGTTTTCACTGCAGCAACACACACACAAAAAAACAAAACAAAAAAAAAACAGAGAAGAAAAGTCAAACTTAATAAAATTTCACACAGAACTCAAAAATGGACTGGACAAAATTATTGGCACCTTGTCAATAATTGTAAGAAATAATTGCTTTTCAAGCATGTGATGCTCCTGTAATTTGTATTTAGACACACCTGTGCCAAGTAACAGGTGTGGGCAATATAGTAATCACACTTGCAACCAGTTAAAATGGAGAAAAGTTGACTCAACCTTGAGTTGTGTGTCACACTGAGCATGGAGAAAAAAAAAGATTTGGATTTGAGAGAAAAATAATGTGGAAAAACATGGACAATCTCAAGGCTACAAGGGTACAACAGTGTCAGCTCGCACTATCCGTCACCATCTGAATGAAAAGGGACGCTATCAGGAGGACACCACTGCTGACACAAAGGCATAAAAAAGCAAGACTGGAGTTTGCCAAAACTTATGTGACAAAACCACAGTCCTTCTGGGAGAACATACTGTGGACATTTGAGACAAAAGTAGAGCTTTTTGGTAAAGGACAACATGGCACCGTTTACAGAAAAAGAAATGAGGCCTTCAAAGAAAAGAACACAGTCCCTACAGTCAAACATGGTGGAGGTTCAAAGATGTTTTGGGTTTGCTTTGCTGCTTCTGGCACTGGATGCCTTGACTGAGTGAACAGTATCATGAAATCTTATGATTACCAAAGAATTTTGGGGTGCAACGCATTGGCCAGTGTCAGAAAGCTGTGTCTCCACCAGAGGTCATGAGTCTTCCAGCAGGACAATGACCCAAAACACACTTCAGAAAGCACTCAGAAATAGTTACAAACAAAGCGCTGGAGAGCTCTAAAATGGCCAGCAATGAGTCCAGATCTGAATCCCATAGAACACCAGTGGAGAGATCTCAGAACAGCAGTTGGGAGAAGGGATCCTTAAAATCTGAATGAGCTGGAGCAGTTTGCAAAAGAAGAGTGGTCCAAAATTCCAGTAGAGAGGTGTAAGAAACTCAGTCATGGTTACAGGAAGTGATTGATTTCAGTTATTTTTTCCAAACGGGGTGCTACCAAATATTAAGTTAAAGGTGCCAATAATTTTGTCCAGTGCATTTTTTTGGGTTCTGTGTAGAATTGTATTTGACTTTTCTTCTCTGTTTTCTGTGTTGTTCCAATGCAAACAAAAAAAAATAAACGAGAGTACCAAAACATTTGCAACCGCAACAATTTTCTGAGAGAAGGGTTGCATTTTCTGACAGAATTTTTGGCCATGTCTGTATGTATTAGACTCGTACATGGAATGGCGTTTAAGTGTGACCTGCGCTGAAAGAAAACAATATCCACAGAAAAACTGAAAAGTCATTATTTGTTAAGTTTATTATTTTTAATATGAATTTTATATATATATATATATACATATGTGCTTTTTTTTTTTTTTAACAAGAAACCAACCATTTATTTCAAATAAACACCTGCCTGAGAGGAAAATGAAGTAATTTGTTGACATATTTTTAAACATGCCTTTTAAAAGACAAGAGTTTTGGTAAAAAATTGAGATGGACCTGAGATGGACCAATACAGATTTTGAATAGTTAAATATGTGTATTACTAGATTCAGTCTTTAAAAAAGAAGAGTTTTGGAAGCAAATGGCAGCCATTCGGTGGAATGGCCCTTACGCAAATGTATCAGTGAGGCTGAAGGTCCCTTTAAGAATGTTTTTGCAAAAATTGTTTTTAGTTTTCATTAAAAATCATGTAAATAAAAAGTGAGTTGTTTTTAATGTAAAGCCATGTGAGAATAAAGGCTTTTCATATATTAGGCTTTCACTATATTTTTAAGTGCCTTGGCGTTAAAAGCCTTTTGATGAATTAGGAAATCCCTCATCCAAGGAGCACCAATTTATGGATCCCAGTAGCACTTTTTGCATATTTTTGATGTATACTGTGTATATATTGCTGTGTTTATTGTTACCACTGTATTTGCTGTTTAGGGATGAAAATAAAATCACAGTTCACCCCGTAGCACCATTGTACCCTACTGCATCCAGTCTTTACTTAATGAACAGATGACAGAAAGGTTTGCTTTGTGCTTTTAGTGGTATAAACTGCACAACAATTAAAAAGTAATTTGAATAATACTGTTTGAATATATCATAATGTGATGAAAGGGGAGTTATTAAATTATATACACACCACACATGGATGAAGTTTATTCTGCGCAGACACAGACAAAGAGCCAGTGACGATGTACTGAAAGAAACACAGGATGTTTAAGTTCATTCTGGAAATTAAAATCTAGTAAGCAAAGCCAGTAAAAGAAACTTACAATAAGTGACCCCCAGTAGATTATGCCAGTAATGACAGAAATAGAGAAACCATAACGGTAACGGTAACGGTCAGTGGGATGGATGGTGCGAACGATACCAAATAGGATAATCATCACTCCAGTCATTATCTGGACAGTCTAGACAGAGCAGATATGGGTCAAATTTATTTATTTATTTATATAATGGCATATCATTTATGTTTGGACACACACAAAAGAGATACAGTATTGTAATGTTTTATGCACTGCAGTCTTAAAGCAATCAGATCAGCTCACATCTATTCACCTGAGGACTTATGACAACATTTTTTTTTCTAGTTTATCACAGAAGAAAATAAGATGCTAAAAATATTCCCCAAGCCATATATAATTACAATTGACAGATAAAATGCATTACCCCCAGTGCCTTTGGTTGTGCTCTTAAAAATGTTGTAAGAGCCGTATTGTGATATGCTCTTCTGGTCTCCTGTCCATCGTCACAATTAACAGCATCGTGTGGCACCTGTGGATTTATTTGAATGATAACTGTAGCTTTGTCAGTTGACATGAACTTGCTGCTTTCCATTCTGGGCAAAGTTTTCACCTGTAATTAATGGGATAATTCACACAAAAAGGAGAATTATGTCATCATTTGCATCATTTACATCAGCTTCTTTTGTCTGCTAAACACAAAAGAAGATATCTTGAAGAACGCTGGTAACCAAACAGTTGCTGGTGGCAGAATACTATCGAAGTCAGTGGCTGTAAGCAGCTGTTTAGTTACCAATATTCTTCAAAAGATATTCTTTTGTGTTCAAGACCTGTAAGAAACTCATACAGGTTTGTAACAACCTCAGGGTGGGAAAATAGTCACAACAGTTTTGGGTGAACTATCCCGATAGCCATTAAACATTAAAATTCTGCAGTCTAAAATTCATTTAAAGTTGCTTTTCATGTACATTTGCATTAATATTTAAAACAGCAGCTGATGCTCTTTTCTGGAGTGACTTATAAAACTGTGATATGGTAGGGTTTCTAAAACAAGAAGATCTGAAAGGCTTTACATTAGCTTGCAATTAAAGTAAAACAACAACAACAACAAAAAAGAAGAGCTAAAAATGTTGTCACTCTAACATACACTTAATCATTTTATTGTCTGCGATAAACACTAAAAAGTATATGTATACATTATAATTTTGGCATATAGCATTTTATAACAATAAATGAGCAAAAACTTACACTAAAACAATTGCTGATGTGAAAGATCACAAAAGTCCAAAGTAGATGGTTGGTGTATATAAATAGAGACTTTATAATTAAAATAATTATTTAAGTTAAATGATGCATGAAATATTTTACCTGAACTAAAATGAGTTGTGTTGACGTGGACGTCTGATCGCTCTTATGATGTGTCTTTGTGTGTGTGTGCACTGTGAAGAACCGCTAAGGAGGAGCTTGGTTCATATGAACTTGCTTTATACTTTTTAAGGGTTATGTAACACTGTTCCTCCTGAAATTCTAACAAAAATGTCAAGGTAGCATAAATTATAGAAATTTGTGAACACAAATGTGACCCTGGACCACAAAAATCTTATGTTGCATGTGTGTATTTGTAGCAACAGCCAAAAATACATTGGAGGCGTCAAATTTATCGATTTTTCTTTTATGCCAAAAATCCTTAGCATATTAAGTAAAGATCATGTTCCATGAAGATATTTTGTAAAATTCCCACCGTAAATATATCAAAACCTAATTTTTGATTAGTAATATGCATTGCTATGAACTTCATTTGGACAACTTTAAAGGCGATTTTCTCAGTATTTTGATTTTTTTGCACCATCAGATTCCAGATTTTCAAATAGTTGTATCTCTGCCAAATACTGTCCTAACAAACCATACATCAACAGAAAGCCTATTTATTTAGCTTTCAGATTATGTATAAATCCCAATTTCGAGAAATTTACACTTATGACTAGTTTTGTGGTCCAGGGTCACAAAAATCTTTAAAAATTAGTTGGGTGTGTGTGTGTGTGTGTGTGTGTGTGTTTTCTCCACTGTATTAACATACGTAAGATTAAACAGTCTTAACCACTGTTGGGGAAAGTTACTTTTAAAAGTAATGCATTACAATATTGTTTTACTCCCTAAAAAAAGGTAACTAATGGTGTTACTTAGTTACCTTTTGGGGGAAGTAATGAATTACGTTACATCTGTACAGTGAACAAACTTTTCAGCTGTGCTGCCATTCTGGACTGCATAAGATGCAGCAGAAGAAAGTTCAACACTCAGAAATATATATATATATATATATATATTATTAGTGTGGTTGAATTGGATCATCGCAGAACATCGCAACTCAGAAAGTTTTCCTATAAATGAATAATTAATGCGTTACTTTACTAACACTTGAAAAAAATCTGATCACATGATTACTTGTAATGCGTTATGTTCAGGATATTCTCAGAAACTTGGTGAACAAAGACAATCTTTTTCTCCATATCAATCATGAAAATGAAATTATGCATAAATATAACACTGTAACACTAGAACAGATTAAAAAGTAACAATATGAGATATCAATTTCCTGCAGCCTTTGAATCTCTTCACTGTGATTTAGTTTTCTTGAGAAGCAACAGACAAGATATGTTAGTACAGAATAGTACTTTAAAAAATTTTAAAGAGAAAAACAATAAAGCATGCTGTGATTGATTTACAGTTTTCATGTATCTATTTCATACAGGCGGTTCATCATGAAACATTGCTATATATTTCCTTGTCATTCTGCTAGCTTTAACTTTGGTTGTGGCTTGTTCAGTGAAGTTGCATCCTTCCTTTAATAGACTTCAACACAAATAACGTCTCAGCTACATATGGTAACCCTCATTCCCCTTCAGTCGTTTCACTATGACGTTACATATGGGAACTCGCCTGAGTGACCAATCACCTTTGAGCTTTATAGAAAAGGCCAATGAAATTGGTGAGTGGAGCTTGGTGAGTGCAACCACTCATTCAGATTTTCGCTTCGGAGCCTCACCGCGACGAGCTATTTAAAAAGAAAATTCTCCTGCAGAGTTACGCTCTCTCCCTACAAGATCCGGTGCAAGTCGGCTTCCTCGCACGCCAGCGAGTCTCCAGACCACACAGTTTGTGCCGCGTCCTCCCTGGGCGAACCGGGATCTAAAAGAGCAGTCGAGAAGCGGTCGTCGAGAAGCATTTTCCCGGTATGTCTTTCCGACCATACGTTTCTGGGTGCGGTAGTTTCCTTACCTCGACTGACGGTCACGATCGCTGTCTCTCGTGCCTGGGCTTAGCGCACGCTGAGGCGGCGTTCGTGGATGGTTCATGTGCTCATTGTGAGCGCATGTCCATGGCTGCGTTGAGGTTCCCCCTCTCGTTCGCGAGACGGCTCCCCTCGTCGTCTTCCCGTGGCAGTTCGTCGAGCCGTAAAGGCTTTACGGCTGCTACGGCGAGACACTTGGGGGACCTCCACAGGTGACGGTGCAGAACGTTCCGCCGAGTAAAACCCCGCGGGCTTCCGCTCCACCGCGCAGTCCCGTGGTGATGCCCAAACAGACCGCTCCCCCGCCCAAAAGCGGGCCCAGCATCTCTTTTGGTGCTCCCCTCGAGGATAAGATGTCTATCTCAGCATCAGAGGGGGAACAGTCGGCAGACGAGGTGGACGTTTCGGTGGGACGGCGCCCCGCTGCGGTCGCTGCCCCGTCCGAGGCGGACGCTGAGCTGTCGGCTATGCTCCTCCGGGCCGCCGAGGGGATCGGGCTGGAGGTTCCTAAGGTGCCTCCGCCCGATCCCTCGAGGCTGAATGATTGGTTTCTGGGGACGAGATCTCCGGCACCGCCGCGCTCGCCCCCAGTGCCTTTCTTCCCGGAGGTGCATGATGAGCTAGTCAGGGCGTGGCGGGCCCCCTACTCGGCTCGTTCGCGTCCTGTCTCCTCACCCCTCGCTACCCTCGACGGCGGGGCAGCCAAGGGTTACGCGGGGGTCCCTCAGTTTGAGCGTGCGGTTGCGGTGCATTAGGCCTGTAGGCTCTCGTCAGCTCTCGCTGGCAGGGCTTACTGTGCTGCGGGCCAGGCCGCCACCGCCCTGCACGCCATGGCCACCCTGCAGGTCTACCAGGCCAAGGCGTTGAAAGAACTGCACGAGGGTAGTCCTGACCAAGCGGTGATGCAGGAGCTGCGTGCGGCGACTGACTTCGCCCTCCGGGTGACCAAAGTCACGGCGCGGTCCCTTGGTCAGGTGATGTCCACTCTTGTGGTCCAGGAACGCCATCTTTGGCTGAACCTGGCGCAGATGGCAAATGTCGACAAAGCACGCTTTCTCGACGCTCCTGTCTCCCAGGCCGGCCTCTTCGGCGACACTGTCGAGGACTTTGCCCAGCAGTTCTCGGCAGTCCAGAAGCAGACTGAGGCAATAAAGCACATCTTGCCCCGTCGAGAGACTGCCAGGAAGTCCCCGGGTGCCCAGCCCCAGCCTGCTCGTCATCGAGGGCGCCCCCCTGCGACCCCCAAGAAGCACGAACAACCTGACGGTACGTCTCGGCTATGCGATTCAGTTCGCCAGGCGTCCGCCCAAGTTCAGGGGCGTCCTCTTCACTTCTGTCCGCTCGGACACAGATGCCTCTGTCCTGCGTGCGGAGATTGCAGTCTTGCTGGCGAAAGACGCAATCGAGCCTGTCCCTCCAGCCGAGATGAAGTCGGGGTTCTACAGCCCCTACTTCATCGTGCCCAAGAAGAGCGGTGGGTTACGACCGATCCTGGATCTTCGAGTTTTGAATCGGTCCCTTCTCAGGCTGCCGTTCAAAATGCTCACCTCGAAACGCATTCTTTCTTGCGTTCGACACCAGGATTGGTTTGCAGCCATCGACCTGAAGGACGCCTACTTTCACGTCTCGATATTGCCTCGACACAGACCCTTTCTACGGTTTGCCTTCGAGGGTCGAGCGTATCAGTACAAGGTGCTCCCATTTGGCCTGTCCCTGTCTCCCCGCGTCTTTACGAAGGTCGCGGAGGGTGCCCTGACCCCCTTATGGCAGAAGGGCATTCGCATTCTCAACTATCTCGACGACTGGCTCATCATAGCTCACTCGCGAGATCTGTTGTGCGAACACAGGGACCTGGTGCTCCGACACCTCAGCCATCTGGGCCTTCGGGTCAACCGAGAGAAGAGCAAACTCTCCCCAGTGCAGAGGATCTCTTTTCTCGGCATGGAGCTGGACTCGGTCAACATGACAGCCTGCCTCACCAACGAGCGCACGCAGTCAGTGCTGAACTGTCTGAAATTGTTCAGACACAAGACAGCGGTCCCTCTCAAAACTTTTCAGAGGCTCCTGGGGCATATGGCAGCCGCAGCCGCAGTAACGCCGCTCGGCCTGCTTCATATGAGACCGCTTCAGCGCTGGCTACACGATTGAGTCCCGAGATGGGCATGGCACCGTGGCACACTCCGGATTGGCGTTTCCCCGCAGTGTTGCCGCCTATTCAGCCCATGGTCAGACCCTGCCTTCCTACGGGCCGGAGCCCCCTTAGGACAGGTCTCCAGGCATGTTGTGGTTCACACGGATGCCTCCACCACGGGTTGGGGTGCTGTATGCAACGGGCAAGCAGCCTCGGGCTCCTGGACAGGACCCCGTCTGCTTTGGCACATCAACTGCCTGGAGTTGCTAGCTGTGCTTCTTGCACTGCGTCGCTTTCTTCCGATGCTCCGCCACAAGCATGTGCTTGTTCACACAGACAACACTGCGACCGTAGCGTACATCAACCGTCAGGGTGGTCTTCGCTCCCGTCGCATGTCGCAACTCGCCCGCCATCTGCTCCTGTGGAGTCAGACGCGGCTGAAATCGCTGCGCGCCGTTCACATACCAGGAGAGCTCAACCGTGCAGCTGATCAGCTCTCACGGCAGCCCACCCATCCTGGAGAATGGCGACTCCACCCCCAGACAGTCCAGCTGATTTGGAGTCGATTCGGCGAGGCCCAGATAGATCTGTTTGCCTCCCCAGAATCCTCCCATTGCCAGCTCTATTACTCCCTCGACGAGGCTCCCCTCAGCAGGGACGCACTGGCGTACAGCTGGCCTCCGGGGCTCAAGTACGCCTTTCCCCCAGTGAGCCTCCTTGCACAGACCCTGTGCAAGATCAGGGAGGACGGGGAGCAGGTTCTGCTGGTTGCGCCGTACTGGCCCACCCGGACCTGGTTTGTCGACCTCATGCTCCTCGCGGCAGCCCCTCCCTGGAAGATTCCCCTGAGGAAGGACCTTCTTTCTCAGGGGATGGGCACAATCTGGCACCTGCGTCCCGACCTGTGGAACCTACACGTGTGGCTCCTGGACGGGACACGGTAGACCTCTCCGGCCTTCCACAGGCCGTGATAGAAACTATCACTCAGTCTAGAGCTCCCTCTACGAGGCAAGCCTATGCACTGAGGTGGGGTCTCTTCGTTGACTGGTGTGCCTCCCGTGCTGAGGACCCACAGAGATGCCCGATTGCAGTGGTGCTTTCCTTTCTGCAGGAGAAGTTGGAGCGCAGGCTGTCCCCTTCAACTCTCAAAGTGTATGTCGCTGCCATTGCAGCGTATCACGATGCAGTCGATGGAGCATCCATTGGGAAGCATCAGCTGGTCGTAAGGTTCCTCCGAGGTGCGAGAAGGGTTAATCTCCCTAGACCGCACCTCGTACCCTCTTGGGATCTTTCCGTCGCCCTTCAGGGCCTGCGGGGACCTCCCTTCGAGCTGCTGGTTTCAGTCGAGCTTAAATTTCTGTCACTTAAGACGGCGCTCCTGACCGCGCTCGCCTCCATCAAGAGGGTTGGGGACCTACAAGCCTTTTCTGTCAACGAAGCGTGCCTGGAGTTCGGGCCAGCTGATTCTCATGTTGTTCTGAGACCCCGGCCCGGCTATGTGCCCAAGGTTCCCACCACACCCTTTCGGGATCAGGTGGTGAACCTGCAAGCGCTGCCCCCGGAGGAGGCAGACCCGGCCTTAGCGTTGCTATGTCCCGTTCGCTCTTTGCGAATATACGTGGACCGCACCTGGAGCTTCAGACGCTCCGAGCAGCTCTTTGTTTGCTTCGGAGGACAGCAGAAGGGAAATGCTGTCTCCAAGCAGAGGTTGGCCCATTGCGTGGTAGATGCCATCTCCCTGGCATATGAAAGCCAGGGGGAGCCGTGCCCCCTAGGAGTTCGAGCTCACTCCACTCGGAGTGTTGCCTACTCCTATGCGTTGGCGCACGGCGCCTCGCTAGCAGACATCTGCAGAGCTGCGGGCTGGGTGACACCTAACACCTTCGCGAGATTTTATAATCTCCGCGTCGAGCCCGTGTCCTCCCGTGTGTTAAGGTAAACATCAGGTGTTTTGCGGGAGGCCGGTAGGTGTCGGCTTGCTGCGCCATTCCCACGGGATCCGTGTTCCCTCCGGTGAACTCTGGGTCCTCCATGCCCCGCAGTCAGGACTAGATGTGGAGTAGTCCGCAACTGTGCTCCGACTGGGTCTCCTTCGCCCAGAAGGTGGTGGCAACATGTCTCAGTATCTTTTTCCACAGTCAGCCAGTAGGCTGTGTTTTCCCAGGTCACTATAACTAAGACTAGTTATATTCAATTTCCTATTCCACATGCCTAAACCACATGTGCTCCGCCCCCCAACCCACGCTTCAGTACATCTGGCACCCCTATGGGGCCCCCTCTATTGGCCCCTAGGGTGTTGGGAAGGTTACGTATTGACTCCTCTGCTGACACGTCCGCCTGTCAGCACTTGGGCTCTTGCGTAACGCGGCCTTAGGGTTGTGGCCTTTTCCATGGGTCTGTTCCCATATGTAACGTCGTAGTGAAACGACTGAAGGGGAACGTCTAGGTTACGTACGTAAGCCTCGTTCCCTGAAGGAGGGAACGGAGACGTTACATCCCCTTGCCACAACCCTAGGCTGCGCTGACGCCGGGCTGCGGCTCGGCTCCTCAGCAAAAACCTGAATGAGTGGTTGCACGCCGCCATCTTATATACCCGTATGTACGGGGGAGTGGCGTTGCGTGCAAGCTCCACTCGCCAATTTCATTGGTCTTTTCTATAAAGCTCAGAGGTGATTGGTCACTCAGGCGAGTTCCCATATATAACGTCTCCGTTCCCTCCTTCAGGGAACGAGGGTTACGTACGTAACCTAGACGTTCCCTGATGGAGGGAACGGAGACATTGTGTTGAGTGTACGACATTAGGGGTCACTCTTGGGAGCCCAAACACCTCTGACATCATGACATCTCAATACAAGAGTTCACATGAGGCAACCTACCTAATATTGAGTTCTAATAGCAAGTTCCTCCGCCGAACTTGGCTACGTGAAATGTGCTAGAGTGATGGAAAGAAGTAGTTCAGGGTTCACATGAGGAAACAGAACTGAATAAGCGTAATCGCCCTTGGGGGGATTAGTAGAGGGAGCCCTAGCCTGCATAAGGGTGTTTACCACTATGGGTGGAAGGTCTCTGATGTCTTCTTGGTCGTGTCCCGGGCCTGTGCCTCGGAAGGATCGAGACATGAAAGTACGTGTCCTTCATGTCTATTGACACAAACCAATTCTGATCCCTGACACATGTGAGAATGTGTTTGAGGGTTAGCATTTTGAACGGAAGCTTGTGAAGGGCCTGATTCAAAACTCTTGGGTCTAGGATTGGTCCAAGTTCACCACTCTTCTTGGGTACAATGAAGTACGGGCTGTAAAATCCCTTTTCATTTCAGCTGAGGGGACAGGCTCTATCGAATCCTTTGCCAAGAGTGTTGCAATTTCTGCTCGAAGGACCGTAGCATTCTCACCTCAAACTGAGGTAAAGAGAATGCCACTGAACTTGGGCGGACACCTTGCGGACTGAATCACGTAGCCAAGACGGATGGTCCTGAGAAGCCAACGGGAAGGATTGGGAAGGTTCAGACAATTGATCAAACACTCAGCTAGGTAGCAACTAATAATAGTGTGGAAACACATGAAAAGCAATGTGACAATTAAAGAGTTATAATGTCCCAAATGGGTGGTTGATATGTACATACCAGACGTGGTTTGTTCTGCGCAGCAACAGATGTACTGTGAAAGAAACACGGGACATTCCAAAGATTCTGGAAACAAGAAGCAATAAAGAAAAACCATTAAATGAAACTTACAATAAGGGATCCCCAGTAGGTTATGCCACTATTTTCGAGAAAAGCATAGTAACTGGGGACACTGGCAGTGAGTACAATACCAAGAATGAAGAATTATGCCAATCATTATCTGGACTGTCTAAAGGGCAGAAAAAGTTCAGATGTTTTATTCATGATACCATGACATGCATGTTTGGACAACAGTGATCTAGAAGAATTTATATTCTCAGAAAATTCTCCAAAGCATATAATTCATTATTAAATGCATTACCCCTAGTGCCCTTGGTTCTGCTTTGAAAAATCTTTTAAGAGCTGTATCATGATCCGTAGCATCACAAATAACCCTGTCTTGTGTCACCCGTGGATCTAACTGGATAACAACTGCAGTTTTGTCAGTTGAGATGACCTCGCTGCTTGCCATTCTTGGGAAAGATTTGGGATTTCTGAAATAAGCATGTCAAGTTCAATAAAAAATGTGGGCTAGACACACACATGCTTGCACGCTCACAAAAAGTCTTTACCATAAAAATATGGTGGTTTTATTTTTTTATGAATTGAACTTAAATGTACAGTAATAATAATAAAAAACACCATCATGGAAGCTCAGATCAATAAACCAGTAATTATTCATTTAACAACATCATATGTAATATTAAACCCTAATGTACCATAACTGAAAAAAGAAAGAAAGAAACGTCTCGGTTACGTATGGTAACCCTCATTCCCTGATGGAGGGAACGGAGACATTGTGTCAAGTGTACGACACTAGGGGTCGCTCTTAAGAGCCCAAACACCTCTGAAAACTTTGAGGCCAATGAAATTGGGTGTGCAGATTTTGCATAGCTGGCCACGCCCCGGGCATCCGGGTATAAATAGGGCAGCGCGGGATCTGCTCACACGTTCTGTGCGGAGGAGTTGAAGCACAACGTCTTCATTCCCTCCATCATGGAACGAGGGTTACCATACGTAACCGAGACGTTCCCTTTCTGTCGTACACTCCGCGTTGTGTCGAGTGTATGGCACTAGGGGTCCTTGTATAAACACACCACAACTCAGACTGCATCACGAGTGCTCGGAGCGCAGATAGTAACAAGCCAACGTGTTAACGTAAGTGCAGCTCACCTCTTCATGACTTTCCAACATCCAAGAACTGACCTGTTGCAGGCAGTGTCCTGCAGTCAGGCCTTTCCTCAGTGGAGCGGCTGAGCATCTTGAGAACGTTGGGACAGTAACTATTTCCCCTAAGGGAAAAAAGACACTACGGAGATCACAACCTGCCCAGAGGGGGGGGGGGGGGGGGGTAAAAAGTGAAAATACCATTAGTGAAGGGATCTGAGGTGGGCTCCACACCAGGGTAGACTACCAAAAACTCAGAACCTAGAGACAGGAATGTCTCAGGGAAAACACCGCATCACAAGGAATTATAGGTGGAAATTACACACATGAGGCCACCTGAGGAGCCACTACATATGGGGGCACTAATCCAACCAAGAGTTTGCAAAAGCCACTTACCCTGCGTTGGATTCTTATAGCAAGTTCCTCCGTTGAACTTCAGCTACGTCCAGAGGTGCCAAGTGATGGAGAGGTTGTTCAGGGTTCACGTCAGGAAACCTACTGAATCTATAAAAGCGTAATCACTGTGAGGGGAAGCACTATGGCAAGCTCTACACCTAACCAGAGTGCTGAGTCGAAGAGCTTGCGTTCAAGACTCTAGCAGACACTGGTTCCATGCGCAGGTTGTAACCTGGCGAAGGTGTAGCCCAACCTGCAGCTCTGCAGATGTCTGTTAAAGAGGCCCCATTCGCAAGATACTCCCGGTCGAGTGGGCTCTCACTCCCAGCGGGCAGGGTAAGCCTCTGGCCTGGTAGGCCATACAGATTGTATCCACAAGCCAGTGGGAGATCCTTTGCTTGGAGACAGCCTTCCCCTTCTGCTGTCCTCCATAACAGACAAAGAGCTGATTGGAACGTCTGAAGTGCTGAGAACATTCCAGGTAAATGCATAGGATATGGACTGGGCATAATAAGGTTAGGTTGGGGTCATCTTCCTGGGAAGGAATAGCTTGCAGGGTCACCACCTGATCTCTGAAGGGAGTGGTGAGTACTCTGGGCGCATATTCAGGCCGGGTTCTCAGAACAACGTGAGATTTCCCGCTCTTAAGGTGAGTGCAGTCAGGGAAGCCGTCTCCATGGAGAGGGCACAGAACAAACCGACTGAAGGGGTTCAACGGATCTTACTGTAGGCCTGAAGGACCACAGACAGATCAAGAGGGGATGTGGTGCAACCAGGGAGGGTTCAACTTCCGGGCACCTCTAAGGAATCTCATAACAAATCGTGCCCCACCGATCTGCCTTTCACCAAGTCATGGTAGCTGTACATGGACCTTGGGTGTAGAAGCAGAAAGGTGCCTATCCAGGCCTCCTTGGAGGAGGGATAGCACAGATTTTATGCCGCAACTCCGTGGGTTCTACCCTTAGAAAGAACACCTGCACCATTTCCAGGACATGCCACCACCTAGTGGAGGGAGCTCTGTCCTGCATAAGGTGCTTACCACTGCGGGTGGAAGGTTTCTGGGGACTTCCTGGTCGTGCCCAGGGACCATAGAAGGAAGTTCCAGAGATCTGGGCGCGGGTGCCAGATTGTGCCCTTCCCCTGAGGAAGGAGGTTCTTTCTCAGGGTGATATGTCAGGAAGGAAATGATGGTAGGAGCATGAGCTGTGAGAATCAAGTTCTGTTGGGCCGAACAGGGCTACCAGGAGAATCTGTTCTGAGTCCTTCCTGACATTGCACCGTGTCTGTGCAATAAGGCTCACAGGGGCATAAGCCACTCGGTCAGCTGAGTGCCAATGGATCTGAACCGAGGAGATCCTCGGTCAGGCCATACCACCACTGACAATGAGTGGATTCTGGTGAGGCAACAGATCTACCTGTGCCTGGCTGAATCGACTCCAAAACAGCCGGACCGTCTGAAGGTGGAGCCTCCACTCACCTCGGAGCGAACCTGTGCCCCGGAATGTGAGTGGCACACAGAAGCTTGAGTCTGTGCTGGCTCCAGAGCAGAAGATGGCGGGTCAGTTGTGACATTCGAAAGAAGCGTACACCATCCTGGTGGTCAATGTACGCCACAGGCGCTGTGTTGTCTGTGCAGACCAACACATGCTCGCCCTGAACAAAGGCCGAAACCTCTTCAGGGCCCAAAGCATTGTCAACAACTCCAGGCAACTGAATGCCAAAGCAGCCGAGGGCCTAACCAGACCCCGAGGCTGCATGCCCGTTGCACATGGCGCCCCAGCTTGACTTGGAAGCAACTGTTGTGACACTTGTGCCAGGGGCACCCTTGCCCGCAGAAACAAATGTGTCCCCAAGGGCTGAAGGTTTGCAACACAAAAGTGTGATGTACACACGATGTGTGCCTGGGCGCCACGCCCATTTGGGACTCGGTATGAAGTCAGTGCTACAGCGGTTTCATATGCATCGGGGCCAGCAGCGTGACCGCAGCTGAGGATGCCATATGCCCCAGAATCCCTGGTACATAAAAGGGGGGCCGCTGTACTGAATCTGAGTGCTCTCATGCACTACAGCACTGACTATGCACAGTCTTGGGCAAGACGTGAAGAACAGTGACCGAGTCCACACAGAAAAAAGAGAAACCCTGTACTGAGAAGAGTTTACTATTTTCCCAGATGACCTTAAGTCCCAATCGAGCCAGATGGTTGAGAACCACATCCCTGAGAGTGCAAACTGAACCTTGTGAGTGTTCTAGGACCAGCCAGTCACCAAAATAACTGAGAATGCATATGCCGACTTCCCTGAGGGGGCAAGGGCAGCCTCCGTGACCTTTGTGAAGGTGCGGGGCGACAGGGATAGGCTGCAGGGAAAACCTTGTACTGATGACCCCGACCTCGAAGACAAAGTCTTGGAAGGATCAAGACATGACAGTATGCGTCCTTCAGGTCCAACACCACAAACCAATCTTGAACCCTGACACATGAAGGAATGTGTGTTCAAGGGTTAATATTTTGAATGGGAGCTTGAAAAGGGCCCGATTCAAAAAAACTCATTTTTAAGATTGGTGTGAGTCCACCACCCTTCCTGGGTACAATGAAGTAGGGGCTGACAAACCCCTTCTTCATTTTGGCTGAGGGGATAGGCTCTATCGCACCCTTTTCCAGGAGGGTTGCAATTTCCACTTGAAGAACCACAGCATTCTCACCCTGAGCCGATTTGTAAGAGAATGCCATAGATCTTGGCGGACACCTCGCAAGCCAAGTCAGGTAGTTCTGAGAAGCCAAGGGAGGGATTGGGCCCCAGCATCTCGGGACTCTGCTAGCAGTCTCAGAGGAACTACACCCGATGTACCCGGAGTGGGGATGTCGTGGCTGAATAGAGCAAAGGGTGCCGTGCTTGGAGATGAAAGCCCAAAGAAATGTGGGGTGTCTTTGCCAACATGCAGAGAAACCAGGTGAGTGCCCAACTCATCCTGGTCTGCAGACTCAGTATCTGACCGTCACATGGAGGGCCAACGCTGTAAGAAAACCGAGAGGGGGGACACTCTTACTGACCAGGCAGAAACTGTCTGCGGGAAGACAGATGGTCGGAATGGGCCGAATCCATCTCTCATCCCCGGGTCGAGAGTGGATCTGAGTAGGTCAGTTAGCCCGCCTCTTCTGGGTTGCTCGTCTGAGGAAAAAACTAGAAGCCTAACGAGGGTTCTAAAAAAGCCTACTGACGAGCTGATGTTGCCACCTTCCCACAGGAACTTTGACCGCTGGGCGGGTCTGGCCAGAGGCCCGGCTGTTGCGGGGCCTCAGGAGTTCTGCAGGGGGCCGTCCGTGGAGACGAGCAGAGGGGGGTTGTCGGGAGTACGGGGCTGGAGCCCGACCAACGGCAGAGGCCGGATACATGATGGCCTCTGTCTGCTTTTTAAAAAAATTGTTATATTACCGTGAAGAACTGGCATGCAAATTCTATCACGGTGTCGCCGAAAGGATCGACCTGGGAAATGGGGGTTCAAGAAGCGGACTTCTAACTTCCCGCATTTCTGACAGGTTAAGCCACAGGTGGCGCTCCTGGACCAACAAAGTGGACATCGGCCTTCCCAGAGCCTGCGTCGCAAATTTCATAGCTCAGAGAACATAATCGGTCGTTATACGCAGTTCCTGTAGCTCTAGGTTGGCACCACCCTCGTACAGATCTCATAACACCTTGGTCTGAACGCCCACAGGATGGCCATGGCACGCAGGGCAGACGCAGCTTGTCCAAAAGCCGTGTAAGCCTTTGCCCGGAGAGAACTTAGAGGTCCTGGGTGGGAGCCTTGGGAGGAACACGTCAAGCAGCGGCGTTTGCGAGGAATGCGCCGCAATCACCTTCTCTGCCTGGGGAACCTCCAAAGCCCTCTCGCTGGACCCCCATTGAGGGTGGTGAAGGAGGAGGAGTTGGTCACGTTCTGGTCATTTTATTTTATTTTTTTAAATGGGATTTCTGCGATTTCATCAACTTCTCTTCCACTTCCGGGGAACAGGCACTGGAAACAAGCGTGAAGGTCGTTACACAGATGTCTATTAATCAGCCCCTCCTTGGCTGCCCGTTTTAAGCACGGCCGCCATTTTAGCGCCTGCCTCAAACTGAGAATCAGCCCCCCGCAGAGTCTTGCTCAGCTGAAGCTTCAGCTTCAAACGGCTCACGCCCTCCTAGCGATGCTGCCGCTGACCATTCTGCCCGTTTAGGAGCTCTGAATAAGAAAGTCAGCCGTACTAAGACAGACTAACAAACTCATCTGGAAGCTCGATTGAGGGATGCAAGGAGCGAGAGGTTTGTGGGGTTTTCACCCGGTGGAACTTTCTTCACTTCCTATTGCTCCCCATCGACGCACATCGCAGCGGCCTCGTACCCGGAAGTAGAAGGACTGGAATGGGAAGCAATCGAGGTGAGCCACGGCTTAACGTAAAAGCACATGGCTCATGAGCAAAGCGCGCCCATGATCATGTTTTCACAAGCAAAACATGAATCAACAGCAAGCGCTGCATCAGCGTGAGCATATCTCAACACTGAACACAATGGTCGTGTCGATCGTTTGGGGAGGTAGGCCACAACCAGAAGGACACGGAGGGAAGGCATGTTACCAACACACAATCTCTTTAGAGAAATTACTCTTTTAGGAGGAAGATTGCTCTTCAAGATCGCTGTCGAAGCACCCAGGGGAACTACACTTATCTGTGTTTGAGAAGGGAAAGACCACTGCTTGCGCCATAGATCCAACGATGAAGAGGTGAATGGTGCAGCTTTTCATGGAGAGACGCTGCATTCGGCTCCGAAGGCACAGAACGAGTGAGCAGAGCCCGCGCTGCCCAATTTATATCCAGATGCTCGGGGCGTGGCCAGCTATGGAAAATCTGCACACCCAATTTCACTGGCCTTTTCTTAAAGTTTTCAGAGGTGTTTGGGCTGCCAAGAGCGACCCCTAGTGTCGACACAACGCGGAAACCACTCGACACAACGCGGCGTGTACTACACTACCCTATAGTGAAAAATAAATGCACTAAAATGTATTTGAAATACATTTGTCGCATGCTAAGTATACTACACATACATTTACATATATATTAACTTAATGAAAATACCCTGCAATTGTACTTATAATATACTAAACTGGTATTCGTGCTTATAATGGACTTCAATTGTGTGGAAGTAGTGCTGAAGTCCAACTTATATTTACTGTGTTAAAGTGAAACTATTGCAAGTATACTCTAAGTACACTTTAAATATTGTGCATTCAAAGACTGATATTACTCAAAGATCATACATCCTCATTAAAACACATTTTAGGCTTAATATTGAGAAATGTGCATTGTGCACAAGTAGTACTCCAAATAAAGTTTATTATAAATTTTATATCAGTAAGTCCTGAGTGATATGTCAGTAAATATGTTAGATTTGAATTATACTTAGTATGAAATAAATGTATTTAAAATATATTACTTTTTTACTAGGGCTGCAAGAAGATTTTGAAAAAATCTTTGAAAAAATGTGTAAAATGAAACACAAAATGTCCTGTTATAGATTTATTGCAGTTTTTCGCCATATAGAATAAGGAAACTTATTGTTGACCAGTTTAAAGTTTTTTACAGTATACATTTTACAGTCTTCTACTGTAAAATTGATACTTTTTTACGTTCTTGACAAAGATGCCTTTGCCCAGGCTAATGTAAAAACAAATCACAAAACATTTAATACCAAAAAAAAAAAAAAAAGATATAAATATATATATATAAGATATGTGAAAGCTATTTAGATATGTTAATTTATAAAATATTTACCTGAAATGAGAATTGTTGATGTCTGGAAACTGTTTGATGTATCTTAGTGCATGTGGAGTCTGTGAAGAACAGTTAAGGAGGGGCTTGAAAAGAAAAAAAAAGTTCACGGATAATATAACTGTTAATTTGTCAAAAAAAAAAAAAAATAATAATAATACTTCAAGACTTCTGTGTCTAACACAACTACAAATCAGAATTATAAATATTTAGCCTAATTAGACATTATAAAATGTAATTATGGTAAATTTTGTAATAGCACTAGGATATTTTGAAATGCATACAGTAAATTACAAATAAATTAAATCCAATTAAATAAATATTTTATCAGTTGAAAGCTCTAGGTACATGATGCCATATTTTGATCAGTATCTACTTTTGAGGTATAAAAACCATTAGTGTGTTTACTGAAACGTTGGTCAGAAACAGTGAGAACGGATGCAGAAGTTGAACTGACCGCAAACCACACACTTGCAAATAACATGTTTTCTCGCCATGCACAGGGACAGAGTCTTATTCATCAATGTTTTAATGCACATTAAACTTAGATTCCAGACTAATCTTTAAAGGAGAAGTCTTACTTCCAAAACAAAGATTCACATATAATATCTGTGTGTGTGTCACATATAATGTAGTCGTAAAGAAATGATGTTTTTTGAGGAAAACATTTTTTTTCTAATAGGGTTGTAAACGATCCCAGCTGAGGAAGAAGGGTTTTATCTAGCGTAATGTTACATCCTGAGGATGTATTTCTATTAATATTAATGGGTAAGGTGTAGTTTCCCGCCCCTTTTGGGTGCGGTTGTGTTCTCCCCGTGTGTTCTCTCTCTCTCTCTCTCCCTCTCTCACTCTGCTTGCTTAGCAGCTGTAATTGGCCACAGGTGGTGCTCATCGAGAGTGTGCTGCAGAGACGCAACCGAGACAAAAGGGCAGAAGAAACAATGTGGAGTGTGGTTCACTTCTCCCCTGCTCCAGACTTGTTGCTTGTTGATTCTTTGATTGTTGTGGCGAAAAATTGAACTTTTTACCTGTTGGTTGATAACCTTGAACACTGAAGTGAATTCTTGTTGGCAAGCAGAGTGGTACTAAAACATCAAGCTAAGTGGCTGCTTTGGTTTACTTTTTTTTTTCTTTTGTTAAGATATTAAAAGGTATTGTAATTTTTTGTTTGTTTGCTTACTTGCCTTATGTTTAAGTGGGAAGCTGTAGGGTGAGGGTGCCATTTTATTTTGTACTCAACTTTTGTCTCTGTTTTTGGTTAGCAAGGGAGTGAGGTAAGAATTTGTTGTTGATTTCTTTTTATTTTATCTGAATAGGTTACTTAGTCCTCCTCGTGTTAGTTAGCTTCTGTTTTGTTTGTTGTTTTGGCCAGGCCCTCTCCCGAAGACATTTATTGCTTCCCTTGTCTATTGTTAATTTCAATAAATTGTTTAAGTTTGCCAACTTAAGTGTTTGTCATACATTTCTGGGGCAGAGGACTGGAGTGATTCCTCCACCTTTTTTTTTGGTTTAAACTTCCTTTATGCTTTAGTTAATCTGTTACTCCCACTCCCAACCCTAGACTGGGCAATTGGGCACGTAACAAGTGGGGGCTCGTCCGTTCGCCTCTTAATTGGCTATTGGTAAGTACTCTTTTTCTCTCAAATTGTTTGCCTGTTTTCGACTGTGGGTGAAGAGGAAAGTGTTATAGGCATAGAGAATGGAGTTTGATTTTACTGCATTTACTCTTTGCCCCACAACTGAGGCCTTTAATCGTTGTAAGAAAAAAGATCTTATTTTGATAGCAGACTTTTTTGATATTGACATTCCAAAAGATGTCACAAAACAAGTGCTTAAGAATAACCTGTTTAAGAAATTGGTAGATGCAGGCATTTTGCCTAAGGAGGCTGAGGATGGTGTAGGGGTTCAGTCTGAAGTGGCAGTGGAAACTGCAGCGGAAGATCTGAATCTCACCACTGATTCTTTTGCACCTTATGATCCTAGAATTGCTGTAAAGTTAAAGGAAATGGATCTTTTGATTAAAAAACAGGAATGTGAAGCAGAAATGATTAGGCTTAAAGTTGTAGAGAAACAGGCTGAGCGAGATATCCAGTTACGCAAATTGGACCTGGAAGCAAGGCGATTGGCTCAAAAACCAGTTCCATCACCACGTACTAGACCCATATCAGTCTCGTCACCCTTAACATCTGCCGGCAGTAGTTCAGTCACACATGATTTTTCCCATGCAGCTTCTAGTGATAGTTTCGATGTCAGTAAGTATATAAAACTTGTGCCTCCGTTTAGAGAGACAGAAGTCGACTCGTACTTTGTTGCATTTGAACGTGTCGCTGGTAAATTGAGGTGGCCAAAGGATATGTGGGCTCTGTTGCTCCAATGTAGCCTGTCAGGGAAAGCTCAGGAAGTCTGTTCTTCCCTTCCTATAGAGAGCTCCCTTGATTATGACCTTGTAAAATCTACAGTCTTGCGAGCATATGAACTTGTCCCTGAGGCCTATAGGCAAAAATTCCCCACTCATTCGAAAACAGGCAACCAAACCTATGTTGAATTTGTGAGAGAAAAGAGGGTTCTTTTTGAAAAGTGGTGTCTGTCTAGCAAGGTTACTACCCTGGAAGATTTGCAGGAACTAATCTTACTAGAAGACTTTAAAAATTGTATTCCGGCGAAGATTGTTGTGCACTTAAATGAACAAAAAGTGACGTCGTTGGCTAATGCTGCAGTTTTGGCTGATGAGTTTGTGCTGACACACAAAAATGTGTTTTCAGCACATACATCTGCCAAACCCCCATTGTTGAATATGGAAAGTTCGGTTGTCCCGCATGTTGTACACTCGTCTAAAAATGAGACACCGTCTAAAGGTGGTCGTAAGTTTGCGAATAGTGGTGAAAGGCGAGTTTGTTTCTTCTGCCTTGATCCTAACCATATGATTTCAGACTGTAAAGCTTGGAAACAGAAAAGAGCAGCCTCCAAGCCCAAAAATGTAGCTCTAGTACAGTCCTTCTGTAACATAAGTTCTGGTAGGGAAGAGAGTTATTAACCCTTCTTGTTTGAAGGCACAGTCTCTCTATCGCCTGATTCCATTCCAAAATCAGTAACAATCTTGCGTGACACTGGTGCGGCCCAGTCTTTCATATCAGCAGACATCCTGCCTTTTTCTGCTACCTCGTTTTCTGGGAATGACGTGTTAATTCGGGGAATCGAAATGCACTGTGCGAATGTGCCACTCCACACTGTGTACCTAAAGTCTGACATTGTAAGCGGCCCAGTCAGCTTAGCAGTGCGCCCACAGTTACCTGTTGAAGGGGTTGATCTGATTCTAGGAAATGACCTAGCAGGTGGCACAGTCTTTCCTAGGCCAATTGTATCCCATAAACCCTGTACTTCATATAAACCTGATTTGGCTGAAAATTTCCCTTCTGTCTTTCCTGCCTGTGCAGTTACCCGTGCCCAGTCAAAGAATTTTGAGAAGGTGGTGGATCTCTCAAGGTCTTTTCTTGTTAGTGATCCTGAGTCTGTGGAGTGTGTCCTGTCTATAACTCCTGATCCTGATCTTGCTGTGCCTTATGAAAAATTGACCTCTGAAACCCCATTGAAAGTAGGTAGAGAACATCTAGCTGCTGCCCAAAAAGCAGACCCTTCCCTAGCCAAGTGTGTGATGGCTGCAGAATGTGCTACCCATGCTCCTGGTTCAGGGGTAGTCTACTTCTGGGAAAAGGGGTTGTTAATGCGTAAGTGGAAGCCCCAACGAGAAGAGTTGGGATGGCAAGAAGTGCAGCAGATTGTTTTGCCTTCTGGCTATCGACACCAGGTCTTAAAACTCGCCCATGAGAATGTGTTATCTGGCCATGTGGGTATTACAAAAACTTACAACCACATTAAGTACTTCTTTTGGCCTGGTCTTAAGTCAGCGGTATCTAGATTCTGCAGGTCTTGTCATACATGCCAGTTGGCAGGAAAGCCAAACCAGAAAATTCCACCTGCACCTCTCTGCCCTATCCCTGTTGTGAGTGATCCCTTTGAGCGCTTAATTATTGACTGTGTTGGGCCGTTGCCCAAAGCTAAATCTGGCCACCAGTACATTCTGACCATTATGTGTGCTACGACTCGATTCCCAGAGGCTGTCCCATTGCGCACCCTGAAAGCTAAGGTTGTGGTAAAAGAACTGCTCAAATTCTGTACAACCTTTGGCCTGCCAAAAGTGATTCAAAGTGACCAAGGGTCAAATTTTACCTCTAAGGTTTTTAGGCAGTTTTTAGAAAGTCTTGGCATAAACCACCAAACGTCCACAGCACATCATCCAGAGAGTCAAGGGGCCCTGGAGAGGTTTCACCAAACCCTTAAAACGATGCTGCGCCGATACTGCATGGAATCTGGAAAAGACTGAGTTGAGGGTCTACCTTTCTTGATGTTTGCAGTACGGGAGTCTGTGCAGGAGTCCCTCGGCTTTAGCCCCGCTGAGCTAGTGTTTGGCCATACAGTTCGTGGCCCACTAAAACTGTTAAGTGAACAGTTGTTGAATCCAAGTTCCAAACCTGTGCCAGTCGATGCTTATGTCACCTCTCTCCGCGAGAAGCTGCATAAGGCTCAAAGTCTTGCAAAAATCCAACTGTCTGCGGCTCAGTCAAAGATGAAGCATCAGTTTGACAAAAGCTCTGTGAAAAGAGAATTTAACCCTGGCGATTCTGTCTTGGTCTTTCTTCCATCTCCCGGTTCGATATTGCATTCAAAATTTGCTGGTCCCTATCTGGTTGAAAGAAGGTTAAATCAGACCAACTATCTTATTGCTACTCCTGACCGAAAATGCAAAAGCCGTGTGTGCCATGTAAACCGGCTAAAGGCTTATGTTGAAAGGGATCCCTCTGGAAAGCCGCAAGATGAGAGTGTCTCCCCACCAGCTTCCTCCGTAGCCACTGTGGGGGTTGTATCAAATTATTCCTTGGAAGAGGATGGCTTGATGAGGAAAGATGTCCCCGTTTCCTCCACTCGGTTGCAGAATTCTGCTATATTGCAGGATCTTCAGACTTTTCTTTCTCACCTATCCAGTGAACAGTCTGAAAATCTTACCAGCTTGCTGCACGCTTTTCCTACCCTGTTTAGTGATGTCCCCGGTAGGACTACAGTATGTGTACATGACATTGATGTTGGAGATTCTCCCCCTATAAAACAACATCCCTACAGAGTTAATCCATGGAAACGTGAAATCATGCAGACTGAGGTTGAGTATATGCTGCGTCATGGTTTGGCTGAACCCAGTCAGAGTCCCTGGAGCTCCCCCTGCCTCCTTGTCCCGAAACCTGATAACACCTTTCGATTTTTGTACAGACTATCGGAAAGTCAACAAGGTAACAAAACCTGACTTGTTCCCACTTCCCAGAATGGAAGACTGTGTAGATCGAGTAGGTTCAGCTAAGTACGTTACAAAATTGGACCTACTAAAGGGTTATTGGCAGGTACCCCTCAGCCAACGTGCCTCAGAGATTTCAGCATTTGTCACCCCTGATTGCTTCCTACAATACAAGGTCTTGGCCTTCGGGATGCGAAATGCACCGGCTACGTTCCAGCGAATGATGCATAAGATACTGTCAGATGTAACCAACTGTGAGGTGTATCTAGATGATATTGTCATATATTCAGAGAGCTGGACTGATCATGTGAAGACCCTTGAAAAGGTTTTTAAGTGCCTGACTGCTGCCTCTTTGACCCTAAATCTTGCTAAATGTGAATTTGCAAAAGGAGTTGTCACATATTTAGGTAAGCAAGTTGGTCAAGGAGCAGTGAAACCTGTGGAAGCTAAAATCTCTGCCATCCTTGAATTTCCTGTGCCCAGTAACAAGCGGGAGTTGAGACTTTTTCTAGGCATGAGTGGTTATTACAGAAGTTTTTGTCCAAATTTCTCTGCCCTAGTCTCTCCTCTTACAGACCTGCTTAGCACGAATCGAAGGTTTGAGTGGACCAGTGATTGTGAGCTTGCCTTCAATGCTGCTAAAGACCTCCTCTGCCATGCCCCTGTTCTCTCTGCTCCAAATTTTAAGATCCCTTTCAGATTGCAGGTGGATGCAAGTGCTACAGGGGCTGGGGCAGTTCTGCTGCAAGAGGATGAGTCTCAGGTTGAACATCCAGTTTCTTATTTCTCTAAAAAATTCTCCAAGACCCAACAGAACTACAGTGTAATTGAAAAAGAAGCCCTGGCACTTTTGTTGGCACTTCAACACTTTGAAGTTTATTTGGGAAATAGCCCTCAGCCTATTATTGTGTACACTGACCATAACCCTTTGGTATTCATCTCTCGCATGTCAGGTTCCAATCAGCGTTTGTTGCGGTGGGCCCTCGCTGTCCAGGAATACAACCTGGATATTCGGCACAAGAAGGGGGCTGAAAATATTATGGCGGATGCTCTCTCGAGAGTATAAATGTGGTGTTCTCTCTTTATCACTTGTATCCTCTTACCTAGTGTATACGGTAAGACTGAAAGTGTTATTTTACAAACCTTGGTTTGTATTCTTAGTGGTGGGGGTGTTACATCCTGAGGATGTATTTCTATTAATATTAATGGGTAAGGTGTGGTTTCCCGCCCCTTTTGGGTGCTTCTCTCTCTCTCCCTCTCTCACTCTGCTTGCTTAGCAGCTGTAATTGGCCACAGGTGGTGCTCATCGAGAGTGTGCTGCAGAGACGCAACCGAGACAAAAGGGCAGAAGAAACAATGTGGAGTGTGGTTCACTTCTCCCCTGCTCCAGACTTGTTGCTTGTTGATTCTTTGATTGTTGTGGCGAAAAATTGAACTTTTTACCTGTTGGTTGATAACCTTGAACACTGAAGTGAATTCTTGTTGGCAAGCAGAGTGGTACTAAAACATCAAGCTAAGTGGCTGCTTTGGTTTACTTTTTTTTTCTTTTGTTAAGATATTAAAAGGTATTGTAATTTTTTGTTTGTTTGCTTACTTGCCTTATGTTTAAGTGGGAAGCTGTAGGGTGAGGGTGCCATTTTATTTTGTACTCAACTTTTGTCTCTGTTTTTGGTTAGCAAGGGAGTGAGGTAAGAATTTGTTGTTGATTTCTTTTTATTTTATCTGAATAGGTTACTTAGTCCTCCTCGTGTTAGTTAGCTTCTGTTTTGTTTGTTGTTTTGGCCAGGCCCTCTCCCGAAGACATTTATTGCTTCCCTTGTCTATTGTTAATTTCAATAAATTGTTTAAGTTTGCCAACTTAAGTGTTTGTCATACATTTCTGGGGCAGAGGACTGGAGTGATTCCTCCACCTTTTTTTTTTGGTTTAAACTTCCTTTATGCTTTAGTTAATCTGTTACTCCCACTCCCAACCCTAGA